>OX244275.1:1547500-2147500 GCA_945867215.1 Epinotia demarniana | reverse complement strand
ACGCATGGCACGACCGATTTGCCCGATTCGGCAATCGATGATGCAGGCTGTCTCCAATTCTAGTCCAAGACAGCAAAAGGTTAACTTGCACTTATACCTAGTACCAAGTTCGTACTAGTACTGGGACCTGTATTCTAGAGACGAAGGGTACATGTACAGGTCCCAGTCTAAGCTAGGCCAGACTAAATATGTCACCCGTAATAAGGTAATGCCAACGATTTATGCTTTATTCTAATGTAATTTTTATGAGATTTCGCCGTTCGCGCTATGTCGGACTTCGGGACCGGTAACTTCGTATGCAGGATTACTGCCAACTAAGCTAACAGGGACCAAAAAGTTGCATAAAAGTCGGAAAGCGTCGTTTATTGTTGCGCAATATGTATCTAAAGATCTTTTTACATTAAGTAATATAGGCAAAAAATCTCCAAAGCCTTCCTGCTGAAGGATAATTCAGAATTATGTACAGTACAAGTTTTCCTTCTAATAAGGTCACACCACTCACGTGTTTGACCTTTTCGACAGTCTTAAGTAGGTACAGGGTGTCGGAATAGTTCGGGGTTTTGTGTGAAACCTCTGTTAAATGGCGCCCGTTCAGGTAACTAATTTCAATTAAATGTCGAGTAACCTCTGCCGCGACCGATGGAAAAGTTTGGCCCGACCAAAATTCAGTATGTTGTAGTTCGGAGTGTTCGGACTTACTTGTTTTGATCGCAATTTAATAATATTTATTAGACTGTTGTCTGTCTAAAAACTTTCGATAGAATGTTACTTCGCATGTTTTATTTGATCCAATGTATCATTCCTCAAAACTGTTAATTTTTAACCGACTTAAAAAAGGAGGAGGTTCTCAATTCGTCGGAATCTTTTCTTTTTAACCGACTTAAAAAAAGAGGAGGTTCTTTTTTTATTATTATTATTTTCAATGTTTGTTACCTCAGAACTCCATCATTGATGAGCCGATTCGAAAATATTTTTTTTGTTCGTATGTATATAATATACTTCCAGGTGGGTCCCATTTATTTCAAAATTCAGTTAGATGATGGGATCCATGAGGAATTGATGGGACTTCTCAATTTTATTAGGCACGCGTGTAGTGATTTTGGTATTTTCTGTTATAACTCGTGTATTTACATCCGGAATCATAAATTTGGTAGCGAGGAATTAATGATGAAGACCATAGATGACTTATCGAATTCCTCAATTATGTACTTAAAAGTGCAAAAGTACGTAACAGGTTCTGAAAGATTCCGTTGAAATAGGAACTCATGAAGTGCCATTGGTGATGATCTCGGGGAATCGATGGAAGGCCTCAAATTTTATCGGCCCACATACAGCGATTCGGTTTTTATCTATAGTAATCAACGCATTTGCTATCGAAAATCAGCTCATGTGGTAAATTGAAAAAAAAAAATAGGAAATGTTCTCGTGGCTTGGCGGAGTACTAAATTGAATTCGGTAAGGTAAAACTTTGTTTTTAAAGTAAATTATTTATGTACGCCATGACCGATTTGGAAATATTTTTTTTGTTTGAAAGGGTATCCTTACTAGGTTGTCCAATGGTAATCAGGTCAGGTTCATCTGATCGAGAAAACTCTTGAAATGTTATAGGCTCACTGGAAGTGATTTGGGTACTTAGATCAAATCAAACTTAGCACGTCTTAATATTCGTTCCGGAAAAGATAGTATTTTTTTTTACCTGAATCACTATGATGAATGTGTACACGGAATAAAGAGGAACAGCTCTCCCAGTAGGCGGTATCTTATCTGGTTTACAGCCGACATAATAAAGGATTTATCTCGGTAATCCGCTGTATAACAATTACTACCTAGATTCTGAGGCAATTACCCGGGTCGATTCCATTCGGGATTTAGGCGTTATTTTAGATGAACCAAATTTCCATGAGCATATCAACTCTGGCTCTTAATTGTTGCATTGGTTCGTCATTCGGAATGCTAGGGACTTTGTTGATGCCAAAACAATAAAATTCCTGTATACCGCTCTTGTCAGAAGCAAGCTTGAATCGGCCGCTGTTGTGTGGAATCCTCATGAGACAACATATATCTTGCTTCTGGAAAAGGTACAAAAAGTATTCTTGCGTTTTCTGTATAAAAAAATGTACGGTTACTATCCATTTCTATACCCTACAAAATTTTTGCTAGGCGTTTTAGGTTTAAACTCACTAGAGATGAGGCGAAACTTCGGTCTTCTTTCCTTAGCTGGTAGAAGTTTGCGTGGTGATTCAGACTGTCCCGGATTAGTAGCTCAGTTGGTGCGCCTGTATGTTCCCTCGCCCTCTAGATATAGTTTTCGACCTCGTTGTCAACATTTACTAGCGGCGCCGGCAGCGCGAACGTTGTCTCGCAGAAAGTCCCCGCTTATTCGAGCTTTGCACTTCATGAACTCGTTGCTTGAATCGGCACCAAATTGCTAGCCGATGGATAGATGTGTGTGATGAATGTTTGACGTTCTGCGAGAAGATGGATGCACGACCGTCTTCTGTGTAATTATAATAATAGTTTGTTTCTTTTGTGTATACATATCTACATTTGTTTTGTTTCACAGTGCTTTGGTGTTACTGTAATGCTGTGAAATTGTATGGATAAAATCATTTTAGTGCTATCCTCAGCTACCTAGTCCCATAAGATGGCGTACTAACTAGTTATAGTTATAGCAAAAGTTGTCTTACGACCTTCCACCCAACCCAGAACACCCAGAAGGGAATTTACAACAATTCGATTCCTGAAATCGAAAATGCTATTTCCATTCATTTTGTTCACTGAAGCAGTTCAAGTTTCTGCAAGTCGATCTCCCGTCTTTCGGCTTTGTTTGTACGTATAATTGTAGATATATACCTTGAGAAACATAGTTACCTCGGAATAAATTGTGCAAATTCATGGAAGTTTCTTAAGATGTCTCCCTTGAGGTTTGAAGTGTTATTTTCCTCCCAAACTCTAAAAAACTTCAAAAGTTACTATAAATTCGGTATTTGAAACCAGACAGCAGCATTGCATAAATTAGTCATGGAGTAGACATTTAGCCTCCCAAGGTCCAACAATTCCACCATTCAATAAATTGCATTGAAATGTGAAAAGACTAGTGCAGGAATTAGAGTTGGTCTTGATTTGTTTCACGACTGAAACAAAACAATTGCAACTCGGTTTCAGTGGAAAAATATTTCAATTCCTTCCAGTAGGGTCAAGGGCCTTGGGAAGATCCATACTTATATTATAATTGGGAAAGTGTATGTGTTTGTGTTTGTTTGTTTGTCCGTCTTTCACGGCAAAACGGAGCGACGAATTGACGTGATTTTTTAAGTGGAGATAGTTGAAGGGATGGAGAGTGACATAGGATAGTTTTTATCCCCGAAATCATCCCCTATGGAGGTGAAATGGGGGGGTAAAATTTTGTATGGAGCTGCGATACAAACGAGGTCCACGCGGACGGAGTCGCGGGTAGAAGTTAGTATGATATAAATCTCAAACCAGGAAGAAACGTCCCACTGCCATCGGCACTCAAAACGGGTGAGAAAGTGTGGGACATTTCCTCCTGAATTGAACTGTTGTATTTTGTTGTTGAAATAACATAAAATCGTCCATCCACACATTGTCATTAAAACGTCCCGAGAACGGCCTCTGCTCACCCTATCCCCAACGTCTTTACGGTCTATGAAAGTTGAGACGACAAACAATTATTGTTAATTTGACAACAAAACGAGTCTAAACTCGAGCAAGCGCCAGGGAACAATATAATTACTAACAAAGATGATATGAAGACGAATATAATTTACAAGCCATTACTTTGGAAAATGAAAATATCGTCTAATTCGGTTTCTCATAATGAGAATGCCTCCCCAGGGGGTTTCACGTGGAGAGGCACCGTGTATACTATAGACTGCATGTCCATGTTGGGTACAAGCAGTCCTAGATTTACAAAGCCACGCGGATTGTGGAGCTGTTTATGTCATATTTGTCAAACTTCTGGACCTGTAGGTTTTTTAAAAATCCGGCACTGCAATAGCGCGGGTAGCACAATTCTCAGCGTTCTCACTTGATCGTCTTTTGCTTTTAGTACAAAGTTAAGGCGTCCAGTGCAGTTGCGGCCAGAAGTCGTATGACGATCGGATTTATCGTGTGATAAACGAAACGCAGAGACGCATCAGATACTTTCTGTGCAATGTGACAAGTATTACCTTCCTTTATTCAGTGTTTCTATTTCTATTTCTAATTCGTCTTTTTGTCGCTCCTTTGTTTGGCAATGTCTAGCATCATGTCAGAGCACTACAAAGGGATTCCTTTGGATTGATTGACCGTGTGTTCGGATTGTCTGAACATCTTAATTCAGGATTATATCCAAATTGCTGCGTCTGCGGTTTAGATACGGGAATTAGTTATTTATACCGTAATTTGGATAATTGACGGGCCTAATGCTTTAATGAGAGCTCTGGTGGCAATCTGTATTTGGGAATTGGCAAATAAATAAAGCTCCATATTCGGAAAGGTATTTTGAAAAGCCGTTTTGCCATACATTCATTAACAGTGGGTAATTCATAAATATAACTTTAAGTTTTCAGCAGTTATATTCGACGAAGTTGTTGTACCCTTCCCACACCAGTGTCTTTTCAAAGTAACACTTACTCACAAAACTTGTTTATGAAGATTCCGACAAACCCCACTGTACATCTTCATTCCGTCCCAAATCTCTGGTAATAAAACGCTCCATGTTTATCGCCTAGATTAATCATGGCCGTTGAAAAAGAAACTATTCAGAGCATGTCACATCCAAGCGTTCGGGCGCCATTGTAGCGGGGCGCGGGGGAGTCGACGTCAGTTCCATTGATCGCGGCTGACGTCACGCGCCATAGGCACTGCAGAGCGGCCGCGTGGCTGAACGGAGCTTCGCGCCTTTGCCCGGGGCGTTCAGGCTGATTGCGGGCGTCGTTGGTTTTAATGCGGCTGTTTGGATTTTGGTATCTTTGCCACGCGTCGACTTATGAATGTGTTATGTTGATCGAATCAGAAATGGCGGATTCAGGCGTTATCCCCGGACGATTTATTAGTTGGATTACATTACATAACCTATTTGTCTGAACTATTTGGAAGAATAACGTGACTCGTCAGTAACTATGAAATATTACGCCTATGAATTCTTATCAAATTAGATCGAAGTTATTTTTGGCCCGACTTCAATTGTCAATTTAGGTACGCTATAAAGTTGTCCATGAACCGTCGTTAATGCTCCGAGACGTTCTTAATTTCTTTATGAGTCCGTTCTATGATAATAAAACTCGATATCATCAGTACTAACAGTGTGTTTGAATAATGCTCGTCTCTAAGCCACAACTCCAAAACACACACACACACTGGTTTTAACAGGTGTCACGCCTGCGAAGTGGGTGGACAAACACACAGTGACCGAGGACTTAAGCCTTGTCCATATACGCATAAATATGCTAAGACGCTTTAGAGCGCGGCATAGGCGTTAAAAGAACGATACAGGATCTAAACACTACGTTGCGCGTTGCGCTCCAAAACACGCATAGCTGACGTTGGTGTTAAAACACGCATAGCTGACGTTGGTGTTAAAACTGCTAGGTTCAAGTGACATTGGGCCGGTAACGTCTGTCTCATGCATCCTGGCAGCTGGACTGACTGACTGAAAAGCTGTTACCATAGATTTGTTAGGCGTTGAAATCTGGGTGGGAATTCTATGAATGCTTTGCCACTGATGATATAGGTGGAGCCACAAGGCTTTGGTATTGATGCTGTGTTTAGAGATGTGTCTCGGCCTAAGGCCTAATAACGTTTTGTCTAATTTCCGTTTGTCTAACAACTTTTAGTATAATGCAATGATTGTCTTAAAGTCATTTACATACATAATTTCATTTTACAAAATAATATACGTTTACCCTATATGACGATTTTCATAACTCTTGTTTTACCTAAGTGGCACTCTGGCACTGGAACATACGTTTCATATGTGCTCTGCCTACCCCTTTTGGGAATAAAGGCGTATGTATGTATGTATGTTTTACCTAACATTATTTTATCTAAAAATCGCTTTGTCGATTCTTATTTTAACTAATCATCACATTGCCGAATAACGGATAGGTAGAACGATATTTTTTTAAAGAATTTCCTTAGCGAAAGCTTTTATTCTAAACCTACTTCGATTCTGGCGAGAGTCCGAGCGGAGGGCGGGGAGTAATTAGACAGAATGACATTATGCAAAATGTATGTTAGACAAAATTTTATTATGTCAGTCAAACTTTATACAAACAAAAAAACTGAAAAAATTAAATTAGGCGTAATACAATTAGGAGAAGTGGGGAATCAACAAAATGTAAACACTCATATAATACGAGGGGTGATCCAAAAGTAGTGATAATTAATATGTAAAACAACTCAAGTGACCAAAAACTAAATTTATTTCTCGACGTAATCTCCAAATAAGCCTACACACTTAGACCATCTTTTTTCTAGACCGCGAATTCCATTTTAAAAAAAATCTTTTTCTTGACTGTCCAAAAACGCCTCCACAGCAGCCATGACCTCATTGTCATTCTAAAATTTCTTGCCTCTGAGGTGTTCCTTTAGCCGTGGAAACAGATAGAAGTCGCTGGGGGCTAGGTCTGGTGAATAAGGGGGGGTGATCAAGCAATTCGAAACCCGCATCCTGGATTGCAGCCATTGCAACTCTGGCCTTATGAGAAGGTACGTTGTCCTGGTGGAACAACACAACGGACCGTAACTTACCCCGTCGCTTCTCTTTGATAGCTTCCCGCAATCTCGTTATTTGTTCTGCGTAGTGTAAGCCTGTGATCGTGGCTACCTTTTCCAAATAATCTATCATTATTACCCCTTCGGCATCCCAGAACACGGACGCCATAACTTTACCCGCTGAACTGGTGACCTTAAATTTCTTTGGGGTCGGAGAGGACGGTCGTTTCCAGGTCATAGACTGTTGCTTGGTCTCTGGATCGAAATGGTGAATCCAAGACTCATCCACGGTGACAAATCGTCGCAAAAAAGTTGCCGGGTCAGCTTGAAATTTTTCAAGATTAGCTTTTGACATCTGGTATCGAATTTCCTTTTGGTCGTCATTTAACATTCGTGGCACCCAACGATTGGATACCTTGTTCATGTTCAAATCTTCGGTTAATATTCGTTGAATGCTGCCATACGAGATCCCTGCCATTTCATTTAAATACCTGATCGTCACTCTTCTGTTAATCAAAACTAAATCTTCAATTTTTTTAATGTTGTTGTCAGTACGGGCGGTGGACGGCCGGCTATCGCGGTGCTCGTCTTTAGTTGATGTCCTACCCAAGTTAAATTCCTTGCACCAGCGTGCAACTGTGGAATACGGTGGTGCGGATTCCCCTAATGTTCCCGATAATTCAATATGTATATCTTTAGTACACTTTTTTTTTCAACACAAGTACTTAATGACGGCTCTCACTTCATTTTTCTCCATTTTCATGTATTTTTTCCGAACAGTTACGAACAAAAGAAGATAACTCAATGACATATACATATTTTTTAATAAATGTTTTTTTTAATTTACTGGCCAGTAACCGCTTTAAAAAATAAGACCTCCCAGGGTGTCCACTTTCTGGAAAGTCAGGGAAAGTCAGGGAAAAGTCAGGGAAGCTCATGGTGGTCAGGGAAAGTCAGGGAAAGTCAGGGAAGCGTTAGCCAGGTCAGGGAAAATATTCCAGGAGGAAAAAAAAACAAGATATACACCCAACATATACTCAGTAAATATTTTAAGTCTGAAGCAAATGTATTATGTACTTACATGAAAAAAAAGTGGTTTTAATGTTTCTCTAAATAATCGGTACTTACGCGTTACGTTTAATGTACGTATATAACACTTTTTACCCGCTTAATATTACTAGCTTCTGCCCGCGTCTTCGTACGTGCATAAATTATGGTTTACATGGTATTCTTACGTTTAATCATACTACATACTGAAAATAAAGATTTCATTTCCATAGATTGTGCGTCCAACAGATCAAATTCGAATCTAAATAAACACCCTCATAAACTTGGTCGTCAATAATGTTATGTAGATGCCCAAAGTATCCTTTTAAAGAGCGCTCCCTATGCGAGCCCCAGGTCCAGAGACCCTAGGGCGAGCCCGACGGACACTCCCTATCCTAAGGTGTCTTGAGACCTGAGGCCAAAGTGCCGAGTGGTGAGGCAAGAGAGGCCGAAGGCCGAGCTTTTCATTGGAATTAAAGGCCTAAAGCAATCCTTCAGAGAGCGGTCCCAATGCGAGCTCGAGAGCCTAAGGCCCTATCCCCCACGGATACTCGTTATCTCCGAGTAATTTGCAAGCGAAACCTGAGGACCGAAGTTCTGGAGGTAAACGGGGATTCAAGCGGAACCGGAGGCTGAGTTTTTCGTAGGAGTGACGGCCCCTAAGCATACTTTTAGAGAGCGGTCGCTATGTGAGCTCGGGGGCTGAAGGCCCGTGGGTGAGCCCCCACGGACACTTACTATCCCCAGGTGTCTTCGTATCCGGAGTATCCGCACTTGGGGGATAAACGCCACTTATATTATACTATCCCCAGGTGGCAGGGAGGGTATCAACCAGTTTTAGTTAATATGTGGTGTTTAGCTGCCTACCACTATTTTACATCCCGGGTTTTTTCACATCTTATCTATATTTTGCTAAAAGTTTGAATGGGGTTCTTTTTTCTTTCTAGTCAAGTATATGCTTGTCAATTTTCAAGTCTTTAACGCATAAATTTAAGAACTTCCCATACAAAGTTTAATCCCATTTTTTAACCCCTTTGTACCATTATCTTAATAATTTTTATAGCCTATAGGTTGGCCGGGAACTTTCTCGACAGATTAATAAAGTTTGCATAAAAATCAGTTCAGTCGTTTTCACGTGATGCGCGTACAAATAAACAGACAAACGGACAAAAATTCTAAAAACTTTTTGATCGTGTTCTGTTTTCGATTCTAAGTATCCCCAGCAAACTATTTTTCGAAAATCTTCCATGTACAGACTTTCGACCGTCTTCAGCTTTATTATATGTATAGATAGATAGATATGTTGGCCGGGAACTTTCTCGACGGATTAGTAAAGTTTGCATCAAAATCAGTTCAGCCGTTTTCACGCGATGCGCGTACAAATAAACAGACAAAAATTCTAAAAACTTTTGGATCATGTTCTGTTATCGATTCTAAGTATCCCCAGCAAACTTTTTTTCGAATATCTTCCATGTAAGTACAGACTTTCTACCGTCTTCAGCTTTATTATATGTATAGATTAAAATACATCGGGTGTCCAAATAATTAAAATGGGCGAGGAACTAGTAAGATGCTTCAAAATCATACACTTAGTTAATTGATTTATTTATTTCTTTGCTGGAAAAAAACAAAACGGGTTAAACGATTCGCAATTGTTAGTTTGTCGAAGCAATGAATTTGAAGTGTATGATTTGGAAGCACCTTACTAGTTCCTCGCCCATTTTAATTATTTGGACACCCGATGAATTTTAATAATAAATAAAGCTAAGCTAAGGTAAAAAGTGTTACCTATTAATTACGTACATTAAACTCTCTTATGAGTATGTTACGTTACGGGCAAGATATGTGCGTAACTACTTCATTGTTTAGAGAAACATTAAAACCAAAAATTTTCATTTTAGTGCATAACACATTTGCTTCAGACTTAAAATATTTACTGAGGTCAGGTGAAGAGGAGGCTGCATCTATGATTATATGTTGGGTGTTATCTTTTTTTTTATAGCGTTTAACTGTTGTTCTCTTTCCGTGCCACCAATACCTAACTAAGGCGTTAGTGCTAACAATGCTAATGCAACCGAGTAGGTCTGGCTTTCAGATGAATTATGCTTCCGCTGGCTTTGCAAACGTCTAAAAGGCTGCGGTGACACAGCACCTGACAGACCGTGCGCTTGTTTGTCACCATCGTAGTTAAGTTTATGAAAAAAGGTTTATTTTCTCTTTGGAGGGTGACGTGCGTACTTTGAGATGGCGTGAAATGTTAATCACTTGAAATATTTTGACTAATCTGGTCAGGGAAATTTGAAAAAATGGTCAGGGAAAGTCAGGGAAAAGTCAGGGAAATATTTTCAGGCTTTGCAGTGGACACCCTGCCTCCTTTTACCTTATTCAGCCACGGATAGTATTCGATTATCATTACTTTTGGATCACCCCTCGTAGGTAGAAAAATGAGCTATTATGCGAAACAAGATTAGTCTAAATAAAATAAGTCTTAATAAAATTAGTCTATATAAAATTCAGCTCTCAATAAGTCGTGACTAGTATTCTGATAACCGAACACTAGCAGCCTTTAGGAAATGTTTACGCTAAAAATATTTCCCCAAATCATACTATGATTTATCCCGATATAATGACTATGAATCTTATTTTCTTGTGAAATTACACTATTATTTTCGTTGGATGCATTTATTATTATTAGAAGCAAGATCTAAATTGAAGAATTTCCGTGTTTTGATGTTGAATGAATGAATGAATGAATGAATGAATGAATGAATAAGATTTATTTTGAAACAACAAATATAAAACAGTGTACAGAATTCTTATATCTAAAAGTATTAGTTGTCTCAAAAAAGGAACCCACTCAGCATGAGTCGAGGCAGGGGGGGCCCCGACGCTGATTTTCAGTGGGTCCTGTAATGAGTACCTAACCTAAAACTAAAATTAAGGAATCGCGTTTACTGAACAGGTATAAAAATAGTAATACTTAATTGCTAAGATTATACATTTCAGGTTATTTACCATAGCGATAACCAAACTAGAAGTTGGATTGACATAAGAGAAGAAAATAAACAATTAATAAATAGGCTGAAAGACATGGAGGATTCGCGTGTTTACTCGTATGCATTATTTGTATGTATGTTAGTAGGTATGTTAATTATGTTCCATTTTTATTGTCTATTTCGTTTCGTCCCATGGATGGGTACGAGTATTTTCAGGGAATGCTCCGATCCGACAAAACTGTCGGATTCTGCTCAGATGTAAATGTTTATTTATTATTTATTTATTGACAGATACATTTACGTGACATTAAAGTAATAACCACTGCATCACGAAACCAAAACAACAAATAAATCTATTTAGGCGACGAAACGGCGTGGCCCCCTTGCATCGTCGTCTCCGGTGTAGGATTCGGCAGATTGCCCCGGAACCGTCGAAACACTACACACTTCGGCCAGAAGTCAGTACATGCATATTTTCGACTGTACCACGTAGTCAATTTACCGTTGCTGCTAAACTAATGTCGCGCGCCGTCGTAGCGTGCCGTAGCACGCTGTAGCGTGTGTAGCATGCTTTGAGTATGTATTACTAGCCGAATTTCTCGTAATACCTCATCGCGCATGCGCAAAACTAACTACTAGGACAAATTATAAATGGACGTTAATTCTCTTATAATTCATGACTTTTAAAAAATATTTTCTCTGCAACACATATTTGTTAGCCAAAACGGAGTTCATTAATATAGGCCTGATTTCTTTTTTGTATGCGATCTTTCCGCAGCATGTCATAGGGATGTCCCCACCATCATGTCATTTAAAAAAAATTGAAAGACGTACTATAAATAAAAGTAAAAAGTTGCTTAATATTTGTGGTACCCTCAATTTAATTTTAACTAAATGCTTTTAGCGTCTAGCTCCTACATACTACCTACGTATTATGTAGAAGCTAGCTTCATTCCAAGCTTAATTAAAATAAGACGACAAGCTGCTACAAAAAACGAAAGTTCCCAACCGGGGATATTTACCAAGGTTGTTATTCGGTAAGTGCTCATGCGCCTCACCTCACCCGTCACACCTGACGAAACTAGACCTCTGATTACGATTTGCAGTACTACTACCCATCACAGCGTCAAAATATATTATTGACTACCTGTGTACTCTAGTTGATAGTGAATCCCGGTAAGGGCATTTATTAGTGTGATGAGCACGAATATATGTTCCTGATTCATGGATGTTTTCTATATACTCGTATTTATTTATCCATATAAGTATGTATATCGTCGTCGTGCCTACAAATATTTATTTATGTTATTTATTGCTAGCTTCCGCCCGCGACTTCGTCTGCGTGGACCCGGAATAAAAACTATTATATATTTTATTCCGTGCTGTATACTATTTTCGTGCAAAATTTCATCCAAATCGTTTGAGCCGTTTAAGCTTGATTGAGTAACAAACATCCAAACATCTAAGCATTTACCAGGTATCGTTAGTTGTTGTCTTGGTATCTTGTTTCAATTGTTTGTCACGAATAAATGTTTGAATTTGAATTTAAAGATCCAAACTTCCCCATTTATAATATTAGTAGGATTGGGTGACGGGTGAGGTGAGTTTACAACAAGTGACAGAATAGCGAGGCTGAACAGGTGCCGCAAAGGTCGGCGTTATTTGAAAGTGCCGACGTTGATTACTGATTATGCGAGGGAATATGATAAAATCCCCGGACGCTATGAAAGCTACTTTTAAGGTCGCGGCCAATTTGCTTGTTTTCACACCGTATACGTAATGGCTTATTTTGCGCACAGCCTTCAGAGAAAGATTGCGGTGCTATTGTAAAAAAATGATTAGATTCGATTATTTATCACAATACATATATTCATTATACATTTCATGTCAATTTAAAACAGGACGAATAAAGATGGATTAAAATTGCATAACAAAAATGACACCCTAAAGGATCGTCATCATATAAAGGTGGGTATGTATTTATAACAGAATGAAGTCTGCGGTGGTGGAACTACCTATTATATTAATGAACATTAAAATATTAGCCACTTAGCGGGGTGTATATGTCGCAGTGAAATGGTCAAAACAGAGATTTGAACAAATCCCTAAGGGATATGATCAAATCACGCAGGATGTTAAAATAGAGAATCCATTTTATCATTTACCTGATAAAAATCAGTCATTTGATCAAATCTCTGAATCTGTTTAGTGAAATGACGAAATTGAACAGAAAAGGCAACTCGTTTTTTCATTTCACTAGATTTGTTTAGTGATTTGATAAATCCCTGAAATGCGTCAGTGAATTGACGAAACTAACTCGCAGATGTTGGCTCCTAAATCATTAGTCATTTAAATGGTTCTGGGACTTAGACTCGGATGGCGGTTTTTTTATAAAAGAGCGGAAAAATCTTTATCGCGTTGGTTTCGTCAACTCACTGACGCGTTTCAGGGATTTTGTCAAATCACTAAACAAGTCTAGTGAAATGAAAAAACGAGTTACCTTTTTTGTCCGATTTCGTTATTTCACTAAACAGATTCAGAGATTTGATCAAATGACTGATTTGTATTAGGTAAATGATAAAATGAATTGGCCATTTTAACATCCTGCGTGATTTGATCATATCCCTTAGAGATTTGATCAAATCTCTGTTTTGACCATTTCCCTGCAACATATACATTTTCAAATGGTCCGCAACGCCAATGTGACCCTTGGAGAGACCCAGGCCATACCCTTGTTTGCCTCCGACGTGGTATATAAACTATATAAACTATATAAACCTACATTCCGTGGGCATTTGAAATATGATTTGGGTCTTAATATTTTCTTGCTCGTTCTTACAAGTTCTCATGCCAAAATAAACTAGCGGGTCTGTGAGCTATAAAACTCGCCAGACTATCTTAAAAAAAAACGGAAAAGTGACTTGACAAAAAAATCAATATAAATAACGAACGTGCTCACAAAATTTCACGGGAATAAGTTGAGAAATGCGAACTATAGAGGAGACGAGATCCCTTACAGCAGTGTTTTTCAAAGTGTGGGTCGCGGCCCCCAGGGGGGCCGCGGCACATATCCAGGGGGGTCGCGAGGATCAGCTTCTAAAAAATCTCGTGACTACAAGGAATGATATTTCTTTCAAGCATGTTCATTTTAATAAACCAGAAATAATTCTTAGACGTGTGCATTTATACGACGATTTATTACGACTTCATAGTCGTAATTAAATAAATACACACGTTTATGTCATTTGTATTTTTTTAATTAAGTGCGAAGAATGAGCTTGTTTCATTTTAACTAATTTATTAAAACGTGGTTCCTGTTGCGATACGCAGACGATTAAATCATTTTCCAAATTCAATCTATTCCTCTTCTTTGTTTTGATATCGACCATTGAAGAAAATGACAGCTCACACAAATAAGAAGTTCGAATGGTATCAAAATACTGTCCTTAGTATTTTGATACCATTCGAACTTCTTATTCCTTTGCTAGATCAGGATATTTAGCCATTCGCTTCACCCAAACGCACCGATTGATACGGATACAAACTCGAATTTTAGCATCCTATCAGCTGCAAGTTCTAGATTCTTGAAGAGCTTGTTTAACAGTGTGGTTGAGATCGGCCAGCACCACGGATCTATTCCGAAAGGGATTTAATATCCAACACTTTCCGTCACCCGTCTGTGTTTCATTTGAAAGATAACTCAATAATAGTTTTTTTTAATCTTGCAAACACTTCTTCACGAAATTATCGAAGGAAAATTCTTGAATAACTTGAGACATGCAAGGAAAAGATTCAAACTTCAAATTTTGCTATGTCCATAATTCAGTTTTCGCTATGAATCCATTAATTTTATCTTTTGCTGCAATCATGTTTTCGTCCCTTCCTTGTTCATCCATTCAAATGGTCGAAAATATCTGCAAGATATGCTACTTTCAATAGCCAAGTATAGTCGAAATAATCCCCAAAATAACAGTCGCACAGCTTAAAAGAGATTTGCTTCATTTTACATTTAAAAAGGGGTAGGTTGGGTAACAGTAAAACTACCTTCAGATACCTAAATACAGGTTGCGTTCCAAAACGCATGACTGATTGAATGATAGAAAGGTGCAATACAAATCTGTGAAGTTAATAATTGGGTTTTAAGTTTAATCGTACAAATGGGGTTTTGGGGGGTCGCAAAGGAATTTTGATGGTCATGAAGGGCCGTGACGCCAAAAAGTTTGAAAAACACTGCCTTACAGGGACAAGTTCGCCTTTGTACCGATTAAACTTTTTTTGTCTGTATTTTTACCTGTGTCTTGTGTACAATAAAGTATTTACATACATACATACATACTAGTCAAACAGCGTGACAGGCGGACAGCGGCACTGCGTCACAGACACCGGGCATACGAACGATTTTTGGCCCCAGCTGAAGCATAGAACTTCGTTCGCTTCGCTCGATTAACATTATTTACGTACCTTGTAAATAAATTCGCCGCCCATACATTTTTAGTACGGGGGTAGAACCTAATTGGACGTATGACGATTGACGACACAGCACGGACGTCCGTTGACCTTTAGTCCCTTATTTACGGAGGCAGCCGGACTGGTTATGTAATGTTTATGTGTTTGCACATCCGGTGAACCCGAGTTTATGTATTGTAATTATTATACGTTTTGTGAACAGAAAAATATATTCGGTTTTCCATATACACTGTTGAACACAAGTTCAATGTTTGGAAGAGCGAAGCGACCCTATTTCTCGGTTTCAGCTTGGGCCAGAATTCTTTCGTATGTCCGGATTTCCGGCTGTCCAGCTGTCCGGCTGTTCTCCTCTACAGGTCGCATTTCGCAACCGATTCTAGTGAAATTTTGTATGCAGGTTCAATAATTATAATATAAATTATACAGACTGTTTTTGTAGATTAAATGTTTTGAAAGTAAGAAATAATAATTTAAATGACACTTGCAATACCGTAATCACCGTAACATTGTGAACACCGTCAGTTCATAATCTCACTGGCGATATTATAAACTGTCGAAAAATTGTGAACTTCCAAAACTATTTACAATTTAACGCATTATTTTTCGTAAGATTATAATCTGTCGAGTAGAAACCGTCAAATTGTCAAATGGCTATCTGATGGTGTATCGTAGGCAGTAGGGAACAGGGGCCCAGTGGCAAAACCGACTCGGATCACGGATAGGTTAGAAGACGGAAGCGGGAGCTTTGCTCCCCCTTTCGTATTCGAGGTTATTTTTTTTATAAAAGAGCAGAAAACTAACAATATGAGCCCTCATGACATATACATATAGCATACGGAACCGGAAACACAGGACCTCTAGTGTACATAATATGTCCTTTAAAAAAACCGCCTAATAACCTTAGATGTAAGACGCGAAGGAGGGCCTGAACGTGTATAACAGGACTGGACAACTGTATGGTCACCCTTGCAATATAGAGTATTTAAGAGCAGGTATGGTCTACACAGTCATACCAGAGCTCATAATAGGGCTAATCCATAATACTTTACGGTCTACAATACTTGTCGGTCTTCTACATCCTCTACTGCCGTAACTAGACTACAGTCAGTAAAGAACGTAGGAAATGGCCTTTCAGAAAGAATGGAATGTAAGCGTCTGGTCACGCCCATGTTATATATATAGCAACTAGCTTCTGCCCGCGACTCCGTCCGTGTGGAACTCGTTTATATCGCAGCTCCATATAAACTTTTACCCCCCATTTGGGGATGATTTCGGGGATAAAAACTATCCTATGTCACTCTCCATCCCTTCAACTATCTCCACTTAAAAAAATCATGTCAATGCGTCGCCGTTTTGCCGTGAAAGACGGACAAACAAACAAACGAACAAACACACACAATACATTTTCCCATTTATAATATTAGTATGGATAGTCCAAGTTTGCACGTGCGCCCGTCGAGCATTCAATGGTGAATCAACTTTATCTGCCCCTAGTTGCCATGGTTTCTTCTGCTGGGTCACTTTTTAAAACTTTGATTTTGTGGGCTTAAATCCTCCAAATGTTGTTTTGTTGAGTCTTTTAAGCATGTTAATAGTCCATACTGTAACATTGAGAAACTCATGTCAAGTCGTCTCCTGTCTAACGCGACAGGATAACAACACGATATTGGCGGCGAGGCGCGATGAGTTGGACTTCTTTTTAAACGACTGGCCAGATAAAGCTCATAACCGCGAGCAGCGGAAGAAGAGAAGGGAGGCCTTTTGCCCAGCAGTGGGACACACCAGGATCCATAATATTAATAATTTCATTGTCCCTAAGCTAGTAGTTATTATCTAGTATCGACTGTGGAAATAACACCAAAAAAATCCCACCAAGTTGAACCAGAACCAACGCACAAAAGCCAGTCAGTCTCCAAAGTTAGATATTGATTAAGGCGAAGCCGCGAAACGCTCCAAACTCCGGCTGACTAACCTTTACACCCGGGCCTCTATTCGCTACAAAAAATCCCATTCTAATTTGATTCCCATCACATTCATCACAACATCAGTACTCGCCGTTCGCACGTACCTACTCGTGGTTATAGGGTTATACGAAAGAGCGCTTTAATCAAGACGTGAATATGATTTCAATAAGGCAAAAACACGTTTCGAAATAGGGCGCAGGCCCCAGGGTCACAGGATCGATTCCCGCGTTATTTTAAGTGTTCATTAGAATTGTTGAGCAAACATAAAGTATGTGTGCTCACGCAGGCGAGGGCTACGTAGTGTGAGTGAAATGTTGTATATGACGTGGGCATGACGTGGGTAAATATTGTTTCTTTATGTGTTGTAGTTGTCAAATATTTGAAGTTTGTTTGACATTGTCGCCATTAGGAGTCAATAGTTTGGTGACACGATTTTTTTAAGAGCGGTTACGCACGACGCTTTTTTACAGCGATACAAACGCGCGGCTGTCTCGCGACAATCACCTGTATCGATACTGTATCGCACTGTTAGTAACTGCTGTAAAACTGAAATGATAATGACTAAACAAGCAAACTCAAACTCAAAATGATATTTATTCAAGTAGACCCGGCCCAGTAACAAGCACTTTCAAATCGTCAGGTAGAAACATAATCTTAAGCTATGAAGTAAATATTTTTATAAAAGAGTAGTCTAGAATGTATCTAGAAAAACAATCTAGTATCAAAAAATATATAAAACGAGAATAATAAATTTAAAACACATACATACATACATACATTCACGCCTTTATCCCTAAAACGGGTAGGCAGAGCATATGAAACTTATGATCCAGCGCCACTTTTAGCATAAATGTGGGTATAAAAGATCGACAAAAGTGATATTGCAGTGACAGGTTGCTAGCCCATCGCCCACAACACACTTTAACCCTGCTCCCTTAGTCGAGGAATTCAAAACACAATGTCAAAAATTTCCAAATGGAATAAATACATTATAAATTCAGTCAAAATTAGTCCCAAGGAGTTTTATCATTTATGTAGTCTTGTGTGATATACACATAGCTAGCTAGCAGATTCACATCTTAAACCTCGGTTTCGTCGTTAAAATTAAACAGATGGTTTTATTGACGGGTAAAATGTACGCTGATTTTAATGAGTCGCTGTCGTAATAGCAAGGGATTTTAAAGATGGTCCATGCAAATAACAATTAAAGAGGTCCCGGTTTCCGTTTTACTGTTATTTTTATTAGTTTATAGCCCGCTTATAAAATAGAACCTTAATTCTTATCGGCCGTGTTCATAAACGTTCTACACGCCTATTTTAACTAAACTGGCGTTAAAATTAGTTTGTCTTTATCTGTCACTTCGACATTTGTGTTCGTCAGAAAGGGACGAAGCACATTTTAATTAGCAGAGGCATTTTAAGTTTTATGAATACGGGGGTCAAAGTCAAAGTCAAAGTAATTTATTTCTTTCAAGTAGGCTTACAATTAAGCACTTTCAAAATGTCAATTATACAATGTAAAATAAGGCAAAATTAGAACAAACACTAGTTAGGTACTAAACTAACACAACATAATAATTATAACGAATACATGTAGTTATACATGTATTAAAAATATCTAAATGCGTAGAGCAATTCATTCCCAGGCACTTTTGTCATTCATATAGTCTTTAATGTTGTAATAGGCTTTACAAACTAGTTTACGTTTAAGATAACTCTTAAGTTTGTTAATAGTCAGACTAGTCACACTACTTGGGAGTTTATTATAGAACCGTATACAATTACCCTTGAAAGATTTTTTTATTTTTTGCAGCCGAGTATAGGGCACTGTGAGCTTATCCTTATTTCTGGTGTTTATATCGTGTGTATCATAATTTCTTTTAAAGCTACCAATATTTTTATGAACATACATGATATTTTCATAAATGTACTGAGAATGCACTGTCAATATATTAATTTGTTTAAATTTGTCTCGAAGAGACTCTCTAGGTCCCATCTTGTAAATGGCGCGAATAGCCCGCTTCTGCAATACAAAACAGCATTTATGTCAGCTGCACTACCCCATAGTAAAATGCCATATGACATGATGCTATGGAAGTAGCTGAAGTAGACCAACCTCGCGGTTTTCTCGTCGGTTAGTTGACGGATTTTACTAACTGCAAAAGCCGCGGAACTAAGCCTACTCGCGAGATCACTTATATGAGGACCCCATTGTAGTTTAGAATCTAAAGTTATACCTAGAAATATCGTACTGCCAACCAGGTTCAATTGTTCATCTTTGACAGTTATACTAGCATTTGTGTTTTTCGTATTAGTAGTGACAAACTTCATACATTTCGTTTTATTTCCATTTAACAACAAGTTATTGGCATTGAACCAATTCACCACTTTAGATATAGAATTGTTTACATGATCATTGGTATTTAAGTGTCGTTTAACTTTAAAAATAAGAGAGGTATCGTCAGCAAACATTACTATATCATGAAGGTCTTTTACTAGATATGGTAAATCATTCATGTAAACGAGAAACAGGAAGGGCCCCAGTATTGAGCCTTGCGGTACGCCCATTGTAACCAATGACCCTGAGGAGCACACTCCGTTGACATTCACTCTTTGTATTCTCCCGCTCAAATAAGACTTGATCAAATTCAGTTCTGTTCCTTTAACTCCATAGAAATGCAGTTTCCCGACCAGTGTATCATGGCTAACGCAATCGAATGCTTTAGATAAATCGCAAAATATACCTAAAGCATCATGCGACTCCTCCCAGGCATCAAATATATTTTTAATTAACTCAATTCCGGTGTCAGTGGTTGATCGACCCCGAGTAAACCCAAATTGCTTATTATGCATTAAATTTGTTTTGTTAAAATGACTCGACAATTGAAAAAGCATTAGTTTTTCAAAAACTTTACTGAATGTGGGAAGCACTGAAATCGGTCTAAAGTTAGAGGGGTCGGTAGTACTGCCCGCTTTGAATAAAGGGATTATTTTAGTATGCTTCATAAGATCTGGGAATTCGCCACAATCGATACAGGTATTGAATATGATCACCAAGTCGGGCACTACTACTTCTATTAGGGATTTAACAATATGAACTGAAACGCCCCAAAGGTCACTCGTTTTTTTGGTATTAATAGATTTTAATGCCTTCAGTACATCCGAATAAGTAACGGGCTCAAACTTAAAGTTAATATCGCTTTCTGGATCTCTTTCTGGGGTTTATCTCTAGAGTGGATTACATTGGTTTTTATAGTAGCTTTATTGTCGTTCGTTTCTGTATTTGAATTACATTGCTGTTTACTAATGGTAAAACACAGAAACAATTTAAAAGTGTTTGTTATGAATTGTTAACAGCACGGCTATAACAGGACGGCCCGCGAGATGTGTCGCGGCGACATAAACTATCCTATCCTATAGGCTTATCTCGCCGCGACACAGCTCGCGGCTGGCCGTCCTGTTTTAGCCGCGCATCTACACATACCGCATTAACCCACAAATGACTCCATTCGTTAACATTCATCCAACCTTTTATATCATTCGAGTATCGAGCTCTCTCGATTTTTGTCGCACTATATTTCTCTTTGTAAGTTTTCTAATTACGGATGGTGCGAGAAATGTCGAGAGAGCTCGCGCGCCGTCTTGTGATAGCCGTGCAGGTAAAAGCTCACAGAATGACAGGAACGCTTTGGCGAACTTTCTGGCGAACATTCTAGCGCGCATTCTAGTGAAATGACAGTACATTTGCTTTGAGCTTCTCGCTGAGCCGAGCAATTTCGTTTTTGTTCCACCACCGTCCCTCTTCGCCCACACAGCATTCGCTATAATGATCGTGAACATGTTCGTAGTGATGTTTGGCTTAATGCTTGGCTCTGTTCGTTGTTCAGGGGGGTGATCTCGTAACGTTCCGAACACACGCAAGAACAACTCAACAGTTATTTTACAAAAAGTGACATTTAGATCTTCCTGTCGCGCGTACAATACGTTACGTGATCGACCTGCCGGTCGACAAAAATAACTGCGAATTCTCGATGTTCGGTTACATGTGAATATGTAAATGCTCAAGTCAAGTAAACCTGATGAGCCCATGAAAATGGCACTTAGCAGCCTTTGCCTCCACTGCCTTTGGCACGCGGCATCAACCATATTCAGACCTTGTATTCATAATTAGTTACTATTGTCTGAGATTTCCACCACATTAATTATACAGGATGTAGCTTTCTGCGTCGAGGGAGGAGTTAATTAGTTTGTCTTATATAAAATTAGGGATGATTAACGGCGGACCCTTGTTCTGTGCAGGGTTAGATTTAGGGCCTAGTGATATTCGAGGCGGTCTGTCGGAGCTCGGTCTGGTAGCTAATTAATTTCGGACAGAAACGAATAATATTTACTGTGTGAGTGCTAAACTACGGTAGCGTAGTGGTTCAAGCATGCGACTGTCAAACGGCGGTCAAGAGTTCGAGTTCTAATGAGTTTTTCGGAACTTTTTTAAGGTAATCGTTTTTTATTTACCGTTAGCTTTTCGTTGAAGGAAAAACATCGCGTCGTGAGGAAACCTGCAAAAGTACATCTGCGAAGATATTCGAAGGTGTATGTGAAGTCCCCAACCTGCACTGGGGCATGGGCATTATTATTATGCATCTATTTATGTGAGTATTTGTCGAAACTTCGTACAGCCCACTATCATATGCGTTTGGCGTTGAAAAGGTTAAAGCACTGGCATTTTAACTTGGTGAAAGAACCACCATAAAGACTGGTTAAAATACTTAGTTCAGAGGATTAAACTACTGATTTGAAATAAATCCTATATCTACACTTCTACACTAATATTATAAAGATGAAATGTTTGATTGTTTGTTTGTTTGTATTGAATAGGCTACGAAACTACTGGACCGATTTGAAAAATTATTTTACCATTAGAAGCCGACATTATCCCTGATGAACATAGGCTACTTTTTAACACGGGAAAATGCTTCATTCCTACGGGAAAACGGGTAGTCCGTGCGAAGCCGGGCCGGGCAGCTAGTATATTATATCTGTGATAGTTTACGTGTTTGTTACTCAATCACGCAAATGCAGCTGAACGGATTCGGAGCCGAATTATGATCTGGATTTCATCCTCGATATTATATGATTATTAGCATAGTGGAAACAAAATTTACAATGAATAAATACTAATTAAGTATCAATAAGACCAAAAGTATAGTTGGAACGTTATAGTTTTTTCTGATTAGTCCATATAATTTAACTTTTATTTATTATACAACTTTGATAGGAACGGACCTATGTGTAAGTATATATCGTTCAATTATAATTTTGCTCGCGTTAATATAATATTGCTGAAAATTGGTGCGTCGGCTATTAGGGATTGAATGATATTTTGAGGACCGACGTTGTTAGGTTCGCCCGATATCAAATTAAATTTACCTGGAAGCGCAGAACAATTTATTTGAAGCTCTAGAAATAGTAAATGATGTTAATAAATATTGCAAACGGAACCTGATACTTCATACTATTTCAAGATAAATCAAATCAGCGTCCAGTTCGTAAACACAGGTAAACAGAACTTAAATTGCTTTAAAAATAGTAGGTTACACAGCATAGATGGTCTTAGAGCTATGAAGCGAAACCTCGGTAATTTTTGTTATGTTTTTGTCATCACATAATGTGCACGGATGGTCCGTCAGCTGTGTTTTCTATAGTACAACTTGTAAGTAAATGTGTCCCATGTTTAAATAGCCGTTATCCAATCTCGACCCGTCCAATACGAGAATAGTTAATAGCCTTTTCAAAACTCGCCGTCCAATTCCGTCCATAAAGACCTAAAGGTCTTTACAATACTTAATCCACCGTCTGCGTAGAGTTTCAAACAAGAACGCATTAAGTGTACATGAAGTGTGTATATTTCTGCCCTTTTACGTCGCTATTTTTGAGCTCGATGGCATATCCTGTCTATTTAACACAGTTCGTCCCTTCTCCAATCGATAGTGCCTGATATATGGGTCCCGGCACGGCCTCAGGGCTTTTGTGCCCCACTGCGGATTTCCTATGACAATGCGATGTATTATTAAGGTTTGGTGAATAAGCCTGTTGAAATGAAAAGCTGGCTGAAGGAAATTTAGGCGATGGACAGCTTGTTTCCATTAGAGCAGAAGGACGCTATTGTTTTGTAATATTTGTATTACTTAATACTTTGCCAGTAACAGAGTAACAGTGAACTTGGACATAAACACTTAGCCAGTCTAAGGAACACTTGTAGTTCTCCAGAGATCAAAAGCGTGGGTCTGTTTTAATTAATCATACGTCAACATTCAAATCAATCTCCCTTGTTTTGTTTTCGTGTCACACTATTAAAATAGTAGACAATGATATTCATTTGTTCGAGTCATAGGTATGGTAGACAGAGACAACCCACAACCTTGAATTGTCTCTTAAAAAATCGTATGAGTATGTAAGTACCCTTTGTTTTCCATATTACAACGTTCCTTTCAATAAAGATTCATCATCCGTCACAAATCCCGAATTCTCCATAAACGTACCTTCAGGTTTGTTCCCGTGCCCAAAGTTATTCTCCGTTACACTAAAAAAGGTTTAATGACGTGTCGGGCCGAAAGCCGAATAAACGTTTTATCCACCAATATTTGATCTGCAAGATTTACAGCGGTCACTCTTCTCCAACGAACTCGATGTGGGGATCGAGTATGGTTGATGTTTGCTACACGAAATGGAACCTTAATGCCGAGTAACACGAGCCATTCTGTGATGATAAACTAGAGAAAGCGGACCGAGGAAGATCGAACTTCAACTTCTTGACCGTTGAGGCGGGTACAAAAAGATATATCCCTCTTTTCATCTTGTAGTCTTGTATATAATAGGCGTTGTTAATAAGTAAGCAAGCTTTTAAGCCGTTCAGGGGCACAACGTATATAAACCTCGCACTATAATCCTCACGTGAATGGATAATAGCCACGTACAGGGATATAACAAGTGTTTTCGGTTTACTTTAAAAAAAAAACATGGTTATGAATTCGTCTTTCACACCCGTTATTCAAAAGAGTCATTGTTTCCCTCAAATGAGGGATGAAAGTTGTACTTTTCTTCCCCGGTCCTGCCATTCAGAAAAGAGCCATTGTTGTTAAGTGTGTAAATCAGCATGTGCCACTCGGTAGAAAAAATATTTCCGTCTAGGGCGTAAACACATGAATCCCTCGTTAAATTTAATATTACTTGTAGTGTGACAGCTAGGCTTCAATTGCTTTATTGGAAAATGTATTCTATAAATCGATTGATATCAAACAACTTTATTTAGTCGACAGCATATACGCCCAATAGTAATTCCATTTGAGGAGAAAACACAATCTTTACTTGGTCTTTCAGTTGGCAGCAAAATAACTGAAACGTTTTTTATTGAATTTCAACTCTTTAATGTAATCCAAACGAGATATGATGTCGGTTGCCTTCTCTTTAGTTTTTTTTTTTTCAAAAGAGTTAGTCCAGTAGGGCCTTATTTATTAGTTTCATGCTCGTCATACATTCTGCTGACTGTTGTTTTAATATGTTCTAATTTTAACCATATGGGGTTATATAGCCTGCCTAGAACCGAACGTAAATATTGTCAGAAGTCAGAAAGCAAGTAGATAGTAGCTGAAAGGTGTAAAATCTAGTTTCCCCGTGGCTTTGATGTTTGCGATGTCAGTAGCTCGCCTAGGATTCCTGGGAATTGAGTTATAGGTTATCTATAGCATGGAAATATCCGATATTTACATAGCTCTGCTCGGCGAGGTTAAACGCAACGTAATTATATTGGTCTATATTTTGTATAGATTTAGACCGATACAATTACGTTGGAATTTGTACATGTGTTGCGTGTTTCTTGGTTCGCTGTTGTTCTATCTATCTATTCAGCCCATCGTTGAGTATAGGCCTCTTCTTTAATAGTCAATAGTGTTTATTTCATAAACATAGGTACATCAAGTAGAGGTGTATAGTGTATATTGTTCCACTATGTTTTGCCTTTCGGCATACAAAAACATGCTACATACTTATTACGCCACTGTCCTCGGTCCTAAGCTAATCACATTCACTGTTTGCCTCTTGTTCGGCAGATATCATCGGTCCATCGGGCTGGTGGTCTGCCCGATGACCTTGGCCACCATGCAGTGTCTAACCCGTTTTGTCCATCTCTTATCGTTTCTTCTCGCTAAATGTCTCGTCCACCTCCACTATGAGTGTAATTCGTTTGCCGACGTATAATACAGTAATTTTCATTACTACTTGAGATAGTTCATGTGTCTGAACAACTTTTCCTGTGCAATACTTTCTTAATAGAATAATAATCTGATTACTTTTAAAGACCTACCAAACTTTCCCTTAGGGTGTTACCACACCAATCGATCGATACCATCGATCGATTATGTATACGTCGATCGACAGTTTCTACTATCAGCTAAACCTACCAGACCAAACGTTTATATATGAAAGCTGAAAGTATCCGAATGCAATTACGCAAAAATATTTGCTTTCAGCAAACGAAGTTGCTCGTGTATAAATATTCGGCTATAAAACATTGATACTTTCACACGAATGTACTCAAGTGATTTTTCTGTGCTTTCCAATATTGAATAGTCCAGCTGGACATTTCAATAGCCGTCTCAACCGTTGTATTCAAACACACAGACCTTGCCAGAGATATCAGGAAATACCCGCAGATTCGCAGAATCTGTATAATATCTGTCTCTCTGATGTAGATAAGTGCTCTCTGCTCAAACGGATATATCTTTCGAATTATGCTTTGATAATGTACAGTGTTGTTTTTGTACCGGAAAAATTGATTAAATTATTTTTAACAAACAAGGTCCAGCCGCGACCCCAAGTCTACGTTTGTATGAAGATAGTAAACCTACAGAAATTTTGGCAACATATTCCAAATGTTCTGAAGCTTTTTTATAAATATAATTAGTCAAATAGCAGGTATTGTTCAATTTTCTGTGCACTGAAATGGACTTGATGGACTTTATATAAGTTCTCCGCTTGGTGAATTAAATACTGAGATGTCGCAAAAGAAACTTAGATAAATTGAATAACTCGACGCTCCGTCTTGCTCATCCGACCGTGTCAGTAAAGAAGCAAAAGTTTCAAATATAAATGCTTTTACGGAGCAGAAAGCAAACAAATAGAAACTTAAAGACTAGCGGTCCGGTGGCTTGGCGCAAAAACTTGTAATAAATTGGCCCATTTTCCGACGCAAAAAGTATCCGTCCGTCAGGTTGATACACAGAAGATATAATATTTCAGACGACATACTACGGGTTTTTTGTGTTCTGGCGTTTTGTGCGCGGAATTCGTAGGCAAAATACAAAAGGCACTGCGTGGCTGCGTAAACCCACGTCGCCTGCCTTTTTTGCCTGCCCTGCACTGTCGTAAACTGTAGACGCCTCTTGTTTTACTTCGTGTGGATCTTTTTCTGAGAATTATATCCTGCAGAAAGGAGGCATATCAGCTTACATAAATATAGTGTCTAATAGGTAGTTATTAACAAACTATTCTGACCACTTAAAATAATCCTGACTCGATCACCGTAGGGCGGACTACTATCTACTTAGTAGTTTTTGGACAAGTCGAGATTTGTTTAGAAGTAACTATAAAAAGCCCTGAATACTTACAAAGCCCTCCAGCTAATAAAGTTTAGATTATTTCAAGTGGTCAGAATTCTGCGCTATTGCGTTCCCTGTTGCTAAGCCTTCCGCACGATAAGCCGCCCACAGTATCGAACCCTTTGGGTATCGCAAGGGATTCTTTCTGAATTCCCTAAATTAAATATAAAACAACGTTACACTCTACGGGATTCCGTGTATGTCTGTAAGCACACAGAGAAATGTAATGGATACCTGACCTTTGCTTTTGGAACTTCGACCTTTGGCAAGTCAAACATCGAATACTCACTGTAACTTCATTATCCAGTCTTCAGGGAGGCCTAGAAAAGATATTGTCGAATTCACAGTTGACAAGTTATCTGGAAGCAGTAAACGGATAACTTCAATGCAAACTCGCAAAATATCCGAGTTTCAACGACTCTCCTTCTAAACTCTTACATATGTTTAGAATCTACAATCCCGCAGATAAAAAGACGAATAATTAATAGATACATTTAGATTTGAGCATGTAACTTATAACCTTAGAGATTTTTGCTGCCCACTAAACTTAAAACCTAGAACTAGCAAATTGGATAAAAATCATTAGATATTTCTAGAACAGGTTCCAATGGCCGATCTCAATTACGCCTGGTAGGCACTCGTAATGTTTGCTCCGATGCCGGCTCAAGGCGGGCAGTAGTATAAACCTACACGCCTGCCTAGCGAGTTCTGTCGGTTTCTGGTGTATTGTTCCGTTTTTAGTCCGTTTGCGAAAGTGTTAATTGCCAATCTTCAACATTATAGCTACGTCTTCTGGTAATGACGTATATTTTGCTCGGTATCGTCGGTATAAAGGTCGAGCTCGCTCTTTAAAGAAAGTGCTAATGGTGCTGTTAGGTCGCCTTTGAGTCCTTTATTAGATTCCCGACTGCCGGTATCGGTTAATGGATAGTGCACTCTTTTGATTACTTGTTGAGGAAATGCGGTCCAGACCGCTATTATAATTTTAATTGCCAGTAGACCCTGAGTAGGGTTGAACGGTTTATTCAGAGTAATTATCTTGTATTCACCTGATCAACCAACTCTGATGGATGTTTGTCGAGCACCGTAGATGTATGTTTCTAGTCTCCTTTCGTCTAAATGTGTGTATTTGTATAAATAGCCAGTCACAGTCAAGCAGTCATGAATCAGGTTGCTTGACTGCGACTGTTCTTGATCGTGTCTGCAAGGTTGGACATCCCGACGTAAGGATCAAACTAACTAGTATCTAATTTTTGTGATTACCACACCTGTATAAATTTATGGTTCGATAAGTGTTGGAATTTTGAGTGGAACTGAAAGAATGAGTTGAACTTAAATGCATAAGTTGGCCTTTGTACTTGCCCTTTCCTTTCGTGTTTTTTTTGTTATCATGTATAAGAAATGAGTGTTCTGTAAATTGTGAAAGAATCGCTAACCATTACGGTTTTCTATCTGTAAGAACACTGAGTTGTCATAACATGATATCGTTAACAGTGATGATTCCGTAATCATCGAATTAAACCCTTTATATTCTTCGATTGTCTGCGTTATCTTGGCTCTGATGGCATGAATCTTCGTCGGATCGCCCTCTAATGAACTCGGGAGCGGGTTGGCAATCTATGCAACGGCTGGATTAGTTCTAGGGGCCGCTTCCTTGCATACTGGGTTTTATAATTACTGTTGGGTTTGCGTGTAATGGATGTCACATTCGGAAGTTTATCAGACTTTTTCATCCGATTGTATCATTTGCCAATTATTGTGTTTTAGACGATTTCTCCGTTTGATATACTTTTACAGGATTGTTACAAAACATGTTATCTAATGATTATGCTAAGTCAATGTTTTGAAATGAAAACGTACCTACTCAGACAAATACGCGTTCGGACGAATTCTAAACATTGACATTGAGTAATTCCAAACAACACAAGGTTTAAGGTCCGGTACGATAATAGTTCTTCTGTACAGAAATTGTGAAACGGAATGAGAATCGATAGCTTTTGGATTCGGCATCAATCTCCCAAAGCGGAGTTTAAGATCCTCGAGTCGACGTGAACAGGCTAAATGAACCACGGAGTCCGACGGCCCGTTCCATCTCAGTCCGAGCACGGTTTTATCCAACATTTCAATTTCAAGACTTGAGCTCGCATAAATAGATAGCGGTCAATATTGACTACTTTAGATATTGAATTGAGAGGTAACAAGCAAATGCTGTAATTGCGAGTAGAAATGTTAATGTGAATACCACTTGTTCAGTATTTCAACATTACTAGCACAAAACACAACGTGTTATTAATTAATTTCGAAATCGATGGATATTCAATCATATAGCTAGTTTGACGGAGACGAAACCAAACGCTTTTCTGTAAGCTAGCAACACTGAGCCTCTTATGGCAATATCCGCTTTACCGCGCATCGTTACAGCTCGCAATGAATTTGCTGGAGCTTTAAAAACCCTATAAAACTTACAAACCCGAACCGCGACACGCGATAATTGAGAAAACCAGACTTTAGCGGCCTGTGAGGAAATACAGCACCAGGGGGCCCCCAGAACATCACACCGAGCAGCGGATGAATTTGAGGTGAGTCTCCCGAACACTAGCTACTTAAAATACGCCACATAAAGATTCGAGCCGGATATTCCTTATGAGTACTGGTTATTTTGCTTTAAATTCGCGTTCGTTGCTGTTTTGTGCTAGCATTGCATGCTAAATTCCAATTTCTTTTACTACGACTTACGTCACTTAGCGAGAATCTACCTCCGGTGACAAACATTAATATCGAGTTTCCAAGCGCCTAGCGTATTATTTTACGGTAATACCGGTGTATACAGTGCGATCTCAATGAGAACTTTCTAATTATATATAGTTTCATAGGGTTTTAAGCGATATTTGCGAAATTACATCTCGCAATCATTTTTTACGAAAGGCGGTAGACGCATACTCGCGCTGCTCGTAGCGCCCGCTGAGCGCCATTCGCATGGCCGTAATTGCATTCCTATAGCATAGGTTAATTTAGTTAGTCGCAACTAATAATTTAAAAGTTTTAGTACAACGTACAAAACCCACTTGGTATTTACGTACTTAGTGTATATCGAAGCGGTGTAGGTACAACGTACCGAACCCAATTCCGCGGTCACTGTATTGCTACATACCGATTTATAAGCTGCATGTATTTTTGTACTGCACACATTTCAGTCTTTGTAGCTTGGGATCTACCAACCATTGACTTCTGTAGTTGCTTAATCGATTTATTTACAGTTAAGTTTGCGACCAGCTATATTATTTTACTTACTAACTATCATTGCGCTAGTACCTAGCCATCAATACACTTAATACCTATACATTATCTTACGTACAACGTACGTCCATACATAAAATTTACATCCATACATACGTATATCGTTTTATTTCGTGATATTACATTTAGTTTAATTCAGTGACTTAACTATGTACGAAATGGAAATCGAACAATTGAATTTCGAACGTGATCTTGCTTTGAATAACATCGAAAAGATTGTTGATTGTAGTAACAACTTAGCTGAGTTTAGAGTACGTGTTAAGGAATTAAATTCAATTAAAAAAACATTCTTGCAAACACAGGCAAAGATTGAAAAATTATCGGCAAAAAACGAAACTTTTTCAAAAACGGATAATTTGGCTATTCGTAACAAATTCGATTCGTTGTATTTTCAAGTCCAAGTTACCTTGGATACGATAAAGGAAGAACGTAAACAAAGTGTTTCGGCACCGTGCGGTGGACACAACGTGTCACATGCGGGTTGCTGTGCCTCACAGCAGGTACCTCAATCACACATACGTTTACCTCAGCTGACATTACAAACCTTCTCAGGTGATTTAACTGAATGGAATGCCTTTTATGATTTATTTAAATCACTTGTGCACGATAACGCTACGTTAACAGATGTAGAACGCTTCCGCTATTTGTTATTGTTTTTAAAAGGTGAACCTTATAATCTTATCAAATCGATACCGGTTACTGAATGTAACTACGAAAATGCCTTGCAAGTGTTAATAGGTCGTTACGAAAATAAGCGAATTATTGCAACAAAACATTTCGATAATATATTTGATGTCGAAGCAGTTAGCGACAAAAATATAGAATTTACCTTACGTAATTTGATGAATTGTTATCACGAAAACATTACGGCTTTAAAGTCGTTAGGTATGCCGGTTGAACAATGGAATTTTGTTCTCTTAAATATTTTGCTGCGCAAAATTACCCCTAATATACGTAGACGTTTTGAATTGTCATTAAAAATCTCAAATGAAATTCCTAGTGTGACGGATTTACTTGATTTCTTAGACAAAGAATTAGCGGCATCCGAGATAATGCACGCCTCCGTGCGTACTTCAAGTACCTACTCGGCTCAGGCCGCGGCACAGCGCGCGACCGGGCCTGCTGGCGGGCCGGCCGGCTCGGCTCGACCGGCTGCTGTGACGTCATCGCGCCACGCGCAAGCCGGGCGGCAGGCAATTTCGCTTACTCGCGCGCACTCTGACGTGCAATATAATGCACCGCGCACTCCTAACACATCGTTTTCGCGAAACTCGCGTACTATGAGTATGCATGCTGCAACTGCGGTGGATTATATAAATAAAATTAAATGCGCGTATTGTAAGGATAATTCTCATCCTTTATATAAATGTGAGAAGTTTCACACACTAACTTTTAGTGAACGGAAACATTTCGTCCAACAAAATAAAATTTGTTACAATTGTTTATTCATCGGCCACGACGCAAAAGACTGTAAATCGCGCCACTCTTGCCGCGCCTGCTCTCAGCGCCATCACTCTTCATTACATGAAGATGCGCCTACTTCAAACGTCACACTGACAACGGAGTACTCGCCTTCCCCTGAGTCACACTCAGTAGCCGGACACCTTTACGCCCACTCCATTACATGGAGCTGCGGGGTTTTCCTCGAGTAAGAACTGTACGGTTTTACTCACAACCGCGCTTGTAAACGTGCGACCCATGAACCATGGGCCTTACTCGCCGCGGTCCGTTCGTGCTCTTGTTGACCAAGGGTCACAAGCGACGCTGATCACTGAATCGTGCGTCCAACGTCTCTGCCTGCCGCGGTACCCCGCGCAGACCAGTACTACTGTCACCGGCATTGGTGACAGCAACGAGCAACCGCGTGGTTACGTGTTGTGCGAGGTTACGCCCCACAACAAACCAGAGCCGAAGCTTTATATCGAAGCTCTTATTTTACCGAAAATAACGAGCTACCTGCCTAGTATTCCAAATACTATTGAGAATATTGAGCACCTACAAGGTCTTAACTTAGCGGACCCAGTATTGCGTTCTGCGCGTCCCGTCGAGCTCCTGCTGGGGTCAGACTATAGTGACAGCATACTGCTTCACGATAATATCAAGGGCCCACAGGGCACACCCGTGGCCATTAATAGCATTTTCGGATATCTACTGAACGGTAGAATCGCTCATGAAAATACGAGACATCTGAGCACTAATCTGAGTACTTGTCAACTGGACATTAAACTTCAAAGATTTTGGGAGCTGGAATCCATCCCAGAACACCCACATCTGACGAAGGATGAACTTCGCTGCGAGTCAATCTTCGTCGATACTCACACTCGTGATTCACACGGGAAATATACTGTTTCTCTTCCCTTTAAGGAGAACGCTCCTCCTTTAGGCGAATCTCGTTCGATTGCGCTCTCACGTTTAACTAAACTAGAGGCACGACTGTCACGTGACCCTGCCTTACGTGAGAACTATAACAAGTGTCTTCAAGAATATTTGGACTTGGGACACATGGAGCCTGTATCTGACTCTGCGAACAGTGACACGTCTCCATACCACATTCCGCACCATTGTGTCGTGAAAAAATCGGCTGCTACAACTAAGTACAGAATCGTTTTCGATGCTTCTTGCCGTACGACATCAGGTCGGTCTCTCAACGATAACTTGCTGACAGGTCAGAAACTACAGAAAGACATTTGTGAAATTTTACTTAAGTATAGATTACATAAGATAGTCTTCACAGCTGATTTAAAAATGATGTATCGCTACATCGGTCTTTGCAAAGAACACCGTGATTTCCAACGCATTCTTTGGAGATTCTCTCCTCACGATCCTGTACAGGAGTATCGTCTGTGTTGCGTATCCTTCGGAACTTCTGCAGCACCGTTTCTTGCTTTACGCACTCTTCGTCAATTAGCCATTGATGAAGCTGCTGCTTTTCCACTTGCCTCACAAATACTTCTCAACGAAGTATTTGTTGATGATGTCGTCACTGGGGCTGACACAGTTGAAGATGCTCTCGTTCTTCAGCATCAGCTCACTTCCATTTGTAAAGCAGGTACATTCGAACTCCTCAAATGGACCAGTAACAGTTCTGAATTCCTATCTCATTTGACCAATGAGGACTCAAACCATGATGACGCTCTGATTCTATCAGCACTCGACACTGACACTTCTGTCAAGGTCTTAGGCCTTAAATGGAATCCTAAGTCAGATACTTTTACTTACCAAACCGATGGAGTAGCTTCAGGCAAATGTACGAAGCGTATAATGTTAGGAGAAATCGCCAAGATTTACGATCCTCTCGGGTTTCTAAGCCCAGTCACTTTATACGCTAAGCATTTAATCCAACTGTTGTGGGTGTCGGGCACAGGTTGGGATGAAACTCCTCCACAGGGTGTCTGTGACTTGTGGTATCGGTTCATCGACGAACTGCCGTTACTACAAGATATTTCATTGCCGCGTCACGTGCTTCCTAGCACTCATCAAGTGCAACTTTGTGGCTTTTCAGACGCTTCTGAAAAGGCATATGCCGCTTGCGTCTACATACGCGTTATTGACTCTGAAGGTGCAATCAGCACACATCTTCTTATGGGCAAGACAAAGGTCGCGCCTCTCAAACGGCTCACAATACCTCGTCTTGAGCTTTGTGGCGCTCATCTCTTATCAAAGCTGATAAGGAGAATTCTCACTGCTTACAGCAGTGTATTTTCGTTTGACCAACTTCACGCTTGGTGCGACTCAACAATCACCCTTGCCTGCTTGCGTTCATCCCCAGACAAGTGGCGTACTTATGTTTCTAATCGCATAGCGGAAACGACAAGCAACGTGCCTGCCTCACACTGGCAGCACGTTCAATCGACGGACAACCCGGCGGACCCTGCGTCCCGCGGTGTCCTCCCATCTCAACTGGACCATCAATTATGGTTCAAGGGACCAGCTTGGCTCTCGAAAAGTAAGTCTGAGTGGCCCATTTCCAAAGTTAACTGTCATACTAACGAGGAACAACGCAAGCATGTTCTTCTCACGCAAACTAACGAACCGAGCTCAGAGTTCTTGGAGAGATTTTCGTCACTTCCAAGAATGTTACGCGTAGTTTCTCTTATGTTACGATTCATTAATAAATGTCGTAAAACGAACGTTTATTCAACGAAGCACATTACTGTGTCCGAGACCAAACTGGCTCTCAGTCGAATAATTTCACTCGTTCAACGTGAACAATTTTCTGAAGACATCTCACGTCTCAAGGACGACGATAGATGTACAACACGTCTTCAGAGACTTAAACCTTTCCTGGACGATACTGGACTCCTCAGGGTCGGCGGCAGGATAAATCGAGCTAACGTGCCGTATGACGCCAAGCATCAAATTCTTTTACCTAAAAGACATCATTTTACAAATGTACTCATCGATTTTTACCATAAAACCCATTTACATGTGGGACCACAAACTTTACAGTTTGCCCTCGCACAGACGTACTGGATTCTTTGCGCACGCGACGCCGTGCGTATGCGTACTCGCCGCTGCGTATCATGCGTTCGCGCGCGACCTATCGCGCTACAGCCATCAATGGCAGAGTTACCTACTGCTAGGGTTCGATCGCTTCGTCCCTTCTTACATACTTCCGTTGACTTCGCGGGACATTTTCATCTCAAATCAAGTAAATTTCGCAACGCGAAAGTTTTCAAATCATACGTTTGCGTTTTCGTGTGCATGTCCACGAAGGCAGTCCATTTGGAACTAGTCCCCGACTTATCAACCGAATCGTTTCTAAATGCCTTGCGTAGGTTTATATCCCGACGCGGTTATTGCAAAGACATTTATTCAGACAACGGCCGAAACTTCGTTGGTTGTGCGAGATATCTGACCGAACTTTACACGTTTCTGCGAAACGAATCAAATCAGTCTGCCATAAACGAGCAGCTGACAAACCTACAGGTTACCTGGCATTTTAACCCCGCGTACGCTTCGCATTTCGCCGGTCTTGTCGAACGAGCTGTAGGCAGTCTAAAACGACACTTACGTCGCGTCATAGGAACTCTTACACTAACCCACGATGAATTCAACACACTACTGTGTCAAATTGAGGCGGTACTCAACTCTAGACCTCTCTGTCAATTAAGTAATGATCCTGCAGATCCATTACCTCTTACACCCGGACATTTCCTCATCGGGGAACCATTAACGTCTCTACCCGAGTTTGATTTATCTAACGATAATCCAAATCGCCTGGCACGATGGCAGGTGATTCAACAAGCCGTTCAACATTTTTGGAAACGCTGGAGTGTAGAATATCTACACCAGCTGCAACCGAGAGGTAAATGGTTCCACGATAATCCTCACACTCCTCTTCGCGAGGGTTCTGTAGTCGTGTTGGTCGACAACACGTTACCGCCGCTGCAATGGCGTCTAGCGCGCGTGCACGAGCTGCACCCCGGCGTCGATGGTATTACTCGAGTCGTCACTGTACGCATCGGTAATACTCTTAGTAAGCGACCTGTAGTTAAGGTCTGCCCTTTGCCTATTGATTAGGTATTTTTAGGTATAGCATTACATGTTTAGCCCTAAGTTAGCATAGCATTAGAGAGATAATTTTTTAAATAAAATAAGTATTATTTTATGGTCGGCGGCATGTTCAGTATTTCAACATTACTAGCACAAAACACAACGTGTTATTAATTAATTTCGAAATCGATGGATATTCAATCATATAGCTAGTTTGACGGAGACGAAACCAAACGCTTTTCTGTAAGCTAGCAACACTGAGCCTCTTATGGCAATATCCGCTTTACCGCGCATCGTTACAGCTCGCAATGAATTTGCTGGAGCTTTAAAAACCCTATAAAACTTACAAACCCGAACCGCGACACGCGATAATTGAGAAAACCAGACTTTAGCGGCCTGTGAGGAAATACAGCACCAGGGGGCCCCCAGAACATCACACCGAGCAGCGGATGAATTTGAGGTGAGTCTCCCGAACACTAGCTACTTAAAATACGCCACACCACTCTAAATGGAAATCAATCTTGAAACTTGACTTAGAGCGGTCGACAATTGTGGAAGCCGCTCTTGTATCGAAATTAATACATATAAGTCGTCGCGGTTCAAAGCGCTTGCTTGTTAGCATAGTCAAGTGTGTGTGAGTGTGACGTATTGAAAAACGAATGGAATTCAAAAGAAATAAAGATCACTGTGATACGAACCGTGAAAACAGATTTTGCTGCGGCAAATAACACAGGTTCAGCTATTATATTAGATTGGAAACTTTGATTCCCTTAAGCTATTTTCCAGGCGATGTTCGTGTTGTTAGTCTTCGTTATAACAGATCGTTCGTTTCAATATCATATGCCTAGTTCCGCCATTAGAACCCATCTCTTTGTATATTTTTTTGAATTCTAACTACCTTTAGAGAAATAAACATAGTATTTTTTATATTCAATCAGCTGCATGTATAATATTTGAAAATTAGTGCGTTTTTTATTGGCTGTGAATAACACGGGGTATTATCAAGACATTTTGATATAAATTACTGTGCAGAATTATTCATAGAAAAAAACCTCGTTATGTTTTTCCGATAAACTGTGATTGGCTATGTAGCCAAAACTTTATCAAATAGCAGCTTCAGCTAGCAAATATCACTGAGAATATTCCGCAAAATTGCGTGTTGCAAATTCGTATCCCTGGATGTATGACTGTATGTTTCGGATGCTTTTACACTGAATTCCTCTGCAGTGCTCATGTCAAAGTTACTGAATGAAACTGCTTTGAGGAATCAGCGAAATGAACATAACACACCCGCGGGACTCGCTCTGGGCGAAGGTGGAAAAGTATAATGTTCATCATAACATTTTTCAGAGGCATACGCTTACGCTGCGGAACTGAACTGTTTTGTAAATTGCAATTACTTGAAGACTTTACATACGGTATGTCTGTACGTGTTAGCTGATTCGGAAAACGTTAGAAGCTTTTATAAAAGTTTAAGCAGTATAGCAGTTTGCAACCATCAACTTAACATGAGTCATTTTCTTTTTGATTGCAATATTCTCTATTTAAAGCGAAACCGGGAATAAGGCCAGGAGGATCATGACTCTCCATTTTACAATAGTTTAGTTTAGTTTATTTTATCTCAGTATACAAATTTCACATAACACTTTACATTTGCTTATGCTACTCGTCATATAGTGATTGTTATAAATAGTCATAATAACTTAAAAATGTGGAATATTTAATAAACAATGTTCACCGTATAGGATATTTTCGGGTCGTATCGATGTTTTTATAAGTGTATAAATATATATATTGTTTTATTAGTAGTAATTAGAACTAAATTATATTACAGGTATAGAAATTACAAAACAAGTCGGAATACAATGGTGTAAAGAATGATTGAATTCAAATACGAATAAAAAGTATATATATTATTTATATTTTTCTGTTTTATGTCAGGAATAAATGTTTTTTCTATCTTTCTTTCTATAAATCAAGATAATCTGTATCATTTGCCTTGTAAAAACTCTTGATTGCCTACACAAAGACTGCCGCTGATTAAAAGCCAGACATTTTTAAGTATATTCTTGGTTCATTTTGCGCCAAAATGTTAAAAGAAAGGTGATGGTAATCTCTTCATTTGAGGCGGGCTTCGCTCAACATTGATTTTTTTACGCGTTTTTTCAGGATGACTTTACGTCACGCTGTGTTAGGTGTAAATTCTCGTACAAAATGTACACTGCCAATCTGCTTTACTAGCAATACAATTTTTAAACGTGATTTGACTTGACCGGATAACTTAATGTGGTTTATTCGCTTTGGAATTGAGTTATTTTATTTAGTTCTATTTATATGGCTTGTGTGTAAGATTTTAGCTAAACTCGTTCGTTCGCATTTTCAATTTCCAGGATCATCTTGTTTATAGGACGTATTGTCTTACTAAGTGAAACAATTTATTTGACAATGCTAAAACGGTATACCTAATCTGGTCCGTCCTGACCCTCCCCTCATATCAATGTTATTGACAACCCGTATTCATCTCAGATTATACAATTATACCCGTGCACTCGAAGAATCTCACTTACATTGCAACACAGAAACCTTATCATTAACATAACAATCATAAACCAAACACATTTTCCGCACGAGGGTAGAAATAATTGAAACGAACCCCGCGACGGAGGCACTTTGCCGCGCTGTTACTGCAGCCCCATGTTGGGTGTTTTATCAGGCGCACGCCGAGTATTTCTCTTGGGGCGAATTTCGGGGCCGCGGAGCATCAACACTATAAAGAACCTACTTGGTTAGTTATCTGCGCTCGCCTGGGTCATAGACAATGGTAGTTTTTGAGATATTTTTAGTGTTGCCAGTATTTTCGGGTTTGTTGGGAAATGGTTGTGGCTCTCATCTTTGATTAAAAGCGGATTTATCTGACGTCATGAAGGTTTCGCAATGCAGACGTTTTTTATTAGAAGTACGTTTTACGAAAAATTGGTCTGTGCGGAAAGGGAACTCTAAATACGAACATTTTGCTACACAGATATAGCTGCTTTAAGATAAAAAAAAACATTTATAATTAATTACCCTATGAACTGTATCTTAAAAGTGTTTTTTGATTTGTGGGTGTTTCTAGTACTCTAACCTTAGTTGTTCTCAATAAGTATTTAAATTCTTGATAGAAATGCGAATCCAAGCATTAAAAAAATGTCGAATCCGTCGATTTTCTCGCTGACTGTACACTATATCAAAAATCTGTGAATGACGGTTGTCCGTACATAAAAAGTTAGTAAAGGTCTCCTAAGAGTATTTTCGCGTAGCAGCAAGGGATCTAGTAGCTGCCCTTACTGCCCCATCTCAACTTTCCACCCTGTATATCCATTCATTGGGTATACAGTCTTCTTCATGACCGCATTTACATTTAAGATGGAAATTACATATTTAGCGCCACGCCGGTTTTTATGACCGAAAACGTGAATATTATTTGATTTGGAAAACATATTAGTACAACGGCAATAAAGGAAAAAAATACGAAGACCATATCCATATTCATGGAACGTACTTTTATTTCATACGGGCATGTTTTTGCTTAAAGAAATTACGAGGATAAAATGAAATGGCAATATGAGAAAATCTTCTCATGTTGAAATTAGAAAATATTAGTAAAGCTATGTTTTGAAATTATGTAAACAAGACATACCTAATCAAAGTTACATTGTTAGCTTACTTCTGATTTCTAAGCTTCTGTTTGCTACTAGTGGTATTAAATCAAACTGTTATTGAGGGAAATACAACTACACTCCGTCAGTTCTAAGAACAGCTTTCGGCTTCGGGTGAAATCGCAAATTTTGGAATAACAACGTTTAAGAGCAAGCAAATCGATCCGAATATTGTTTTAAGTATTCACGGACTGTACTGTACATGTTTTCAACAAACAAGTTTGTATAATGGGTTGTGTTTAAAGTAACTGTTGGACATGATGCCTACGGCTGCTTTTTACCACCGCACCGCTCGCCGTCGACAGGGCATTTCATCCTCACACCCTAAAATCTAAATGGTCGCGTACAGCTCCGGTTGTGGAATGAGTGTCGAGGTTTTTTCCGAGGGTTTATTTTCTTAAAGGGTCCGCAATGCTCATGTGACACCCCTGAAGTTGCTAGCGTCCATAGGCTTCGGTGACCGCTTACCATCAGGCGAGCCGTACGCGTGGTTGCCACCGACGTGATATAAAGAAAACTTAACGATGAGGCTAATGCAACTATGTTTTCCTTTCATCTATAGCCTTGGCTTTAATTTAACCATTTAACCCATTCCTCGGCATGGGCACGAACTCACGCGTGCAAAACGCACGCATTTGCCAGTAGACAAAGTTCAGTGGGCATAAACAATAATAACGCAGGTACGAGGCGGGCGGGTTAATGCCTCCGCCCAAATTTCGGGGATTACCGTTAACCCTGCCAGCGACGGTTCGCTAACCGCCGGGCCCATTCGGGGAATGCATTCTTGTATGTGGTAAACAAATGAAATTGCGTTTTCGGAATTGCTATTCTCTATATTCCTATAAAGTTCTGCACATAGTGAATAGCATGGCCCGGTTATTAACTTGTTGCATAGAAACAGTATGTGGTAGTCATTTATAGTTAGTAAAAAATATAGAATTGAGGGTACCTAAAAAGAAGTACTTCCAAAAAGCTAATTTTGTTCTGAATCTTGCGCTGCTTCACAATAGTTAGCGAAGTATCACTCGATTTAAATAAAATCACTATTTAGATAATAATTTCTATTATCACGTCAGCTGTTCTTGTAGGACATACATGTGAATAGTGTTATTTAACTAAAAATTTTGTTTTCCAGATCCTGTCAATCCTGAAGAATCCACACCCTGCTCCTCGATCCCCGAAACACCCTTCCTATCTCCTCCAAATTAAAGCAGAAACGAATAATACCTAGTTCTTATTTCAAAAATACCCTTCTTATGCTTCGTTCCCTCATGACTGAGGATCGTGACCAATCACGATGTCTTTCCATACGGCGGGTTCAAGGGCCAAGTGAGCTACTTTTTGTATGGCATGGCAACCAAGCGTTTTCGAGATGGTGTCAGACCACTTTGTTGGAATCCGATCTTACAATATTACCTGCTAATAAAGCTCTTATTACACTTATCGCCTAAAGTGCGCAATCTAATTTGTGTGCGTAAGTTAACACTAGAATTTTTCAGTTTCAGTTCTTTATTTGCTCATAAGTTACGGACTATAGATACAATCAATTCATTTTTCAATGTGTTCAAATATGCATTTTCGGCTAATCCGTTGTTTAATACAATTCACTGTTACGCAGTGTAATGAATTGGTCATTTCAGGAATTGTATTGAGACGTCAGTTTTCAGAATATTCCTGCAATGCAAAAGTATATTTTACTAAAAAGCGGTGCCTGTTCCTCGCCATTTTTATTCCAAAAATCCTCACGATAAATCGTTCCTAAGCAAATCCGCGTCACATAATACTGGCTTTTGTGTAAAAAAACCTAATGTTACTAAAGAAATCGTGTCGGTTACATCTTTTTACGCAAGATGGCCGTCGTTACCCGGATAAACGCCTTGGTCCAGGGTGGGGCCCCTCATAAACTCCACGTGGCGGCTCATCCCATCCCACTTCTGACATAATTTGAGCAATAATGGCCTTTCGAGTCTTTGAAGTTGCTGACCTTTGGAAAGGCAGCTGTCAAATTATTAGATAGGTAAAACGTTTTCTGATAGTAACTATATATATGGTTAAGAAGATGATGAAGATGATAATCAAATTATATTTAATGAAAACCAATTTCATTATCACACTGATATTATGTCATATGGCATAGTATTATGGGGAAACTCGTCAGACCATGAGGGAGTACCGAAAATGCAGAAATGGGCTATGCTATAAGGGTCATAATGAAAGCCGGATATAAAGATACAGGCCGAGAATTCTTCAAATCACTTAAAATAATGACATCAGTAGCACTGTATATTTTCGAAACTATCTTGTTTGTTCGTCATAACATCCATCTTTTCCGCAAGAAAGGAACCTTTAAGCATCCAAATGACCTTTGTTAAAGTCCCCACAAACTTGCTATGTCAAAAAAAGACCGGGAGTCATTGGCTGAAAATTATATAACCATCTACCTAACTGCATCAAACAAGAGCAAAGACTCAGTGTTCAGTGCTCGAGTGAAAGAATAACTAATTTTATGAATAATTCATACGACTTTATATAGTTTCAATGATTTTTTAAATGTGGAATTATAAACAATATTTTAAAATATCACTAGTTAAAATTGTATGTCCTAATCTAAATTTGACATTGTCTTAGCATAAATATTTGGTTTGACTAGTCACACTTGCTGTAATATTATTGTTGTTGCATAACGTATGTATATAACAATGTATACCTTGAGTGATGAATAAAATATTATCTATCTATCTATTATAAATGTGAAAGTTCGTATATGTGGTTCGTATTCGTGTCGTGGTAGAGTCGTAATAACGAAATTTGGAAGGATATTGTATTTTATTTTAATATGTCTGATTCTCATGGGAGTTTTCTATGTAAAAAGATAATCTGTATGTTGAATCTCTAATTGGTTTTGTGTCAACAATTATGATTAACTCACGTTTTTGCAGCTGTTGGTACTCTTTAAATAAAAATAAATAAATACGTCGGGAACCCTCAATTTGAAAAATACCTTGTTGCATTAAAAGTAGGTATTGACAGGGCTCCGCGGGCAGCTTCAACATCAGACATCAGAATCAAAATTTAAAATAAATATTGAGCGCTTAATTCAGTAGATTATTTTTGCCTTTGCATGCGTTGACCGGCTGGGGCGACCTGCTCCATACAAAAAGTTTGTATGGAGCTGCGATATAAACGAGTTCCACGCGGACGGAGTCGCGGGCAGAAAAGTTACTATACTATATTCTGTGAACCGTCATGCTGCCGGCCCTTAACTTTTCAAAACTCCTTTAAAAAAAAGTAAAACTCGTAAAATCTCGTATGCTATTTTTACGTCAGGGTGATTAAAAAACTCGGGACGGGCCTCCGGGGCGTAATTTACATTACATTTGACGAAGGTAGATTACGAGTTTTGCGAGGCTATCCCGTAATTCGACAATTCGATGTTTCGTCCGCGTCTTTGAGTATTTTAGGAATGGGCAGCAAAAGGAATGAAGGAAAAATTGTACTGATTTTAAGGAATTGGATTAGGGTTCTCGTCTCGTTTCGTTAAATTGAATTGAAAGTGAATATAAGATGGATTCTAATCGCACCTAATTAGATCACACCTAGTTTTAAGAATTCAGAGTAAAATGTCTGTTTCACTCTCTTACACATGTGCGTCCCGCTGTTTTACCTGTGGAACAATAGAGCTCCTTGCTTCGCAAAACTTAGTGGTCAGATTATAGAACTTCAAAAATAAAAATAATAACCCTCCTCTCAGTCGGCAGTCGGTTACTAGCTTCCGCCCGCGACTTCTGCTGCGTGGATTCGGGATAAAAACTATGCTAAATTTTAATCCGGGCTATAAACTATCTTCGTGCAAAATTTAATCCAAATCGATTGAGCCGTTTAAACGTGATTAATTAACAAGAATCCAAACTTTCTCATTTATAATATGGTACATCCAAATCCTACTAATATTATATATGCAAAAGTTTAGATGTTTGGATGTTTGGAAGTCAAAACGTGAGTCAGAATAAGATCAATGGAAGTTATTCATAAATAAGTTGGAGTACAGCTCTGTAATATGGGATCCGATCGAAGCAAATTACAAAATTTTACTCGAGCGGGTTCAGCGGAGGTTTGCACGTCACCTTTACAAAAAGCAGTACGGATATTATCCTTTTTTGTAGCCGGTATGGTCGGGCTGGAGACTCTCCATTTCAGACGTAAACTGCACCTCGCAGTCCACTACTGTCTTCTACTCAGGGGGCAAATTGACAATCTCGACAAAGTAGCGCCGCGAGGTATAAATATAACGGACCAGATTGAGATAGCGGGCTATTGTGAAGCTCCATTTGAATGTAATCTATTACATTGTTGTAGCAAAGGTTTTATTTCCTTAGTCCAATGTATATATGTATATTATCATTCAATTCTTATGAACAAATTTACTGCCTTTAGTAATAATTAAACGAGCGAGCAAAGCGAACGATGTGCTACGCTTCAGCTTGGGCCAATATTCGTTCCTAAGTCCGGATGTCCCGCTGTCCCGCTGTCCGACAATTTTGCTGTACAGATCGCATTACACAACCGATTATCGTGAAATTTTCCATGCAGGTTCCTTCATTCGTTTTCTTATCATATCCTTTTTTTGCCAAGTTTGTGAAATAAAATATAATATTTTTGGAATCAAGACAGATGCGAGTTATATAGCTCACAAGGCCACTAGTTGTATGATTCCTAGATCCGCGTTTGGACAAGTTGGGCGTATAGCGGCGCGGGTGTTTAGGAGTGATGTAGGAAAGACTTTCTTGTAAACAAATACTAATATTAACTTCCTGGCAGAAGCTGCATGAGGTCGCACAAAAAGTCTATCCTATTCCAGCGCCCTACGCTTTTACAATCAAATATTATAATTAAAAGCACATAGTTGACACTTCAGCCCAGAAATAGAGACAAATTGAACGATCCATAATTTATTTTTGGTTTTTAACGTGCATTTATAACTGCTTGTTTTTCTACAGTGTTCGAGATTTGGAACTGGTCTTTTGACACATCGCGACACCCATATAACGTAAATTGGCACTGCTTATCGAAATAATAAAAAGAGTTTCAATAGCTTCCGATTTACAAAACAAAGTTCCATCTCCATGCACGCTCTTTTTAGCACTTATAAAATGATTGTAATATTTTTTTACGGCTTATTTGTATGGAAATTAGCATTGAAAACTCGGTATGCAAACCATTACGTCCTACGACTCTTTCTTTTGAAATTTAGTGATACACTGCTTTAATCGATTGGAGTCTGTCAATTTAGAAATAAATCGGTATGAATCAAATAATTGTGAATAGGATAATAACCATTTATTATTTAATTACTGTCACGATAATACGAAATAAAATCACATCGATCGAAACCGACATATTTGATTGTGCAAAATGTTGCGTTGGAAAATATGGCATTGATTTCTGCACGGCGCGCGAGCTCTCTCAATTTTTCTCGCACTATCAGTCTCTCTCTTTACTAACAGGACACTTGTGTTAGCAGACGACACTGTATAGGCTCTCTATTTGATTTCCTAAAAATAATTATTACACAGTAATCAATCGATTCCTTTTATTAGCCATCATCAATCGTAATCGGTTATTATGACAATCGATTTACTCTAGCCACATCACTCTTTACATCATATTGGAACTGTCATAAGACCAGTCTCAAATCTCGTACACTGTAGTGTTTTTTAAACGATTGATTTATTATTATTAGCAATTTCTAAGTAGAATTCTTGTGAGCCTGAAGAGTATCCCAAATACCTAGTACATTGTGTTGTGATAAATCGGATCTAGACAGTTTTCTACCTAGAAGAAAAACATCCTAACTAGACGAGGAGCGCGCTTACCCACGGCTTTATCATGGCTACGTTTACATAATGTGTTACATTATGCTCTGGATTTACGAGCGGGCTAACTCTTATAACGAAAATGCGCTAAATCACTCTCCAGGGGCTCTCAGATGAAATAGCAGCCTCGATGGCTCACCTGACTGCTTATTAGGTCTAACTTAGGTAAGGTAGGAGGTAATAGCACAATTACATGATCCGGTTGTCTTATTCGACGGCTCTATTAGGGCTCATTTATATTGGAGTCCACAGTAAGAACCCGACAGTTGCCAGCGTGAAAAGAAAATCATAGGTAGTTTATAATAAATAATATGCGGACAATCTTACACAAATCGACCTAGTCCCAAACTAAGCTAAGCTTGTACGTACTATTGTAGGTTGTACATACTTATGTAGATTTAAAAAAACTTAAATACATAGAAAACATCCATGACTCCGGAACAAATATCCGTACTCATCACACAAATAAATGCTCTTACCGGGATTCGAACACGGGAGCTCTTGCTTCGTAGGGTCACTACCAACTAGGCTAAAGCGGTCTACAAAATAACAGCTTATTGGTCACAAAAAGGACCAAATATAATATAAATATAATATGCGCCAAACAAGTGCACGGCCTGCCGTATGGTAATCAAGCATTTGACGCTTGCGACTGTAGAGCACAAGTCGTTGCCGACCCGTTATTGGTTTGAGGATTTGTTGTGTACGTATAGAAACAAAAGCAGCTCCGTTAATGAACACAGCGAATCCGAGGAGCTCTGGCGATGCTGACCAACCATGAACATAATACTACATACCAAGTATTACCAACTAATGTCACCCTTGTGTGGGTCAACATGCAATAAACAACAGTTAATGGAATTCGGAATCAACCCAGAAAATTATTCGACCGTCCGTCTCTTTCCCGCGTTGCAATCGTCACGTTCACTCGTTGATTAAATTGTCTATGGTTCGTAGCGCTACGGCGTAGCAGCTAAGAGGTAGCTCGTAGCACTGAATATGCATTCATTCGGATGCTCGTTACGGATCCTAAGCCTACAGTAAAACTGCCGTTATTTCTTTCGCGTCAATGTCGCATAGATTGGTGATTATTTAATTTACAATCCGGTGTCTGTATACCATCGGTGATATTTGACAGAAGGGACTTTGATGCCTGTCTTTTAAAGCCGGTTTTTGTAATGGTAACTTACAAAATGTGATGAGTCCCTGTCATTCTCATTTTGCAAGACGGCCAAGGGGGACGTCGCTAAGGTATTCTGTGTACGTCATGTCACATTTTGTACGTCATGAAATAGAGGATATATATATCAACTGGTAAATATGTCGGATGGAAAAGCGGTCCAGGGCCGTTGAATTGAAGACTAGGTAGCTTTTATTTTGTGATGCAAACACGAGTATGTTCATGAATATATTGCCATGTGTAAAAATAAATATTCACCTTATATATGTAGGACGAGAGAGCCAGTCCACTCAACACTACACCTAGACTAGGCAAGTAAAAACACGATTAACCTTTTCAACGTCCTGTCAAAAATAAAAGTTGTCAATCTCGCCACGTCAAAAAGTCATTCAGTGCGGAGTTAAACCTTATAAATGAAAAAAATTAATAAAAAAAGTGTTTATTGCCTCCAACTTAACACAAGAAACAAAAACAATAATGATTTAATATAAACAAAGAAAACTTAGCGAAGTATCAGAATGGGTATCAGTCTCAGCGTCTGCTGAACAAAGTCCAGCGCTGATTTTCAGGCTGATCCCTTTTATAAACTAAAGTAAAAACGTAACTAAACTAAAACTAAACTAGAACAGGTCGGCCACATTTGCAAGCTTTGCTCGCGCGAAAGTGTGTGCGCGTGCGTGCGTGAGTGCGTGCGTGCGTGCGTGCGTGCGTGCGTGCGTGCGTGCGTGGGTGGGTGCGTGCATGCGTGTGTGCGTGCGTGCGTGCGTGTGTGTGTGTGTGTGTGTGTATGTGAGAGTGTGTGTGTGTGTGTGTGTATGAGTATGTGTGTGTATTCGTGTGTGTGTGTGTGTGCGTGCGTGCGTGCGTGCGTTACCTTCAATGAAGATTTCGCTAGAAACAAAAATGAAGAATAACCTTACAATTCTTTATTTATTGACGATTTTATTTGTTTATTTGGGTGGTCTTTAATTGTAATTCCAGAAAGTGTGCTTTAACAAGTTTTTTGAATTTTAGCAAGGGCATTGGGTTTCTTAGTGGTGGTGGCAGATCATTCCAAATTTTTGATGTAGCATACTTGAAACCGCCCCTGAAAAATTTGGTCTTATGTTTAGGTATCGTCAGTAAATTTTGTCTGTGACTTCTAAGCAGCCTAACCCGTTCCTCTTGTACCCACTTTAATTTTTCGAATAGGTAAGGAGGTCTTTGGTATTCAACAATTTTGCGTAGCGTAAACGCTAAATGCAGGTTCCTTCGATTTCTCATGTTTAATATACTTCTACTATTAAGGTGGGGAGTAATGTGATCTCGTCGGTTTATATTATAGCAGAAGCGCGTGCAAGCATTCTGTACTTGTACATTGTTATTCTAATAATCTTGGGCCATAAACAATGTCGGTATAATTAAACGGAGATAATACTAGCGCCTCAACGAGTATTTCTCTCACTTTTACTGATAGGTACTTTCTGAAACCGTACAACATCTTGAGGCGGTAGAACGCATTTCGTATCTTCGTGTTAACGTCGTGCGTGCGTGCGTGCGTGGGTGGGTGCGTGCATGCGTGTGTGCGTGCGTGCGTGCGTGTGTGTGTGTGTGTGTGTGTATGTGAGAGTGTGTGTGTGTGTGTGTGTATGAGTATGTGTGTGTATTCGTGTGTGTGTGTGTGTGCGTGCGTGCGTGCGTGCGTTACCTTCAATGAAGATTTCGCTAGAAACAAAAATGAAGAATAACCTTACAATTCTTTATTTATTGACGATTTTATTTGTTTATTTGGGTGGTCTTTAATTGTAATTCCAGAAAGTGTGCTTTAACAAGTTTTTTGAATTTTAGCAAGGGCATTGGGTTTCTTAGTGGTGGTGGCAGATCATTCCAAATTTTTGATGTAGCATACTTGAAACCGCCCCTGAAAAATTTGGTCTTATGTTTAGGTATCGTCAGTAAATTTTGTCTGTGACTTCTAAGCAGCCTAACCCGTTCCTCTTGTACCCACTTTAATTTTTCGAATAGGTAAGGAGGTCTTTGGTATTCAACAATTTTGCGTAGCGTAAACGCTAAATGCAGGTTCCTTCGATTTCTCATGTTTAATATACTTCTACTATTAAGGTGGGGAGTAATGTGATCTCGTCGGTTTATATTATAGCAGAAGCGCGTGCAAGCATTCTGTACTTGTACATTGTTATTCTAATAATCTTGGGCCATAAACAATGTCGGTATAATTAAACGGAGATAATACTAGCGCCTCAACGAGTATTTCTCTCACTTTTACTGATAGGTACTTTCTGAAACCGTACAACATCTTGAGGCGGTAGAACGCATTTCGTATCTTCGTGTTAACGTGTTGCTCAAATCTCAGTTCTCCATCCATGATTAGGCCCAGGTTTTTAGCGTGTGGTACTAGTGGCACCGGCTCCAATCCCACATATACTTCGGGCTTTTCGTTAGTAATCTTATGCCTCTGCCATTTACTACCCATAATGATAAATTGAGACTTTGATGGGTTCAGCACAAGATTATTTTTTGCTGACCAGACCGCTATTGTATTTAGGTCCTTGTTTATCTTGCCCAGAGCTAGACTTAGTTCTTGTGGTTTGAAAGAGTAGTAGACCTATGTGTCATCTGCGTATAAATGTATCTCGCAATATTCCAATTGTTTTACTAGGTCAGCAGTGAACAAGACAAACAATAACGGACTTAATACTGATCCTTGCGGCGTTCCTCGTTTAATTTGTCGGATTTGTGACGTGGCGAGTACTCCTCGATCTGTTTGCAGTTCCACGTATTGCATTCTATCCGCCAGGAACGACTGAAACCACTTGCGCGACGATTGAGCTATCCCATAGTATGCCATTTTAGAGAGGAGCAGTGAAGGGTTAATGCAGTCAAACGCGCGGGAAAAATCCAACAAGACAAGAATGGAGCCCTTTCCTTCATCCGATGCCGCTATTATGTCATCTGTTACCTTCGCTAATGCTGTCGCCGTGCCGTGCTTGCTGCGAAATCCAGACTGTATTCGTGGCAGGAGGTCGTTTCCGTCTAGGTATTTACTTAATTGATCGCACACTAACTTTTCTATTATTTTAGAAAGAACTGGAAGAATGCTGACTGGGCGTAGATCCTTATATTCGTCCATTCTGGTCGTTTTGGGGATCGGCCTTATTTTTGCAACCTTCCAGTCTTCTGGGAACATGCCAGACTCAATTGACGTATTTATAATATGCGTTATTATGGCTAAAGTGGTACTTAGCGTTAGGCGAATCATGTCCATAGATATGTTGTCATGTCCACTTGCCTTTGTTTCAACGGACTGTATGATCTTTAAGACTTGGTCTTCAGTAGCTTTCTCAATATGGAAAACATGACTATTAACCCTACTGTTTTCAAAAAATGCCTGTGTCTCATAGTCTGTGTCTGCGTTCCCTGGCACGTTCAAAAGAAATCGTTGAGGTCATTGGGATTGCATAAATGCTCCGGTATTAATGGCTTATCCGTATCGCCCATTACTGAGCAGTTCTTTAGGTGTGTCCACATTTGTTTAGGATGACTTTTGTTTTTGTTGATGTAATGTGTGAAATAGGCCGTTTTTTCCCGCTGTAAGGCCCCATTGGTGTAATTCCGTAAGTCCTTGTAGTAGTCCTTATGTGTTTTGGACTCTGATTTACGAGCTCTAGTAGCAGCGCAATCACGTAGATTCATCATTAGCTTGATGTTTTCAGTTACCCATGGGTACGATTTATTATTAATGCGTATCTGCCTCACTGGTGCATGTGTCTCGAACAAGATACCGACCAGCCGGTTAAAGAGCCTCACTTTTTCATTCACGCCTTCTGATTTTATTATGTCCATCCAAGGTAACCGATTGAGGTCTATGTCAAACTTATCTTTGTCAATTTTATCCAAGTGCCTTTTATAAATATATTGTGGCAACATCTTTGGTTTTGCGATTCTAAGCTCTGCGACCACCATTGCATGATCGCTAATATTATGGTTGTGATGTATGGAAACAGATCTACATAATTTAGGGCTGTCGGTAATTATTAAATCTAGAGTAGAAGATGTATCGTCCGTTACCCTTGTGGGTTCCTCGACTAACTGTGTCAAGTTCCTATGGGACATAAACGTTAGAAGTTTGTTTGTGTTCGGTCGCTCTTTTAAAATAACATTTACATTGAAGTCTGTAAGTAAAAAAAATGCCGTTATACGACGCGAACATATCAATAGACTCGCTGACTGCGTCGATCGCGTTATCTAACACGACCGATTCGGGCCTGTATGCAGTACCTATGGCGTACCTCCCCGCACCTTTTACTCTTAACTCCAACCACATTTGTTCTAATTGCGATTTTGGATTTTCCTTTACCTTTACTCGCAGACCCTTACGAACAAAAAATCCTACTCCTCCCCCTTTCTTCCCGGTAGACCGTGCCCTACTTTTTAGAACGTAGCCCGGTATTGAAGGTACAAACTGCTCTTCTCCTTCGCGTAGCCACGTTTCGTTCAAAGCCATGATATCGGGTTTGTACCTATCCATCAATGCTACCAACTCATCGCTGCCAGTATTTAGGGAGCGTACATTTAATAAAGCTATGGTCAAATTATGATATTTCATTCTTTTCATTTTTATCATAAATATATGCGATGAAAATATTGAAGGAACATTTACATATAAAAAAGGTATATGATATCGGATTAAAAAATAATAATTTATATTTGGATAATGTACCGTTAAGTTAAGAGTAAAAAGAAGGTTTACATTTGTTGTGTTATTAGTGTATGCGTTAGTCTGTAAACACTTCATGTTGTTTATATATTTTGTATTAGTATCACAGTTAGCCATTGTAATTAATCCGCACGTAAAATTAGTAGTTTTTGGGGGTTTGTGGTGGTGTGGCGTAGGTATATTGTATGTGATGAGATGACATAGCGGCGCACAACTTCGATTTGTTTGTGTATAATTATAATTTTCCCGAATTAGAATACGCATCAGCACATTAAACGACGATAAATAATTTATGCAATAAATTTGTATTGTGCTAAATACTGATTTATGTTGAGTAAAATAATATGATGAACAGTAAAATTGTTGTATAAAATAGGAACATACGTACCCATAATTTTCAATTGAGTGTACAACAACGAAAACATTTACCCTGAGAATAGTATAAATCGATAACGTGGTATTATAGTTTTTTCGATGTGGCATGTAAAGTGTAATGAACAGCGACAATTCATTTATGATTATGACATATGTATCTGCTAATATAATATGACACTGGCAACATGTAAATAATAATGAGAAGTGAGAGACATATAATATATATTTTGTCATCAAAAAGCTACATGTATACACATTCTTATGTCAATGTATGAAAGTTGCTATCGCATTGTACATCTTGACGGATTAATCCGTCTGTGGCGTTAAATAAGATAAGGTTAGCACTTGCCTTAATCCTGAAGGTCGATCACGTAACGCATTGTACGAACGTCAGGTTACTTTTTTGTATGGGGAAGTGACAGTTGAGTCCTTACATGGACACTTACTTACTGGTATTAATAGGATATTATACTCGTAAATGCGAAAGTTCGGATTTATTCGATGTTTGTTACTCAACCACGCTTAAACGGTTCAACCGGTTTGGGTGAAACTTTACACGAAGATAGTTTATTGCCGGGATTAAAATATGGGATAGTTTTTATCCCGGGTCCAGCAGCACGACGCAGACGAAATCGCAGGCGGAAGCTAGTCAACACATGAATAAATAAAATTACACCTCCCAATCTGTATGTAATTCTTAGTTTACTTGAACTACGAGTTATTTTCGTTTGAAGAAAGGTCTGTCTGTTTGTTTTGGGTGTTTGTTTATTCAGTCGTAACAACCATAGGCGGTGTTTGATTGATTAATCTTGAACTCTTGCTGATTCCCGGCCAATCATCTATTTATAGATTTTTTTGTACATACCTGTCAGGATTTCCATTTTGAGACAAGCAAAGCAATCCCGTCCATAATCGCGCTAGCCAGAACGCATGGATACATATATACGAGTATATGGATATAGTTATCCACGCTGTGTATTTCGACGGCCACCCTGAGGGGCTACCGCGAAACGAAAACGAACTTCGAACGTTCCTGTATATCCGTCTTTGTTGCTCGTACTAAAGTGCGTCAGAGAGGGAGATACACGAACGAAGTTCGTATTTACTTCGCGGTAGCCCCTCTGGCTAGGTGCGGGCGTGTGAGCCCTAATGTGGCTTGCGAAGACGATCTTATTCTAAATTACCCTTCTAAATCACTGTGGATAAGACATCCGTCACGTTCTCAGTTCTGACAAGTATGCGAGTGCGAGACTGCCGGATGTCTTATCCACAACGATAAAAGATAAGTGATAAAATGGCATCCATGAACCGCAGAGTGTATAGTAGGAGGGCTTGGGGCGAATTTTGTGCCTGACGTCTCACATCTCGACTAACGACCTCAGTTATAACAAACCTACTGTAGGTATGCGTCTAAAATGTGATTATTATAGATCTAACTCAATCATACTTATAGGTTTTCAAGGTGATGAAATGCTAATGAAAGATTTTATTCCAAGTGCCTTTTGATGGACTTTGGATCGGGTTGTAGGATACATATGAAAACCATTCTTCCTAGTATTGATGTTGTTTAACAGCTTCCCAGTACCATAAGTAAAGTACCCTTAGTTATGTTGCCTAGAACTGGTTCCATCGCTAATTGTAGTAGTTCAGGAGATATATTTATAAACTTGGTCCACGGAAATAACTAATTCTTGTTTGCCTAATTAAGACTTATCCCGCAGTTGGTGTGAGGAGTCTCGAAATTGAGCTGACGAGTTTATTGTCCTATGTTTTTAGATATTTATGTACGTTTAAGTATGTACGAAATAGCCTGTGATTAATTTAATGTATCTTTGTAAACAGGGTTCTACATTAGAACCCAAAGATGCTCTATACTCGTAGGTACGAGTCATCTTTAACCTTTTGTTCGTCGTGTTATGGTTTTGCACACATTTTTCATTCGCCTTTTTTCATTAATTTTAGAAACTATTTTATTTGCTCTATACCCACGATTTTATTAACCCACCATATACAATTTCCAAAATGAAGTCTGAAAGGAATTTTGATTGAATATACAGTATCGTAAGCTTGATTTATTACGAAGCAAATAGGCCTAATCCAGAAGGCGTTCGCTCCAATAATGGATCAGTATTTCCCTCCCTAGGACTCTTTAGATCCACGAGCTATATTTAATAACGTACCTATTTTATTCGATCCGAAAAAGCCGAGCCCAGACGCGCATTACCGCGATAAAATCGGCGGCAAATTCTCAAACAGGCTTCCCCTTGTCTCATAAAAAGATTGCGAAAACGTGGTCACTGGCTGGAGACTTATAGTTACCTAACTTGGCGACGCTTCGCGGATGCCATAAACAAAATAAAAGAAAAAAAAAACAATAGAAGCCAGTATAGTGCCCAGCTTCAAGTTCTTGCTTAGAGATTGGACTATAGTTTTGTTGAGGTGTTTTTAAGGGATATCTAGCCTAAAGTTGTCTATTAAAAGACCCCTCTACACTTCCCTTTGCGCAAATCGGAAGGGTGTGCGCAGGCTCGGGGGGCCGCAGTCAGCCCGTGCTACCGGACCGAGCGCACGTCATTGCCAGGCAGTGTAGTGTTATAGTGTTAGTGAATACAGAATACACTTGGTTGCAAATAGTGGAGTGCAAGGTGAGGTATTGTCGTTGTTGAATGGAATTAAAATTGACAGCGAGGAGTCTTGGCCAGTTCGAATTATATTGTGTGCCTTGGTGGAAATTTTGACTTTGCTGCACCACTGTGTTAGCGTCTTTATTGTGTTCTTTTTGTATTGAAGGAACTTTCCAGTTTTATACCTAGTTAAAATCGATTATATATACGGCGTTACAGCTGGTATCATCAAAACCGCTTACGTAGTCGACGGTGTATCATATTTTTTTTGAAAAATCCCCACTTAGAATTCTTGAATGCATTTAGTCTTACTGAATGAGGAAGTTGCAAAGATTCTGTGTGATGATTCGATAATATCCGGTTAGGTAGCTTTTACATCTTTGATGTTCTGTACATTACGCTATTATTATATACCTACTAGCTTTTGCCGGCATACCTATTTGCATTTGGCTTGAGTTTAGTAAATTGTCCCAACATGAAATAAACCTACCCTAAACCTATTTTCCAGTCCGAAACATGAAGTGTTTTCTTACATCCATCTTTAGAACTTAGAACATAGATTATTTGTATATGAATTGGCATGTGCTGTTTTATAGTGGGTATAAACTGTTGGGTGTCCAACTTACGAAGAATCGATTCCCGTCTGATTCGGCTTAAAATAATATGGGACCCCTTCTACCTAGTCTTTTCAACAATACTATAAACTCTTTCACTGCCAGGAAGTGCCTACGCCGTAAGTGCTTTCCGCTATTTAGCGGGAAACCCAGAGATCGGTCAGGAGCGCAGCGCGTAGCGTAATTGTCTTTTCTGTTCCATATAGTTCAGACTATGGGAATACTTAATATAAACAATTAAGGCCCAAGAACATCAAGAGCCAAAAATTTACCAGCGACGTTACGTTAGCGTTGATAAACTGTGATTTGCCCCTGTAAAATTACAGTTGCTAAGTCCTGACGCGCGTTTGAAAAGTTACAGAATTGCCCTGCAGAAGCGACTTTTCCCCGTAGCGTTTAGTTAAATATTTTATAAGAATGTATCTTCGTTTTAACCATTCGACGCGAGAAACGCTGTAACAACACAATCGTGCCATATAACCGATGGCTTACTCCCGTTAGACGCCGAACTCCCGAGGTTCCGCTGTGTTGAGAGTGGCCGACCGGCATTCGTGTCTAGCTACGAACACAACGAATCCTTAAACCAATAAAGACTAGGTGCTTGTGTTTCTTCAGGACCTTCCGAAGTCTACGGTGTCTGCTGACCATCAGGCAGGTCGTAGACTTAATTGCCCCCGGCGTAGAAAAAAAGCTATAATAGTAGGTTTGGTAAAGAACAAAGGACATAGAGAGATGAATAAATATTAGGGGACAATCTTATAAAAATCGAACTAGCCTTATAGTAAGCTCATTAAAGTTTGTTTTATTATATAAATACATAGAAAACATCTAAACTCAGAAAAAAAAATACATTCTCATCACACAAATATTTGTTCTTAACGGGATTCGAACCCAGGACCTTCAGCTTCGTAGGCAGCGTCACTACCCACTAGACTAACCGGTCGTCGCAATTGTCTTATCAGCTGTTCTTCTCAGTCACAATCATTTTATATCCAATTGAAGGGTGATTATGATTATACTGGTATTAACGAGGTTCTCTCTAGCACGCAGCCGGATAGTAGCCGCACCCACCCGTAATCGAATTAATTGAAAATGAACGTATTAAGTATGATTTCGTCGCATTGGCAGAATATTATGCATCCGAAGGCGCGCAAGTCGTATCAAAAACAACCTTATTCCTCTAAGATTGTCAACAAAAGATGTGGCTACCCAGATTAACTGATAAATCTGAAAAATTATTTCTCTTAACAATATTTAGATCACATAGGTACTAACTTCGCTTTATTCACATACAATACTTTTGATTTTGACTAATTAATATCGTACTTCATTTTAACAGGTCCTATATACATTTGTTGTAATTACATGAAACAATCTCACGCAATAAAAGACTTTCCAATCTGAGCCATAAAGTAGTGAATCGCGTGAGCCTTGACATTGCGCCCTGAACGTAGTCGCCGCCCGCTCCCGCTAGATGTCGCGCGGGCGCTGCGGCCGTAAAGGGTTTATGTAAAACTGTGTTACGGCTGCTTGGCGACTGCCGTTGTCTCCGCGTCATACTTCTGGCTATGTGTTTTGTGTTCTGGGAATGTAGGTTTAGTAGCTGTGTTTTATTGATCACTTCTGTTGCAAAGAACATATTTTTATAAAGTTGCCCAAGCTATACAACGAAGCTATGTGCCACTTGTATGGAAATGTACTTTAGCTTAACTCTGGCGGAAAACGAGCCTAAAATAAGTACTTAAGCTTTTTCCTTACAATGTTTTACAAATGTGGGTGATGAATGTATCAGGTCAAAGAAAATTACTCTGACACCGATCATTATTGATATCTATATTACCTACTATGTACTATGATTATATTTTCAAAACTCATCTATAGGTTTCGGTATCGGGAAACCAACTGGTCTACGTTCAGAAAATCTCTAAAAAATAAGGTATTTAGGTACTTATGTGAAAATTTTGCAATTTAGACGTAAGCGGCTAAGTGGGATTGGGCTGGTCATGTCAGCCGCGTGCCGAACGAGTTTTGGGTCAAGATTGCAACTGACTGGCAGCCCGACAGCTCAAAACGGAGACGCGGCAGACCTCGTCGGCGGTGGCGGGACGAGCTCGACTCCTTTTTAAAGAATTGGCCAGATACTGCTCAGGAAAGCGAAGTCGGAATCGGAGGGAGGAGGCCTTTGGCCAGCAGTGGGTCAGCATGGTCTTAATAAAAAAAATGAAAAAGTAATAATCTACGTAATCTGTATGGAGTGTTTTACATGGTTCTGGAGCCGTAGACAAGGTTACAATCGACAAACGCTAACGCCAATAGAAACGAATATAATGTATGAGGATGACAGATGCCGACGAAGCACTTTTCGTTGACATCTGTCATTCCCATACATTTATTTGTTTTCTATTGGCGTTAGCGCTTGTCGATTGTAACCTTGTCTACGGCCCCTGACCTTTATACGATCGTTACTTTACGTTAATTAGATAACAATAGTGAGTTTAGAACGCGATAAAGACTCCTCGTTGCGAACTTTTACGTTGCTCTGTTCATTTCTTCGGAAAGTTTCACAAATTGTCTCCACTGTCTCCGGGTACATACCTTCCTAATACGTTCTTTTTATACAGTTTTCTTATCAACTAACTAGTTGGTGTTACTGGTTAGTGTGCTGTCCATTACTGCCTATATTACTAAGTGTTTGTGTACCCCAGGCGTTAGTGTGTCCATTCGCCTGACAGTACGCGTCTGGCCCTGCCGAACGTTCCGCTTTGCCAATAAACATTAATAGAATAGAATGAATAGAACAGAAATATTTATTGGCTAGCTTCCGCCCGCGACTTTGTCTGCATGAACCTGGAATAAAACTATCCTGTATTTTAATCCCGGCTATGAACTGTCTTCGTAAAAAGATTCATCAAAATCGGTAGAGCCTTTCAAGTTGAGCCTTTCAAGAGCCTGTCAAAACAGTTTAAATTTAAAAAAAATTTTAAGTGTGATTGAGAAACAAACATCTAAACATTCAAACATCTAATTATTCAAACATCCAATCTTTCGCAAGTATAATATAATATTATGTATAGTAGGATAAGGATTGGAGAAGGAGGAAGGAGAGCCATACACATTTAGACTTTAGAAAGCCATCCAAATTGATATTAATATTTATACTAAAATTGGTCTGGCCATGGCCTAAAACTATGAATAACACAGTAAATGACTTCAATCTGTATCTATCTGTATGTGGTATTAAACCGATCGATTCATGCAAACCCCACTTCATACTCTAAAATATTGACTCTACCTTGCCTGTATGTGTACGAAATATCATGTTCCCATGTCAAATATAGATTTAAGAACTTACGGCATCAAGAGAAAATTAATTTTATTGCATCAAAAACAGCTTTTCTATCAAAAAGCATATTAGGTATGTCACCCAGAATATATAATAAACTGCCAGCAAATATTTTGAAACCAAAAAGCGATAAAGAGTTTAAAAGACTGCGTTATATAACTTTTTAGTATCCAAAGCCTATTACTCCGTTCAAGAATACCTTAATGACCTGAATTCTTAGTGTTAGCAATTTATGGATGCGATACACATGTCATTCTTGTATATTATTTGCATGTTCCCGTGTGGTGTCGGGCTAGAATAGCACCTCCCCCTTTCTTCCTGTGGGTGTCGTAAGAGCCGACTAAGGGAACAGGGTTGAAGTGTGTTGCGGGCGATGGGCTAGCAACCTGTCACTGCGATATCACATTTTGTCGATCTTTTATACCCACATTTATGCTAAAAGTGGTACTGGAAACATAAGTTTCATGTGCTCTGCCTACCCCTTTTAGGGATAAAGGCGTGATTGTATGTATGTATGTATTTGCATGTCCTTGTGACCAAACATGTAGCTCTACTGTATTTCTTACTGAACCACCTATTTGTACCATGTTTAAGCGAATAAATGACTGATTACTCAATATCCATTTAGGCAATAGTCTCAAAGGATGCATGATTCCTAAGTAATCTGCTAAGTAGCTGATGAACTCTATAAGGAGGCGTAGACGCTTATTAAGAAAGTTAGACAGCCAATATGATAGCGTGATGTAGTACCGCCAATATGATGCGTGGCAGTTGTGTTGATTTGAATAGTTTCACATATAACTGTTGGTACATTATATGGAATCAAAGCAGGATGAAGCTTAGAAACAAGAGCTTACTTTAAATAAATAGAGTTTGAAAAGCTTAATTGTTTGTATGAACATGATCATAACTAATACTTGTACACATAACAGCTTTATTTTTCATCCACCATTCCGATGGATACCTCGTCTTTGGTCTTATACATTTCTGAAAAGATGATTTTAACAGCGTCCATATTGGAGGTACCTACCATGAGTATTTGCTTAAAAATGACATCATGCCAAATCTATATGTTATCTGTATTGTATTAACAGCTTAGGTACATTTTCCGTAGTCTTATCAACCCTCAATTCCACGAATCGAAGCTAACGCGATTTCCCTGTAACTCGACCGCCAGTTTTTGTTTCAGTCGTATCAGGGGGAGCTCCACACACAACGTGCGATTACCCTCATTTGCCGATTTGAAAAACGGCTTTGACACCCGGCTTTTCACCCTATGGTGGCAAGCAAGCAAACCGCCCAATAGCGGAGCCAGGGATGCCCGCACAGCAATAACTTATGATTAAACTTGTGTGGGAATAGCATCGAATGTGTTAAATATTAAAATTTAATTTCCTGACTGCGGTGGTACTGACAGTCGTAATTACTGAAACATTTTACTATGGAAACACCAGTAGCTAATAATGTGTTCCTGTTAAAGTTTCTAGCTTCCTCGGGTGGCTTCTCTACGACTGAACACAATCGGTTTCGCTGAGAGTAATAATATTTGTGTTGGTATGATTAATCTATTCCAAAATGATCTGTTGGTATGAATATGGAATCTGAATATATAAAAATATAAACTATACATTTATTGAATTTGAAATAAACTAAGAATGAACTCGGACTTTTTCTGTCCATTACTTTAAACCTGATGTATCTAATTAGTCATTTAACATTTAACCTGAAGTGTGTAATAGTACTATTCCATTATTCAGTGCCTGAAGTTGGAGAAGGCTGTCGGGTTTGTATCAGAAATTTGAAATTATAAAAGAAGAGTGCCAACATGGAATTCCAAAATAATCCTTCACAATTGACCTGACTGGACCTTTGAATGAACGAGTGTTTCTTTCCCATTGACATTTAGAATTGACAAGGCACTGGCGCGCCATGGCGGTACTAATCAAAGCTAATTCGATTTCCCTGTAATCCGCGCGTAAGTTTTTGTTTTTTGTTTCCCAGCAGGGGCTCGTGTTGAACACCCGAACTGTGCCATTAACCTCGTTTGCGCCCCTCGCTGCAATGGGGTTCCTATTGTTTACTAGCCCGACATACAGTAACGTATGTTAATTGAGTGGATATTGTTTGAAACAAAAAACAAGAGAATATGGCTGTCCTTTTATCTCCGACTAGTTCAATTAAATACTAGATCAATTTAAATTTACCAGTATCATGGTGGTGCAAAAAGACATCAGGAGAGACCTAATGGTTAGATCGGACCGGTGAGAGCAGGTACTCTAAAAATAAATAGGTATTAACATAGTCACTGTCAAGAATGGTGGTTTTCCTCGTATATAGCGGAAAGCGCCTAAGGCGTAGGCGCCCGCTATACGGGTCCAAGGCCGTGAAAGTGTTAATATAAATAAGAACTATAAATTAAGAGTCCGCAGGAAGCTCGGCCGAATTTCACCTCCCCATACAAACGTAGTTACGCGTTGGATTGTGATGAAACTTAAACTCATATACGATGACATGAGGTATATCTATGTCTGTAATTAGTTTACATAGTCCCAGTTTGTAAAACAAACAAAATAGAGCAAAAACTAGTTTTGTATGAAATACTTCAATTCGCTGTATTTTTTTTACTATGGGACCTGATGCTACATAAACTAATTACAGACATAGACATACTATATGTCATTGTATATGCAAAGTTTCGTTACAATCCAACATGTAGTTTTAACATGAGAGCGTCACTAAGTTTGTACGGAGAATCGAGCTTACTGCGGACTCTTAAGTATATACCTTACGTTTCAAATTATTTCAAGTGACGGATCTAAAGTACCTACTCTTAATCTCAGTGAGTTCTTACCTGGCTATGCCAAACTTTGCAGTCTAATTACTAATTAAGTATACTTTTAAAAGTAATTAGCAAATGAACGTGTCGGCACGAGCTGTAAACAGTGCGCCACGTGGCGAGTCTCAACCTCAACCATTAATGGTGGCACACAGACGGCGCCTACCACTTGCTCTTGCTTTGTGTACGCGGTTAGATAGTCACTATTGAGAATGCAAAGTATCAGTTTACTTTTAGAGGGGGCTGCGCCGGTTAACGAACACTAATATAGTGTGTCGGCTTGTGTATAGATGATTTCATTATCATTACTTAAGAGCCTTGCTCTTGTCGGTGGAGTAACCGCCACTTTTCTCTGTCCATTGCCAGCCTCTTGGCTTCCTCATATGACTCGACATAGATGATTTGGTAAACTAAAATTATAATCTCTGGCTGTTATATACCAGATTCTCATTACATAACATAAAATAATAATTCGGATCACTGTGTATATTTACGTATTTAAAAACAGTCTCTATTTAGGTATAAAGTAATGGATCTTTAATTTAAGAACTCCTGTTCTTCAAGTGGTCGTCAACTGAATCATTCTTTTTTTTATTTCTTGGTTGGAGCTCGTGATACAATTTGTTACTAGATAATAAATAAAGACGAATACCAGGCGGACTTAAAGCGATCTCTTCCAGACAACCTTTGGGTAGCAGGAAACATTTAACCTAGATTTTTAAACAGGTAGTGATGCCTAAGTTTAGTGTTATGTTACGTTAACGTTAGAGTTACACTGTGACCAGAAAATCGGCACCCACTTCTGTCATCTCATAGCGAACTGTAAAACAGGATATTATACCCTACCCAGTCGCATTTTGACAGACTTTTCCTTTTTATATTAGGTAAATACAATACATATAAATATTTAGCACCAACGTTGCTCACATATGAAATAAAATTGATCAGAGCTTCTCTGTTATATTCGCGACATTAACTTGGGGTTGAACCGGTATTGTGATGGCGAGTTATATCCCAGCCAGTGGCAGTGTTAGGGGGCCGTGGGCGTGACGAGCGTCACTCGGCACATGTTAATTACCGGCCATTTACACCGCTCTACTACCAGTATACATACATAAACTAAGTATTTAGTATGACTGGTGTAGGTGTACGTAGATTGTGTCACGTTTACGTTGTTACACTGCGACCTTGCTATTGACCAAGTACCCGCATATTTAATTGAAAAAACTTTTACTTGGAATTTGAATGTTGACTGTCACTGCCAGGAACTCGCCCCGCGGGCGCCTACGTCGTAGTCGCTTCCGCTACATACGAGGAAAACCACGGGATCGGCTACGAGCCTAGCGCGTAGCGATTCTTGGCATTAAAAATTGTGATATTTCATACACAAAATTAAGCTATTGATACTCTACTGTTTTGCCTCAGATATAATCCTTTTGGCGATCACCATCGCTGCTTGAGATATACAATTCTCAATCTTGAGACAGACATACAATTAAAATTTATTGACACTTCGGGTATAGTCGTATTTCGGAGTTTGGCCGATGTAAAAGCATTATTCACATCAGTAGGTACAAATTGTAAGGCCTGAATCACACTGGCGCAGCTTGCCGTGGCGGTCAATAAACTCACACCACCGCAGGCTACGCTAGTGTGATTCAGGCTTAACGCTGACGGGCCGCACTGTTTTACTTTAAAGTTTGCACGATAGCCACATCAGGCTTGTCGCAACACAAATCTGAAAGTGTGTAATTAAGTTAGCCGCAGATTATTAATCAACGTCGCGAAGTTGGCCGCATTGTGCCGTTATTAATGGAGCGAGTTGGCGTAGATAGACGTCACGTATAGCCGCTGCAGGCAGTATATAACTAAGTTGGTTGTCTTTTTATACTTTTAATTGAATGATTGACGGGTTAACATTCATTTCTGTATACTGTAGTTGTGACACAATACTGTTTTTTTTTAATTCTTAATTCTGCATAGTCATATTTCTATACAAGCGCATTTATTGAAGTGAAAACTTACTAAGCGGCGCTGTGCACTTTTTGTGATGGGGAAAAAATGTTAAACTCGCGTCAGGTCACGTGACGGTCAGATTTGTAAGACATCAGATGTATGGGTGGAAGTTGATTTTTCTGAGAGATTAACTTTTTAATATACTGGGTGGAAAGGCACGACGATCGTTCCCGCAAAGGGGGGTTAGTTTAAGTGATGGAAAATCGATTCGTAATGTTTAGATTTTTTTTACGATCAATTATTAAAAATAATAAAATTAATTAATGTTCTTCTGTGACAACCCTACTATTACTATACGTACTAATTATCGTTTATACGTATTGATAAAGGTCACTGACTCTTGTGTAATTGTTAAAATGTTACTGACCCTAATGAGGGTGGTCACTTGCAGTATTTTGCATTAAAAGTTAACTGCCTATAACTTCAAAACGGTTATGAATATGAGCCTAGTTTCTTTAGAGGAAATACTGTACTCAGTCTAAACAATCCCCCTTTTGCGGAAGGGATCGTCGTGCCTTTCCACCCGGTATATTGACATGTTTGTGGACGATAGCGCAATAAATTAATATTGTATTTTACCACATAAATGATAATACTTTTATACTGATAATTAAAGAAATTTGTGCAAAATTATTCCCTAAACATTCCAAAATATCAAAAATGCACGACGTTAATAATCAAGTTTTCACTTCTGCCGGCACTCCCGGAGTGCAACCCGGTCTTTTTTTGTATATAGGCTGTATTATTGTACTGGTTGTGACGAACAATTATTGCCATGAAGCCCTGTATTTAGGACCACAGGAAATTGGTCTGACTTTTTTGTCACAAGATTTTTGGCAAATCTTTAATTATGTATTTCTTTTTTTTTACAGGTAAGTGGCGTGACGATGCTAGCACAGTACGACAAGATCAACTAACTTATTCTCAGGTATTCTATCCCATAGCTTGATTACAAAAGTTTCTCAAAGTTTGAGAACTCGAGACGAAGCAACCTGTACCCACATTTTAGTCGTCACTACTCTCTGCCAATAATGAAGACCTAGCGTAACAAACTGAAGGAGTGAAATTGTTTTATTGGCGCCCGTGGGCCGTAAAAATAAACTTTGGAAGCGGCTGTCGCGGAGCGGGCGTGCTAGGGGCTGAAGCCGGAATTTTTCTGTTAATCTTTTTATTGTAGTGGTATTTTAGTTTCGTTGTTGTACGAATTTACCTTATTGACACATTAAGGGCAGTAAAACGGAGAATGTCTCAGAGCGCAGGTATTTGGTAATTTGCGCACCTTTCTTTGTTACCACACGTTTATCAAACCTATTTTAGCTAATGTAGCTATATCTGCAGGGAGCCTAGCCTAGCGGGCAACGACGCCGTAGTCGTTTTTCGCTACGTACGGGGAAAACCAAGGGATCGGCTAGCGTAGCGATTCTTCGCACTGAACGTGTTGAAATTCGCTTGTCTGCATGTCACTTTGACTTTTTGTATTCGTGAGAAAGAGAAAAACACATTTCAGCTAAGTCATCATAACCCTTTGTGTCTATTTCAGACAATTTAAACATTGCTATGGAAATATCGTTTTTGTTGACTGTAGAGACCATGACGAGACCGGCATGATCTTCGACATTTCTGGCGGACACATTCTGCTAACAAGGGGTTTAGAATATTTGTTAAAAACTGTCGCAAAATACGCATTAACCTGCTAATAGTGACTTTATCAAACTCCGCTACGAATTCGTAGCACGTAGCGCTTCGCCGTAGAACTTCGTAGCGCAGTCGGCGAGTGAGGAATGTTGCCAACTTTGTTTTTGTTGCGACTTACCGGCGACGCAATATTGCACGTTTTTACCAAAACTTTTTAGTTTTGAGTTTTTAGCGGTGCCTTTTAGGTTAGAGTTTAAAATAAAATTAAACCTCGGTTGAGCTCTATTTTAGACGCGACGCCGGGGCTTCTATTTTACGTATACTTAATTTAATTTCTATTATATTACAATCCCATTTAATTATCACTGCTGTAAAATTCTTCTCGTGAAATTTTGATAGCACTATTATATAGACAATTGTGAAGTTACTTGAAATTAATAATAAAAGATCGGGTTGCACTGGGGAGTGCCGGCAGAAGTAAAAACTTAAATAATTTTAATTTTGCAAAAAAATGTCTTCCCCCTCCCTCCCCCTGCGTGCCAATATATCTAGTAACAACCTTATTAGTAGTACACTATAGTTCAACTTATCTCAGCCAAATTGATGAAGGAGACGATTTTATAAAATACTAATTTGTTTTTGTCATTGCCAAATATTTTTCAAAGCTGTATCTCTTTAGGAATAACGTCCAAATTCGAACTATTCGAATTTACTCAATAGCAAAACGGTAAAGGACGCGTGGACAATATTATAATTATAAGTTTATTTGCAGAGTATGCAATTGCATAAAGTGTTTAACGGCTTTATACTCCTACGAATAGTGTTCAGTTTTGAATGAAGTCGAATTGGCTAACAGCAACATATAGGAGTTTGATAGAACAAAATGGAATTTGCATTTACAGAAAATGTGTTACGACCTTATACTGTTACAATAAAGTACAAATTAGAACTATGTGCCCCTAGTCAAACCCCCGTTTCCCCCCCGCCCCCAAGCCTCGTCCCGAATCTCTCCCAATTCTACGGTCACGTGACCTCCTGCGATCTCACAAAATCTGTTGCGAGTTTAACAATTTTTGCCCATCCCAAAAAGTGCTCAGCGCCGCTAAAGAAGTTTTCACTTAAAAAAAACGTTTTTAGAAAGACTCCCGACGTTTTTGGCTCACAGATCCACTCGTTTATTCTTTCAATTATAAACCTTACAGATATGTCGAATACGAACGTTAATTAAACCTTTTGAAATGGTCTGCCATTACAAGACGCAGCAGCGCACGGTCTCGGACTCGGTAAGGTTTTAAGGCTTGGCCAAACACAGGGCGCGACGCAGCATTAAACACATGCTAACAGGTTACCGACGTAAAACAGACTGCGTCCCGCCGGCATCGCGCCCCTCGCCGCGCTGCCCCTTGCGTCCACTCGGCGCGAGCGCAGCGCAGCGCGGCGCGGACGCGGCGGCACGCTGGGTCACATCAGTCGGAAGTTAGGCAGCGCGCGGTGCCTAGTGCGAGCGTAGCAATATATAAATCTCGTAAGAGATCATAAAGTTATATAATAGCTTCGGAAGGAATGAGCGACCCTCCGCACGCGCATGCCGTATCCTGGCGCGAGTCACGCCCGCATCGCGCCGCGTTCGCGCGCGTCTGCGCGCGCGATGAGGGCGTGTTGAGAGCGCGAGGCCGCGAGGCGAGCGCGGGGCATAGTCACAAGCAGCCTTAAGAAATTAAAGTTCTTATTTTTGAAGTCACTGCAATATAGAACACAGTAAGCTCAAAGATTTAACACAGTAACAGTTTGATGTTTAAATATGATAACGATTAACTAAGTATTATACCTACATGTTTGCTTCTATACATTGTTAGATGAGGCAATCCTACTAATATTATAAATGCGAAAGTTTGGATGTTTGTTACAAAATCCCGCAAATACGTCTGAACGGATTAAGATGAATTTTAGCATAAAAATAGAATATAGTCTGGATTGGCATACAGAATACATTTTATCCCAGTAAAAGTCCAAAGTCACCCAAAGGGCAATGGAGAGGGCCATGTTGGGAGTTTCTCTGCGTGATCGCATCAGAAATGAGACTATCCGCAGCAGAACCAAGGTAACTGATATAGCCCTCCGGATCGCTAAACTTAAGTGGCAGTGGGCGGGGCACATAGCACGTAGAACCGATGGCCGTTGGGGCGGAAAGGTTCTCGAGTGGCGACCACGTACCGGAAGGCGCAGCGTGGGTAGGCCCCCGACAAGGTGGACTGATGACGTGGTAAAGGTTGCGGGAGTCCGCTGGATGCGGGTGGCGCGGGATCGGTCACTTTGGAACTCTTTGGGGGAGGCCTATGTCCAGCAGTGGACGTCTTTAGGCTGATATGATGATGATGAACCTCAACTGTGTTAAAAAAAGACGTAAAACTAAATCTAAGTATGATCATTTCGTCTTAAATGGAATGGAAACCCTGATCGTTTAGTACTCCTTAGCAATGCGCTTTAACGATATAGCGTCAAGCGTTTACGTTACGTTTACGCAGCCGTTTTACGAGTCGTTTTAAAACGCATTAGCGGTTCCGCGCGTCGGGAATTAGGGGCCCGCGGGAAACGAACTCTTGAAGATCGATGGCGGTGAGTAGTGGAAACGCACCGCCGATTTGTCGAATACTGAATCTAGTGATATTTGAATTTTATCCAAAATGGACAACCTAGTTTCATTTTCGGTTACCCTTTCACACAAACACGTATCAAATGCCCAATGTACTCTTTCGTTGGATGTATAACAAAATACAGTAAGCATTTTCAAAAAAAACTTGGATTGGACAAATTTTGTGAAAGATTTTTATATGGAATACCTTAATCTTGTTATAGGATAGGACGATAACAGGTATTTGCCTTAGTATGTGCCTTAGCGACACAAAAAACTTTTACAAAATCTTCTGACATATACAGCTGCACACAGATATAGAATTATAGATATACATAACTAATAACTTAAACACCTTCAATCTGTATGAAAACCGACCGTGTCACTTTATTCTACCTACTGTTTTACACGGGCGAATTAGTGATGTGAATTCTGCAATAAGTCATTTTCATAATATTCACGGACAACCGGCTACCACAAGACGCGCGCGGAATGTCACTCGGAGTGCCAACTCGGAGACCGAATTCGGACACGCGAAGTACATGCATTTGCGTGATCTACGAGTATTTATATCTATATCGGTGCAACTGAACTTGTATGCCTTTTATATACCACCCTTCTATTTACTTATACTAAATGACCATGATATTACTGCGCATCCCCTTCCTCGGCTCCGTGTGTTCAGCAGTTGTTGGAGCAGGCGAAATTACTTTTGTTTAATTGTTCTTAGCAACGTTGCTTAGCTAACCACGGAATGAAATTGCACTTCTACGTATGAATTATGCAAATATTTACTTGATATAGGGAAGTAGATACATGGATTCACGCTTTCATTCCTAATTGGGGTAGACAGAGCATTTGAAACTTATGTTCCAGCGCCACTTAAAGCATAAATTTGGGTATAAAAGATCGACAAAATGTGTTATTGCAGTGATAGGTTGCTAGCCCATCGCCCACAACACACTTCAACCCTGCTCCCTTAGTCGACTTTTACGACACCGACGGGATGAAAGGGAGTGGTGACATTCTAACCAGACACCACACGGGCAATAATAGAAATCTATTACAAAAAAAAAAACTAGTTTCATGTTATTCTTGCATGTCGTTTAAAATAAGAATTTACTATTGACCGACATGTCTCGGCCTTAAGCCTCTCACGGACTGGCGTGGCCTTAAGAGTGTTTTTGACGTCCGACAATCCAACGTCCAACGTCCTAGGGGCTAAGGCGTCTGATTAACATTAAGCGGGTTTGCCACCGTCGCGATAAAAAAAACTGATTCGATGCCTAATAAAAAAATCAGACAAAACATGTTCTCTACAATTAAAATTTTGCTTAACTTTCGGGATATCCTATATTTCACAAAATAATTACGTGTGTTGGTTCTGCTAGTGCAGTGGCACGCCTTGAGTTCGGTGTGTTTAATAGGGAGGGGCGGGATGGACGTTAAATGGTCCTAAAATAACGAATTGTACTTTATTAATGTCGTATTGTCTTGGAGGGTGTGCCCCTCGCCCGGAGTTTTACGACGTTCTCTGACAACCTGTTCGATTTGTGAATTACTTTGGCAACTAAGAAATAGTAGACGAAACGGTGTGATAAGAGCGAGGTGTGGAGGGACGAAAATTGAGAAGGGCATGTCTAGATGGTATGGGCATGTAGAGAGGACGGAAGAAAATAGATTAAGGCGCCGTAGGTTCATGGTGTTCTCTCCCTCTCATTGAACATAAGCGTGAGCGAGATGGAAGTGCGCGCTCGGAAGCGCGGATATCATGTTTTTTTTTATTTTAGCTTTCTGCCGTTCAAATAAATAAAAATGTAATCGCTGATTTCTCTCTAACATGATATTAAGAAGTTTATTTTAGACCCTTTTAGACCAATGTTCGTGATTTTTTATATCGAGCGAAAATTGCTTAATCATGTTTCGAATCACTGATTTCCCTGCAAAAAAGCCTCAAGATTACTATTCTTATTTTTTTGAAACCATATTATTATAAACAGACGCATCATATTGTTTCAAAAATTCTGTTCGCTTAATTTTGCTGAACCGACGGCGCCTTAACATAAAGAGTGTAAATGAGGTAAAACTGGATGGTACAGTTGGAAGGGGGAGATCTCGTCAAACTAATTCCGACCAAATCGGAGAAATCCTAGTCGGCTCAAGAGTACCCTAAACCAACGAGCATGGATGAAGAATGTCATGAAAGTAAATGATGCAACAAAGTCTTGTAACACTCGTAGCAAGTGGAAATCAGTGATCTCTGCCTACCCCTCCGGGAAATGGGCGTGATTTTATGTTAAATACTGAAGCAGTTAAGGAATTTCAATGTGTAGTTTCGTACCGACACTAATCGTTATCATAATATTTGCGCGTATCAAAGTTACACGCTGTACAGTAATGGTATGGTCCTCATTCGTTTCGGCAGATAATTCGGTAAATAGTTGTTATTTGCGTATTTTTCCTTTTGGGCGCCTCTGTAAAAAAAAATAAAAAATTGCGGACAATCTTACACAAATCGACCTAGCCCCAAACTAAGCAAAGCTTGTACTATGGGTGCTAGACGACGATAAACATACTTATATAGATAAATACATACTTAAATACATAGAAAACATCCATGACTCAGGAACAAATATTCGTGCTCATCATGTGCTCATCACACAAATAAATGCCCTTACCGGGACTCGAACCCAGGACCTCTAGCTTCGTAGGCAGGGTCACTACCAACTAGGCTAAAGCGGTCGTCAAAAATGCTCGCTAGGCTTAGAATCTCACAGAAATAATCTTTTGTGTGTAAAAAACGGCAGTCCCGCGTTGAAGTATGAATGTTCCGTTGGATGAAAAATGGCGCGCGACGACAAATGATTTATTGTTGCGGTGTTTCGGAGATTTATCCTCGTTTCATGTTACGAGTATGAATTATATTGATTACTTTTTGTGTATTGTAACTTATACTAACAAAGACGCTACATTGAACGTTTATTTGGGAAATTCGATTTATGTTGTGTTACTCTATAGGGCCAATAATAACAATAATAGGTGTAGACACTAATTAAAATAATCGATAATGATGTATTTTCTTGAAAAAGGATTAAGAATGTAGTCAAATGAAGAAAAAAAGCAACGCAAGTGGTTTTAATACGTATAATCACAAAGTTATAAGTGTCCAAAGTTTTATATGAAACGATTGTCATTTACTATTGCGACGGCACGATCTACAAGCAATATAAAAACGGTTGTAGCTTCGTAATTCTTTGAGATATTGTTCGAATGGCATTTTCGTCACTAGGCATATTTTTTTGCCTTCTTTCTTTTGGAATACATTTTTCTCAAACATGCAATGAAATATTGACGTTGGGTGCTTCATGGTGGGCTTCGAAGTGTCACGTTTCGGGCGCAGCGAGACGAGAGATACGTAATGGCATTTCATACAAAATAAGGCCTGCAAGATGGTTTTTTAGGGTTCCGTTGTCAAAGGGTAAAAACGGGAACCTATTACTAAGACTTCACTGTCCGTCTGTATGTCTGTCACCAGGCTGTAACTCAAGAACAGTGATAGATAGACAGTTGAAATTTTCATAGATTATGTATTTCTGTTGCCGCTATAACAACAAATAAAGAAAACAAAATAAAATAAATATTTAAGGGGGGCTCCCATACGACAAGCTTTTTTTTACTGGTTTTATAGATAATGGTACGGAAACCTTCGTGCGCGTGTCCGACTCGCACTTGGCCGATTTTTTATTTATTTCAGCCATGAAAATCAAAGTTTGAGTTTCTTCGAGTTTTTTTCTTCAATTCATTGCATGTTTGAGATAAGCCAGCCTCATAACTATCCGGCCTCGGGGCGCTCGGCCGTCTATATATACTCGGCCGGCAACCTCTTACTTCCCGGCCACTGTAGTAATGTATTATTGCGAGCTTTGTGTTCTATGCACCACCGTCCCACCTACAACCATGACGGACGAGTGCCAATTCCCTAATGTATTGCAATGAATAGCGGGGTGGGAGTGACGGATGGTCGGATTTGGATGCGTTCATTCATCACACCTCTTTGATCGCTATGAAAGACGATAGCAAGTGTTGGAGAAAACAAGTATTTACGGCAGGCGGAACCATTCACTGAATGCATTTTAGCAAGTCCGTTCGGTCTTTAGGTTGGATGATTCGTGCAGACCGCTAGATAAATTAATTATCCCTTGTCTGGCTAGAACTAATTTTATAGATCTTGTTGTAGTTTTGTGCCGAACTTAAACATAGTGTATCAGAAAAACATCACAGGAATCTACATCCTACTAATATTATAAATGCGAAAGTTTAGATGTTTGGATGTTTGTTTCTCAATCTCGCTTAAACTGCTGAACCGATTTGAATGAAATTTTGCACGAATATAGTTTATAACCTGGATTAAAATAAAGGATAGTTTTTATTCCGGGTCCACGCAGACGAAGTTGCAGGCGGAAGCTAGTAATAGATAAAAAATATCAAAAAATTATATCATAAACGGGACTTAATCGCATATAATTAACTTATTTATTTACGTCTTTGAGGCTTCCCGACATTTCCAAGGATGTTGCGACACATCCGAAAAAACATTATGTCAATAAATTGTATAGGAAAATGACAGTTGAGTTGTCCTTTAATGTTCGCAATTTCCCCACAATATTATAATGAGCAAATGGCACAGCACTGACTATAATTACGGAATTACTCCACATCGTAGTTAAGCTGACAGTTAGTACATCGAGTAGGAACATAAAAGCTTGTCTGCTAGGATTTACTCCCTCACATATTGGCTGCGTTCCAGCTCAGGCCTGTCGGATTGCCTGCGACCGTTTCACAGTGGTTTACTGACAGCTCGAAAACTAGTTATAATACGACCGTATGTTGAATACCGATATAGCCCTCCGAATCGCTAGACTTAAGTGGCAGTAGGTGAGGCACATTGCACGTAAAACCGATGGCCGTTGGGGCGGAATGATTCTCGAGTGGCGACCACTTACCGGAAGACGCATCGTGGGTAGACGAGAAGGTGGACTGATGACCTGGTAAAGATTGCGGGAGTATGCTGGATGCGGGTAGAGTAAGACTGGTAACTTTGGCACTCTTTGGGGGAGGCCTATGTCCAGCAGTGGACGTCTTTCGGCTCATATGATGCCGATGACAATTATCCGACATATATTATACTTCGAATAACTGAATTTTAACTTACCCCGGTGGCACCGCTCTCCGTTATTGTATAAAATCCGTCATAAGGCAAACTGTGATTACCACGGCTTTTATACTCATGGTATCAGGTCCCCCATAAAAAATAAGTTTAGTTAGACTACAATTACAAAGCTATTCATTAACTTGAAGAACGCAAACTACTTATTTTACAGATCGGTGGGTCATATATGTAGAGTAATTAAAACAAAAGTCGTCCTGTGGTCAATAATGATTTCGTGCATATACATAATGTTTTTATCACATACAAATATTTAATAGGAGATATCTTGCGGATTAAAAGTCCAACCAAATAAATGTACCTATCTTTTATTTTGGCGTCAGTAAAAACGAGTGTTCTAGGATTGACTCGCTCACATATTGGCTTCATTCCAACATTTCCAACATGCTTTTCGATTGGCTGACGTGTTTACGCCTGTCTACGGCAAAAAGGAAGCGGTACACTTACTTAATAAGTGTTCTATTTTAAGATCTCTTAATGTTTAAAGTTAGTCAAATATGCTAATATTGGTAATTAGGTCAAAAAAGGCATCTTTCTGGGAGAGATAAGGCTAAACTGAATGTTCAAACAAAAAACTATGTTCGGATCATACAACTCATAAGCCACAAAGGCACTACACATATTGCGTATGACTTCAGCGATTAAATTAGGCCTTAAAACTTTGGATGTGTCCACAGGAAAGAGTGAAACCTAGCATGTGTAACAGTACCATAACTATGTTGCCTTAGGTCGACGCGTTTAAAACCGAGCGCGCGATACGCATCAATTCAGAGTGAGAAATGTAACTCTCCGATTGGCCCCGGGTGAGAGCCTGATTCGTTTTTACGAATATCATCGTAGGGGTGAATTTCGTCAGTGGTGTAAACAAGCAGGTAGCGAGGGATGGTAATCGAGTCGGGGATGAACCGGGGTTCACGCTCGGGGAGAATTAGGCAGAGAAACTCATCATGACAACAATACTAGATAATTTGTGCTGTGGAATAATTGTCATAAATGTAAAGCTTTGTTTTATTTGTAACAGCTTTAAATAACGTCAAGACAAAAGTTATATTTATATTAGTTAAACTCACGTATATAAACCGTTTTGATAACTATAATTTTAAACGTGACTAACGAAAGTTTAAATTCACTTAAGACAAAAACGCTGGTGAAAGATTTTCATGCATGGTTGTTTCATCCTAGGCCGGCAAACCGGCAATGTCAGGTGTCGTTGGGATCATAACAAACTCGCAATTGTGATTTTAAAAAATGTGACATGTAATGTTGATATCATATTATGAATAAATGAGTATGAGTATGAGTAACTCACTTCTCCCATACGTCCCGTCCCTATAGTTTAGAGCGCTTTTCAGTAAACAGGTAATTCATATCTGGTAACGTCATTAATTCGACCTCAGTCAGGGCGGTTGTAACGCTCTAGAAGTGTCCATTATGTCGTAAAATTACTAATTAAATGTAAGGAGTGGCGTGGCAACCCTGACTGAGAACAGCTAGAGGCCGTGCATGCCACCCCTTACGGGCCGTTGCACTTCGCCCCACTTACTCACATCAACTGCTCCATCAACGTCATATCTCTCCAATGCGCTATTCTAAAGTGAACTCTATTTCAAACACTGTACAGTTTCTAATGAATTTGTAGTGGATGAGATACGAGGTTTTAACACTAAGTCGTGATACAATTAGAGCCACGTTAGAGCTGCCGACGCGTTTTGGTTACGGATGCTTTAGTTATACTAAGTTGTATGCCAACGCGGGCAACGGCAAGATGGGACTTTATCGCAGTAATTGCTAGTTAATAGTTTGCTTTGATATTTTCGAGAACATTGTCAACTCAGCGAATCTTCTTCAGAAACTTGGCTTTGTAAAGGGCATATACATGTAATAGAATAAGGTTTTTCAATAAATTATTCTTATTCTTATTCTTAATACCTACTATTCCTATTGACGGTATTTCGGAACGCGTTTAATAATGGGCACGTTGGCAATACGGGCACGTTGGCAATACTTACTTGTTCTATCGGCAACTCTGAAAGCAGGATGGCTGCTCGCGCGTCTACGATCGATGGCTTCTGAATTTAATGTTAAATATATCAGAATCTAGGAAACTAGTACTTTTATTGATAAAAATACCTACTCTTAAAACTGCATGCATCCGTAGGCCTTTGTGATAACGATAGCTAACGATGAGCTAACGTCATCGTCAGTACATGTTGTTAACTGTGCTGTACAGTATGTCAAACTCGCGTCAAACTATTGAATAAAACTGAACATTAAAAAAATGCGACATTTGCATTCCGTGCGCTGCTATTGCTCACTGAGGTATCGTGGTGGTATACTCGTAGTGACGAATTTTTCCATCACTGCACTCACTAAACAATTCATCACTTTGATGGAAAATTTAAATTTTGTAGGCAAACTTTTTCAAAACAAACGAGTCATATGCTTTAACATTTTCAATTACTTTCTCATCTCTAAATAGCATTTAATAATTCATACATTGAAAGTCTGAGTTGCTTATGTGGGTGGAATGCGAGCGCACGTGAATGTGCAGCGGAGTGCCCTCGTCGCCATATTGTGCTAATTATGCCCCCACAATCCCCACATGCATAAAAAACGCACACATGATCGTTATAAACACGCACGTACTTATAACTTGTACACGTCGTATCGCCCTTACAATGACAAGCCAGGTAAGCCAGGCCTTATCACGCGAAGAGTTTTGGTCGTGCTGCAATATGACAGATTTTAGTCCTAGCCGAGAATGTTATGTTCTCAAAGTGAATTTGAATCTTTCACTGCGCGGCTGCTCTGTATGTGACTGCTCAGGTGTCAAAATTGCCCAATCAAATTTTGTAAATGTTGCGCACGGATCCGTGTTTAAAGCACACGAGGGGTTCAGTAGTCCCTGGTCCCTGATTTTTATTTTTTTTTATTTTTGGTGGACTTTTCTACTGTTTCCCTTCTGAGCCTTGAATGAATAAGTCAGAAAACGTGGCTTGCAATGTTAATCCAGGGCCGCCCGCGCAGGCAACTAGCATCCGATTGAAGGCTTGTCTAGGATAATTTGATTCACTTTGGCGGGCCAACTTGCTTCTTAGAATATATTTGTATAGACATATTGCATTAGAATCGGATTTGTATTTAAAGCACGTTCGTACTGTTGCATTTAGTTCGTTGCGTCGAGGTGAAGCGAAAGTCATTTGCTTTGATTTTAGATTGAGAACTCTGGTGTCGTACTTAGGCTGCCAATGTCAGGAGTTTATGGCGCATTAATGTTGCGTAGCTTACAGGTTACGAAATTGCAGTTGTCAATTAGAACTTTCAAACCAGCGATCAATCAAGCATAAGTAGCTTATCTATACTAATATTATAAAGAGGAAAAGTCTGTAAGTTTGCAGCTGTTTTGGGTAATATTTGAAACCGCTTATCCGATTTCAAAACTTCTTTCACCTGCGTGTAGAATGGACTCTCTGGATGGTTATAGGCTATATTTTATCCGCGGGTTTGCCTGCGTTATTAACAATACGCGGGCGAAGCCGAGCAGCTAGTCCAAGATAGTTCCATACTAATTCGATGTTTAACCTTGTTTCTTTTTAAATCGGGCCTTAATTGTCCAATTCCAACGAAATATTCAAAAATCCTCAACGCAGACCTACAACTTAATAAAGTAATTTAGCTTCGAAACCATTTTCGAAAAACCCGTTTATTTACTTTTCCAATTAAGGCAGGGCTGCGGGCAACCCTCTATCAGGGCCCCTAGGAGCCGTTTATGAGGGCTCTGCAAACAGGCTAGTACCTGAACCCTGCTAAATGGATGGAGATGGAACGATGATATTTTCGCAACTGAGTTCAGGAGCGATGGGTTTAAATGGGATAATCTATGTTATACTGAAAAGCATTTAATCTCTGTGAAATGTATGTTTGTATGAATGTAAATCATTTACATACATTATTTTTCTTGTTTAAATGAAAAAGGTGATAATTAACAGACAAATTAATTTATACGGGTACCAAGGTGAACGTATTCCTGTATTTAAGGCCTAGACATTAATTGCCAAGAATCGCTACGCTCTACGCTCTTAACCGAACCATACGAGTATATTATCCCCCTTATAAGCGGAAAGCGACTACGGCGTAGGCGCCCGCTAGGCGGGTTCCTGGCAGTGAAATTGTTAAACTCGGACGGACTACGGCTTAGCGGTACGGGGGTAACGTAGCGGTGAATGAGTTAAATGTTGGTATTGGTACTACGTGGACATTATTTTCATACTAATCAGGCAATTTTAAAACATGGCTTAGCCTAGCTATGGGTCGTCCAAGCTGACGTGTCAGAATCAGAACCCTGGTAGAAAAGCTTATACATCAACGGTAGAAAAGTTATATTTAATAGCCACTCCACGTCTCACGCGAAGTTCGGTAAAAGCTCCTTGTTAGGCTGAAAGCTCCTAAAGTTTGCTGCCATGATGGAGCTTAATTGCCCGAGTCATCGCGCGTTTACCTGCACTGTTTCCGGGGGACAACTTGCCCAGGCTTCGAAGCGGCTTATTTATATCGCCCCAGATTTCACCCCCTTAGGGGATGATTTCCGGGATAAAAACCATCATATGTCCCCCGCCTTAGCTCAAACTATCTCTATCTATACCAAACTTCGCCCTAATCGGTTCAGCGGTTTAAGCGTGAAGAGGTAACAGACAGATAGACACACTTTCGCATTTATAATATTATTATGAATAGACACGTTGAATCGATTTTTCTTCTTTTATAGACTGACCACTGATTGACCCTAGTCTTACTTCAGTAGAGATTGAGATATATTTATGTACACTAATCACCATTCAAATAGATTTAGACGTGTATATTCCCCGGGGTGTGCGTGTGTATGGTCTAGTCTAGACAGACATAAATGCCCTCACGATCGGGTTGCATACAAATTAGAGTGCATATTGCCTGGTGTGTACACGGCTTTATAGTCTCGGATGCTGGCGTTCGATGTTATTTATGCAGGGATCGTGCCGTCAGACAACAATCGAATCGTTTTAGTTGTGTCAATTGCCGTGATTATAAAGTTTATTGAGTTTCTTGTTTTCTTCTCTCAGCTTCAGTTTCGCTGAAGCCGATTTGTGGTTCCAACTAGCAACTACTAAACGGTTTAACGATTGCTTCTTTTAATACCTCGTCGGCAAACAGGCGTACAGCCCGGTTGTTGGTATGCGATCTCCGCAGCATATGCACTATTTCAGCTCCAGGGATGTCTCATGCGCATTGCCAACTCTGTATAAGTATACAATACAATACAATACAAATATTCTTTATTGCTCACCAGACATAGTAAAAAAATAAAAAAAGAGGTAAGTTAAACATAAACAATGGTAGACAACAGGCGGTCTTATAAGGTCTGTCAGGTTCTTAAGTATAATGATCCTTTCTTAATTAACTCCTGGAAAACCACGACAGGGATCTCATTCCACAACCATAGCGTTTGGTCCTCTTAAACTGTACGTGGCGATTTAGATTCTAGGGTGTGAGGATGAATGCCCTGCCGACGGCGAGCGGTGCAGTAGTGGAAATTGCCTTACGTATTTAAGCACCACCAACGAATAACACATTTGTACAATTCGTTTGGGTTCAAAGCAAAAATCCAAGTAGCCACTTGTAAGAGACCACAGCGCACACTTGTATGGAAGGAGAAACAAAAAAAGCAATCATAATTTGCATTAGATGATTAGATGATATTTACGCGTAATAGTAGAACATTAGCAAAAGTTTAAGGTACGTTTAAACTTTCGCCTATAACAATTTAGGAAGTTTGCAAATTGGAGAAGTTAAATTATATACAGATAAATTGCTTAACGGGCATGATGCCTGAAAGGTTCAATATCGCTTGGGAATTTTGCATAAAATAGAACCGCAACTACCACGAATCACCTGGGCAAGTGGGCGTAGCTAAATATACTTGAAACGTCTAAAGAAGGTCACTCCTAACCTAACCTAAACAGAAACAATGACCTAACATCGCCACTAAATCATGCACTGCACTAAAGCACCAACTGATAGGCTGTAACCTTTAGTCTGTAGGCTGGCTCGTCACTAAGTAATTCAGGGCCGCAAAGTGTCTAGCTGGCACTTTGCACCTGCATGCTCCCACGCAAGTTAACGTGATTTGCTTACTTGTCTGTTATTGATTATATTGGAACGTGGTAATAAGTTCATTTAACCTGGCTGAGTTTATTTTGCACCGTCAGCAACTATTCATCGAGACGATTTCAATGTGGGGATAGAGGCCCAAGCCGACGGGTTTTATTGTGTAAAGGAGGCAAGTGAATGAAAAATATTTGGCCTATTCTATACGCTAAAACATAATGTGACTTACATATATGAACATCATCACCATCTCATTGGCCTTGTACATCCACGACAAGATGATATAAGCTGCGTCTATGTTATACGAACAGGGTAAGTTAAATAAAAACATGTAAAAACAATATTTCCCCAAAAGGAATAAAAGTCGAGTCATTACCGTTACATAACTGTACAAATGATGTCTACAATGTAATTTCGCTTAATGTTCAGACTCATTTAACGAAACGCAATAATTAATTAATGGTCAATTGCCTGTCGTTTCATTCATTGCAATATTATACTTTCCTAATGAGTTTCAGCTCGCGTAATGGGTTATATTAATATTAATTAACCCTTATTATTCATGCAGCCTGGAAAGCCGGATATAGACTAAGCTAAACCAGTATCTATCTCTTTCTACTACCAGTAACTCATTTATTTTTGACTAGCTTTTGCTCGCGACTTCGATCACTCGTTCTTATCGTAGGTACGTCCATATAAACTTCCGTCCCCCATTTTCCTCGTAAGAGAATAATTTAATAATCAAAGATTTTCGCATATTATAGTATGGATAGATGCGACCATAATACGCACTTAACTTTTGCTACTTATAATATGTATTTTAGTCTGTAAGGTATTTGTAAAAATGGGCCGCGTTGCTAATAAATGAATATAATAAAATAAATAATCATTTCTCAATACCAAAAACACGTCTCCAATTTGTGCGATAAAAACTATCCTATAAAATACATGTTCTGGGACGGCCAGGTTCTCAAACAATTTTTATAAAAAATCATTTCAATCGGTTTAGGCAGAGACAGGTAGTAGACAGTAGTAGTACTTATTCTGTAGTTTCAGTGAGGCAACTATGTAAGTGGATAAAGCATCCCTCTGTTAGCGAGTGTCCTGTCTAGACCGGTAGCGGGTCCATTCATCTCGTTGCTCTTTGTTTCATAATATATTTATAGCAAAGACCTACTACTAGCATGTCGTTGCGTAAGGAATTTGCTTATAATTTCTGCCGCAAGCCAGTAACACGAAAACTGAGTATGACGTGGAGATTTTAGTGGGCAAATCACAAGGACATAACTCAGGTATCCCTAAAAACTGAATATTCCTCTTAATTCTTCCCAATCTAAGGCATATGAAACATATACTTGTAACCCCCATGAAAACGGGGGGCTAACTATTTAGACCTATAGGACGAAGGTGAAATGAAATCGCGAAAGAATCCGCCAACCATAAAAAACTTCAGCAGCGAAAAACTAGATCCCTAATTGACAACATTTCAAAATATGTAATGTTGCCTAAATCGAAGACCATTAATGTAATTATCTTATCTGAACGTAATAAAGTGGTTTTCCCATTTTTATTCTTACTCGTTTCGGAGAAAATCACTAAAATCTGTAAAACGCGGTATACCCTGTGCGTGACGTCATTCCTACGTCTGTTAGTGAAAGATGTGGACAGGTGCCATAGAGAGACATAATAATGACGTCATATTTTACTTACGACCTATTGGAATTCACTACTCTTTATTTTGATATTTTTGAATGAAAATAAACATTTAGGAATTTCATTTTCTATCGAACTAAATCATACAATGGTCCACTTGAAAAAATGAAATGTCAATTATACTAGATAGTGATTCGTAAAAAATATTCTATAATATATAATATAATCATTAAACCTACTCTCAAAATTTCACTGGTAGCGGTTGGGAAATACGACCTGTAGAAGACAACCGGGCAGAGTCCGTACGGTGTACGAAAGGAATATTGCCCAAGCTAAAGCGCAGAACTTCTTTCGCTTTGCTCGCTCGTTCAATAACAAACAGCTGATTATGTCGTAATTTCATTATAACTGAGCTAACTTCCACCGCCTTCCGCGCCGCGCAGTACACGCGTCCGGGGGTGGAGGCCTTGAATATTTAACTGACGTAAATGTAGCTAGTATCATAAGTACAAGATATAAACAATAAAAAACAAAATTGGCTATAACTAAATCGTTGCGAGATGTGAGCGTATATTTAACTCCACAATTATTTGCCCCGGATTCTGAAGGTCTTGGACTGTCTACCCTTGACTGAGTACGAGTCTAGTATAACTACGTAGAAGTTAATAAAGGAAACTCCGTAGCTAACTCTATTACTCGTAAATACGTTCCCACAGCTGTTCGAAGGCCAAATTGTAGGTTGTGCGCAATGCGCCTACACCGAGACACAGCCAGTTATGAACTTTAATGATTAAACTATAAGTTTCAATTTGCATCAGTCACGGTCCTTGGGTGATACGTTCTAGGCAGATTGGGAATCGGACATGACCAACGCTTTGCCTGTTTGTTTTGTTAACCGTTTCAGCATAGCTAGTATGATCGCGAGACAAAGCATTCGTGCCGCTCGCACTTACCGCTTTGTTGGTAACTAATGCTTTATGTCCGACATAAACGCGATAAGGAAAGCAAGGTAGGACTCGGTATTTTTTAACATTACTAACCGACAAAAGGACATGCCGTCAGTAACTGGTGGAATTTGTATCATTGAATACTGAAACTCGTTTGGGTCGGGGCGGCTATATATATGCGGATATCGTTTCAGGAATAGGTGGAAGCTCTCATATTTTGCGATTAAGGCTCGGTAGTAACGAACGATCGGTAAATTGGTAGTTATACTCGTTTTAAAATCTGTTTGTGTAGGAAGTTTGACAGCTGCCGGTGCCATATAATTACCCTGGTCAGTAAAGTGTTGGCTATGCAACCTCCCCTGCGGCCGGTAACATGGTTGCCATTTTATCACTTATCGCTGTGGATAAAACATCCGTGACGTTCCGACAAGTATGGGAGTGCAATGGATGTCTTATCTACAAATATGACAACCATGCTTCGTCCGCTGAATTATAGGAAGTAAACGCTCACCTCACGCTCAATGAGTTTTTCGGAACTTATGTACGGAATATGATTTCATATTTACCGTTAGCTTTTCGGTGAAGGAAAAACATCGTGAGGAAACCTGCATACATCTGCGAAGAAATTCAAAGGTGTATGTGAAGTCCCCAATCTACACTGGGCCAGCGTGGGGACTACTGCCCGTTCCCTCTCATACATGAGAGGAGGCCTGTGCCCAGCAGTGGGACGTATATAGGCTGATGATGTGATTTGAAACGCTCACCTCGCCTTACCCTTTGTTTCTCGACCCTTCTACTTCACAATCATGTAGTATTCGATGCCCGCTCGTTATCGATTGCCGCTTAAGTATGCGGAGCACGGGCACTCTCTGACGTCACGCCACGCAGTTTCCTACGGCTAGGTGGACTAAGCTATGGCTAGAAAAGGTACCCATATGACTGTTGGTAGGCAGCTGAGTAGAATGGGATTTAAAACTGCTTGTCCGCCAGAGCGGCTATGGCTACAGAGCGTGCGTAAAAAGTGACAAGACAATATAAAAATACGTATCTTGACATTTTCCAGAAGAAACATTTCCTTTTTCTTGCGACCTAGTACCGAATATGAATGTATCTCAGGCACTGTACAGTATTTAAATCAAGATCTTTTTATACACTCCTTTAATACTAGTATTGGCAGCAAATTCGGCTGCGTGGAGATATCATTTGTATTATTTCCAGGATAAAAAGTATCCATCCTTCAGTATTATCTCTATACCAAATACGTAATAAAAATAATATAATTATATGTACAGTCAGTTGCAGGACAACGTGACCCCTCCTGCATATAAAACTTCTTTTTTTTTATACTACGGCGGTGGCAAACAAGCGTACGGCCCGCCTGATGGTAAGCGGACACCGCAGCCTATACACGCATGCAACTCCAAAGGAGTAACATGGGCGTTGCCGACCCTTGACATGCTCGAGGATACGCTGCGTTGACAGCTGAAGCAACAAGTTCCCTCGCTCTCAACACAACGCATCCTCGGGAGCTCTGGCGACCTTGCTCACCTCCAGGAACACAACACTACTACAGAGCAAGTAATAGTGTTATTATGGCTGTGGTCTTCTGCAAGGCGGAGGTACTTCCCCAGTTGGGCTGCTCCAAATTCGAGCGGGATGACATTTCGCTGTGCCCTACCTCACCTAAACTCACCTCACTTATGCTGGGGTTCAGGGTTTCTGCGGCTGACTGTACCTATATTTTCCCATAGCCCCGAGTTGTCAATGACCTTTGCGACAGCTGTCGCGGTCGATACAGCGGCATCATCAAATATTAACCACATCACCCTCCTTCCGAAACTACAGTACCTCGTCGACTCCTTTCCGTAAATACGGGTTGATTATCATTCCAGTCAGTAAATCAATAAACTTTCCATCTTATTCCCGCCTTGGATACAAACTTTACAGTCATCGCTAAGAAGTAACTTTAGAGGTATATTTTATTTACAGTCTAGTTTCAATTATTTTTTAATGTAACGTACATGAGTATCGCCTAATGGTAAGCGGTCGCCGCCGTAGCATATGCACGTTTGCAACTGAGATAATGTGATATCAGTGTCCTTCCGTTTCGTAGAAAAGGTCTTATTAGTATTGAAACAATGGTTTAAAAAACCATTGCGTTAAAGTCTAGATTAGGTTAGGTTTATAAATCCAATGCACTTTTAAGGCCTCCACCCACCGGACGCGTGTGCTGCGCGGCACACGCGCAAGTTGTAAAGCATTGAAACTACACTTCAAACACACATCGAACGCGGCACACGCGCAGCACCCGCGCAGCTGCAGCGCAGCACCCGCGCGGCACACGCGCAGCACCCGCGCAGCTGCAGCGCAGCACACGCGCAAGTTGTAAAGCATTGAAACTACACTTCAAACACACATCGAACGCGGCACACGCGCAGCACCCGCGCAGCTGCAGCGCAGCACACGCGTCCTGTGGGTGGAGGCCTTAAGGCTTAAGAAAAAAAGGGTTGCTATGAATTAATTTTCTGCAATTAGGCATACGTACCTACCGAAATTCAGCGCAAACTTTACGAGCGTCAGGTTTATATGATACACGCCTTCATTCCCTAAAGGAATAGGCAGAGCACATGAAACTTATGTTCCAGTGCCACGTTTAGCATAAATGTGGGTATAAAAGATCGACAAAATGTGATATTTATAGAAAAGAAAGCACAAAACACGTAAGGGGTAAGTTCTACGTAATAATCTACATAGTTTAGTTCGCTTGAGTCAGATAACTAACACGATCTTACAAATCGTCTGAACACTATAATAACCCAAATAACCTACACTGTTCAGTTAGGCCGAATCAGAAAACACGATCCCTTACAGTATACGAACTTAACAAATTGCCTATCATTAACAGCTGACCTTAATCTTGACGCATGGTTGGCAGCACTGCCGTGCCCTTGGCCCGCTGCCGCACCAATTGCTTGCCTTTTGGAGTGATCGTAAAATATATGCGAGGTAAAGGCCTCCACCCACCGGACGCGTGTCGTGCGCGGCGCGTGTGCTGCGCGGCACACGCGCAAGTTGTAAAGCATTGAAACTACAATTCAAACACACATCGAACGCGTTTCGAAGGCGGGCCCGCGCGGCGCTAAAGATACAACTCGGCAGCGCGGCCGCGTGTCGTGCGCGGTGGTAAGTATGATAGAGATAGTAAGATACATATTAAATGTGTTGGTAGTGAGAGAAATATGACGCGCGGCACACGCGCGGCACACGCGCAGCACACGCGCAGCACCCGCGCAGCAGCCGCGCTGCACACGCGCATCACACGCGCGGCAGCGTGATGGAGATAGTAAGATACATATTAAATGTGTTGGTAGTGAGAGAGATATGACGCGCGAGCCCGCGCGGCACACGCGCAGCACCCGCGCAGCTGCAGCGCTGCACACGCGTTGCTATACGCCGCCCGCTTCCGGTGTGAATATACCGCTTCATACGCGCCCGACACGCGCAGCACACGCGCGGCACATGCGTCCGGTGGGTGGAGGCCTTAAGTTATATGAGTTGGTGGTGGCGAATGGTTGGTAACGTGAAACACGGCGCCCTACGCTTTAAAGCATGAAATGAAAGTACTTAAGTATGTACCTACCTTATCCTGCGTCGCGAATACATGCGTCAGAGGGCTTAGGCGATTTTCGATACATGACGGAAATTAAGCTGCTACCAACTACGGCATAATGCTACAAGCGTAGCCTAGCAGCCTCCTTCTCTCCTTGCCTTATCCCTATACGGGGCCGGCCTCCCTAAAACTTTCACGCCATTTTTGACGGTTCTGTGTCATTTCTGTGTTTATACCCTGTCTTCATGTCGCGTGAGCGCGTCCTCTGCCTCGTTTTCCCTAAGTGAATGAGATAAATATTGCAGATGGGCTTTATTATTTTGCTTCTATTCAACGATTATTTCTTATTAGATTAAAGTGCCCTGTATTCAAGGATTTTGTTTTAATTCCTCAACGAAGAATATAACGAACCATTACACTATAATCGCAAATTTCACGGTATTCCATTATTTAAATATACCTATACTAGGTTACTTCAGAGATCACTAGTGACATCAATTACCATTCTCTACTCCTTTGCCAATGTTCTTTAGGATCTTCAATATTTAATTTTTCATAACAAATATTCATAAAGCAAATATTCCATTTCCTTCATCTATTTGACTCCTTTCTCTGAAACCTTCTAAATGCGACAAAGTCCTAAACGCCTTATCCTCCAGCGGATATAGAACCTTAGACTAGTAGATTTCCCGTAACACATGTCTAGGAAATTAATACAAGGCGTAATGTGACGGGGGACGGAGACATTCGGGAAATGGTGGGCGGAGATGACGCCACGACACGTTCTTGGTGAGAATGGTTCATCTGTATGTCTGTGAAGTTAGCATATCAAGTTTTAGCAGATCACAAAAAAACTGGAGTTCTATTCGCATGCAACATAGTTCTATAGTTCCTGATACATTTTAGCAATAGTTCTGGCGTTTTTACCACAAAAAACAATCTTGTGTATTTCAAACAATTGATATGCTAACTTCACGTACCTAGCATATCACTTTACTCCGAATCGACTAAAAATTAATATCCTGCCTTTTCAAAGTGTTCCCAAGAGTTCCTGATACTTTAAATACAGCTAGCAGAACTATCTAGCATGAAAACTTAAAAATAAACCTTTCTTTAATTCAATGATATGCTAACTTCACACGTGATCTGCTGATAGTTTTTGAGGAGTTCTAGGCTTGTATTTGGTCTTAAATGATAGCTCTAGCCATGTAGAACCTAGAACTCCGGAGTTCCAGGCTCTAGTGCTACATCTTATACCTAAAGAAAATTTATGAAAACTGAAAATTTTGACATGCAAGTGCTATACGATAACAAATAAATTTTTAAATGGCTCTGGCTTGTTTGCTAGACAATAAAACAGATTTGCCATTAGAAAATAAAAAAATCTTCAAACCTAAGCTGAAAAACTTACTTGAAAGGACGAAAATAATTTTCATTGTCTAAGGACTCAGACTACTTATATCCAAACTTCACACGTGATCTGCTGATAGTTTTTGAGCAGTTCTAGGCTTGTGTTTGGTTTCGAATCATAGCTTCAGTCATGTAGAACTAAGAACTCCGGAGTTCCAGGCTCTAGTGCTAAATCTTATACCTAAAGAAAATTTATGAAAACTGAAAATTGTGACATGCAAGTGCTACATACAGATTATATGCAAACTTCACACGTGATCTGCTGATAGTTTTTGAGGAGTTCTAGGCTTGTGTTTGGTCTTAAATGATAGCTCTATCCATGTAGAGCCTAGAACTCTGGAGTTCCAGGCTCTAGTGTTACATCTTATATCTAAAGAAAATTTGTCAAAAATGGAAATTTGGACATGCTAGTGCTCTAGGATGAAAAATAATTTTCAAAGGATTCGGGCTTGTTTGCTAGGCAAAGAAACAGATTTGCCAATAGAAAATAAAAAAAATCTTCAAACCAAGCTGAAAAACTTACTTTAACGGAAGAAAATAATTTTCATTTTCTAAGGATTCAGACAGATTATATACAAACTTCACACGTGATCTGCTGACAGTTTTTGAGGAGTTCTAGGCTTGTGTTTAGTTTTAAATGATAGTTCCAGTCATGTAGAACCAAGAACTCCGGAGTTCCAGGCTCTAGTGCTAAATCTTGTTCCTAAAGCAAATTTACGAAAACTGAAAATTTTGACATGCAAGTGCTATACGATATCAAATAAATTTTTAAATGGCTCTGGCTTGCTTGCTAGGCATTAAAACAGATTTGCCATTAGAAAATAAAAAAATCTTCAAACCTAAGCTGAAAAACTTACTTTGAAGGACGAAAATAATTTTCATTGTCTAAGGACTCAGACTACTTATATCCAAACTTCACACGTGATCTGCTGATAGTTTTTGAGCAGTTCTAGGCTTGTGTTTGGTTTCAAATCATAGCTTCAGTCATGTAGAACTGAGAACTCCGGAGTTCCAGGCTCTAGTGCTAAATCTTATACCTAAAGAAAATTTATGAAAACTGAAAATTGTGACATGCAAGTGCTACATACAGATTATATGCAAACTTCACACGTGATCTGCTGATAGTTTTTGAGGAGTTCTAGGCTTGTGTTTGGTCTTAAATGATAGCTCTATCCATGTAGAGCCTAGAACTCTGGAGTTTCAGGCTCTAGTGTTACATCTTATATCTAAAGAAAATTTGTCAAAAATGGAAATTTGGACATGCTAGTGCTCTTGGATGAAAAATAATTTTCAAAGGATTCGGGCTTGTTTGCTATTCGAAGAAACAGATTTGCCAATAGAAAATAAAAAAAATCTTCAAACCAAGCTGAAAAACTTTCTTTAAAGGAAGAAAATAATTTTCATTTTCTAAGGATTCAGACAGATTATATACAAACTTCACACGTGATCTGCTGATAGTTATTGAGGAGTTCTAGGCTTGTGTTTGGTCTTAAATGATAGCTCTATCCATGTAGAGGCTAGAACTCTGGAGTTCCAGGCTCTAGTGTTACATCTTATATCCAAAGAAAATTTGTCAAAAATGGAAATTTGGACATGCTAGTGCTCTAGGATGAAAAATAATTTTCAAAGGATTCGGGCTTGTTTGCTAGGCAAAGAAACAGATTTGCCAATAGAAAATAAAAAAATAGGCTTGTGTTTGGTCTTAAATGATAGCTCTAGCCATGTAGAACCAAGAACTCCGGAGTTCCAGACTCTAGTGCTAAATATCTTATACCTAAAGAATATTTATGAAAACTGAAAATTGTGACATGCAAGTGCTATATACAGATTATATGCAAACTTCACACGTGAACTGCTGATAGATTCAGAGGAGTTCTAGGCTTGTGTTTGGTCTTAAATGATAGCTCTAGCCATGTAGAACCTAAAACTTTGGAGTTCCAGGTTCTAGTTCTACATCTTATACCTAAAGAAAATTTATGAAAACTGAAAATTTTGACATGCAAGTGCTATACGATAACAAATAAATTTTTAAATGGCTCTGGCTTGTTTGCTAGGCAATAAAACAGGTTTGCCAATAGAAAATAAAAAAATCTTCAAGCAAGTGCTATATACAGATTATACGCAAACTTCACACGTGATCTGCTGACAGTTTTTGAGGATTTCTAGGCTTGTGTTTAGTTTTAAATGATAGTTCCAGTCATGTAGAACCAAGAACTCCGGAGTTCCAGGCTCTAGTGCTAAATCTTGTACCTAAAGCAAATTTATGAAAACTGAGAATTTTGACATGCAAGTGCTATACGATATCAAATAAATTTTTAAATGGCTCTGGCTTGCTTGCTAGGCATTAAAACAGATTTGCCATTAGAGAATAAAAAAATCTTCAAACCTAAGCTGAAAAACTTACTTTGAAGGACGAAAATAATTTTCATTGTCTAAGGACTCAGACTACTTATATCCAAACTTCACACGTGATCTGCTGATAGTTTTTGAGCAGTTCTAGGCTTGTGTTTGGTTTCAAATCATAGCTTCAGTCATGTAGAACTGAGAACTCCGGAGTTCCAGGCTCTAGTGTTACATCTTATATCCAAAGAAAATTTGTCAAAAATGGAAATTTGGACATGCTAGTGCTCTAGGATGAAAAATAATTTTCAAAGGATTCGGGCTTGTTTGCTAGGCAAAGAAACAGATTTGCCAATAGAAAATAAAAAAATAGGCTTGTGTTTGGTCTTAAATGATAGCTCTAGCCATGTAGAACCAAGAACTCCGGAGTTCCAGACTCTAGTGCTAAATATCTTATACCTAAAGAATATTTATGAAAACTGAAAATTGTGACATGCAAGTGCTATATACAGATTATATGCAAACTTCACACGTGAACTGCTGATAGATTCAGAGGAGTTCTAGGCTTGTGTTTGGTCTTAAATGATAGCTCTAGCCATGTAGAACCTAAAACTCTGGAGTTCCAGGTTCTAGTTCTACATCTTATACCTAAAGAAAATTTATGAAAACTGAAAATTTTGACATGCAAGTGCTATACGATAACAAATAAATTTTTAAATGGCTCTGGCTTGTTTGCTAGGCAATAAAACAGGTTTGCCAATAGAAAATAAAAAAATCTTCAAGCAAGTGCTATATACAGATTATACGCAAACTTCACACGTGATCTGCTGACAGTTTTTGAGGATTTCTAGGCTTGTGTTTAGTTTTAAATGATAGTTCCAGTCATGTAGAACCAAGAACTCCGGAGTTCCAGGCTCTAGTGCTAAATCTTGTACCTAAAGCAAATTTATGAAAACTGAGAATTTTGACATGCAAGTGCTATACGATATCAAATAAATTTTTAAATGGCTCTGGCTTGCTTGCTAGGCATTAAAACAGATTTGCCATTAGAGAATAAAAAAATCTTCAAACCTAAGCTGAAAAACTTACTTTGAAGGACGAAAATAATTTTCATTGTCTAAGGACTCAGACTACTTATATCCAAACTTCACACGTGATCTGCTGATAGTTTTTGAGCAGTTCTAGGCTTGTGTTTGGTTTCAAATCATAGCTTCAGTCATGTAGAACTGAGAACTCCGGAGTTCCAGGCTCTAGTGTTACATCTTATATCCAAAGAAAATTTGTCAAAAATGGAAATTTGGACATGCTAGTGCTCTAGGATGAAAAATAATTTTCAAAGGATTCGGGCTTGTTTGCTAGGCAAAGAAACAGATTTGCCAATAGAAAATAAAAAAAATCTTCAAATCAAGCTGAAAAACTTACTTTAAAGGAAGAAAATAATATTCATTTTCTAAGGATTCAGACAGATTATATACAAACTTCACACGTGATCTGCTGATAGTTTTTGAGGAGTTCTAGGCTTGTGTTTGGTCTTAAATGATAGCTCTAGCCATGTAAAACCAAGAACTCCGGAGTTCCAGACTCTAGTGCTAAAAATCTTATACCTAAAGAATATTTATGAAAACTAAAAATTGTGACATGCAAGTGCTATATATAGATTATATGCAAACTTCACACGTGATCTGCTGATAGTTTTTGAAAAGTTCTAGGCTTGTGTTTGGTCTTATATGATAGCTCTAGCCATGTAGAACCTAAAACTCTGGAGTTCCAGGTTCTAGTGCTACATCTTATACCTAAAGAAAAATTATGAAAACTGTGAATTTTGACATGCAAGTGCTATAAGATAACAAATAAATTTTTAAATGGCTCTGGCTTGTTTGCTAGGCCATAAAACAGATTTGCCAATAGAAAATACAAAAATCTGCAAACCTAAGCTGAAAAACTTACTTTGAAGGACGAAAATAATTTTCAATGTCTGAGGACTCTGACTACTTATATCCAAACTTCACACGTGATCTGCTGATAGTTTTTGAGGAGTTCTAGGCTTGTGTTTGGTCTTAAATGATAGCTTTAGCCATGTAGAACCAAGAACTCCGGAGTTTTAGGCTCTAGTGCTAAATATTACACCTAACGAAAATTTATGAAAACTGAAAAATGTGACATGCAAGTGCTACATACAGATTATATGCAAACTTCACACGTGATCTGCTGATAGTTTTTGAGGAGTTCTAGGCTTGTGTTTGGTCTTAAATGATAGCTCTATCCATGTAGAGCCTAGAACTCTGGAGTTCCAGGCTCTAGTGTTACATCTTATATCCAAAGAAAATTTGTCAAAAATGGAAATTTGGACATGCTAGTGCTCTAGGATGAAAAATAATTTTCAAAGGATTCGGGCTTGTTTGCTAGGCAAAGAAACAGACTTGCCAATAGAAAATAAAAAAAAATCTTCAAACCAATCTGAAAAACTTACTTTAACGGAAGAAAATAATTTTCATTTTCTAAGGATTCAGACAGATTATATACAAATTTCACACGTGATCTGCTGATAGTTTAAGAGGAGTTCTAGGCTTGTGTTTGGTCTTAAATGATAGCTCTATCCATGTAGAGGCTAGAACTCTGGAGTTCCAGGCTCTAGTGTTACATCTTATATCCAAAGAAAATTTGTCAAAAATGGAAATTTGGACATGCTAGTGTTCTAGGATGAAAAATAATTTTCAAAGGATTCGGGCTTGTTTGCTAGGCAAAGAAACAGATTTGCCAATAGAAAATAAAAAAATAGGCTTGTGTTTGGTCTTAAATGATAGCTCTAGCCATGTAGAACCAAGAACTCCGGAGTTCCAGACTCTAGTGCTAAATATCTTATACCTAAAGAATATTTATGAAAACTGAAAATTGTGACATGCAAGTGCTATATACAGATTATATGCAAACTTCACACGTGAACTGCTGATAGATTCAGAGGAGTTCTAGGCTTGTGTTTGGTCTTAAATGATAGCTCTAGCCATGTAGAACCTAAAACTCTGGAGTTCCAGGTTCTAGTTCTACATCTTATACCTAAAGAAAATTTATGAAAACTGAAAATTTTGACATGCAAGTGCTATACGATAACAAATAAATTTTTAAATGGCTCTGGCTTGTTTGCTAGGCAATAAAACAGATTTGCCAATAGAAAATAAAAAAATCTTCAAGCAAGTGCTATATACAGATTATACGCAAACTTCACACGTGATCTGCTGACAGTTTTTGAGGATTTCTAGGCTTGTGTTTAGTTTTAAATGATAGTTCCAGTCATGTAGAACCAAGAACTCCGGAGTTCCAGGCTCTAGTGCTAAATCTTGTACCTAAAGCAAATTTATGAAAACTGAGAATTTTGACATGCAAGTGCTATACGATATCAAATAAATTTTTAAATGGCTCTGGCTTGCTTGCTAGGCATTAAAACAGATTTGCCATTAGAGAATAAAAAAATCTTCAAACCTAAGCTGAAAAACTTACTTTGAAGGACGAAAATAATTTTCATTGTCTAAGGACTCAGACTACTTATATCCAAACTTCACACGTGATCTGCTGATAGTTTTTGAGCAGTTCTTGGCTTGTGTTTGGTTTCAAATCATAGCTTCAGTCATGTAGAACTGAGAACTCCGGAGTTCCAGGCTCTAGTGCTAAATCTTATACCTAAAGAAAATTTATGAAAACTGAAAATTGTGACATGCAAGTGCTACATACAGATTATATGCAAACTTCACACGTGATCTGCTGATAGTTTTTGAGGAGTTCTAGGCTTGTGTTTGGTCTTAAATGATAGCTCTATCCATGTAGAGCCTAGAACTCTGGAGTTCCAGGCTCTAGTGTTACATCTTATATCTAAAGAAAATTTGTCAAAAATGGAAATTTGGACATGCTAGTGCTCTTGGATGAAAAATAATTTTCAAAGGATTCGGGCTTGTTTGCTATTCGAAGAAACAGATTTGCCAATAGAAAATAAAAAAAAATCTTCAAACCAAGCTGAAAAACTTTCTTTAAAGGAAGAAAATAATTTTCATTTTCTAAGGATTCAGACAGATTATATACAAACTTCACACGTGATCTGCTGATAGTTATTGAGGAGTTCTAGGCTTGTGTTTGGTCTTAAATGATAGCTCTATCCATGTAGAGGCTAGAACTCTGGAGTTCCAGGCTCTAGTGTTACATCTTATATCCAAAGAAAATTTGTCAAAAATGGAAATTTGGACATGCTAGTGCTCTAGGATGAAAAATAATTTTCAAAGGATTCGGGCTTGTTTGCTAGGCAAAGAAACAGATTTGCCAATAGAAAATAAAAAAAATCTTCAAACCAAGCTGAAAAACTTACTTTAAAGGAAGAAAATAATATTCATTTTCTAAGGATTCAGACAGATTATATACAAACTTCACACGTGATCTGCTGATAGTTTTTGAGGAGTTCTAGGCTTGTGTTTGGTTTTAAATGATAGCCATGTAGAACCTAGAACTCCGGAGTTCCAGGATCTAGTGCTACATCTTATACCTAAAGAAAAATTATGAAAACTGAAAATTTTGACATGCAAGTGCTATACGATAACAAATAAATTTTTAAATGGCTCTGGCTTGTTTGCTAGGCAATAAAACAGATTTGCCAATAGAAAATAAAAAAATCTTCAAGCAAGTGCTATATACAGATTATACGCAAACTTCACACGTGATCTGCTGATAGTTTTAGAGGAGTTCTAGGCTTGTGGTTGGTCTTAAATGATAGCTCTATCCATGTAGAGCCTAGAACTCTGGAGTTCCAGGCTCTAGTGTTACATCTTATATCCAAAGAAAATTTGTCAAAAATGGAAATTTGGACATGCTAGTGCTCTAGGATGAAAAATAATTTTCAAAGGATTCGGGCTTGTTTGCTATGCAAAGAAACAGATTTGCCAATAGTAAATAAAAAAAATCTTCAAACCTAAGCTGAAAAACTTACTTTGAAGGACGAAAATAATTTTCATTGTCTAAGGACAGACTAATTATAACCAAACTTCACACGTGATCTGCTTATAGTTTTTTAGGAGTTCTAGGCTTGTGTTTGGTTTTAAATGATAGCTCCAGTCGTGTAAAACCAAGAACTCCGGAGTTCCAGGCTCTAGTGCTAAATCTTATACATAAAGAAAATTTATGAAAACTGAAAATTGTGACATGCAAGTGCTACATACAGATTATATGCAAACTTCACACGTGATCTGCTGATAGTTTTAGAGGAGTTCTAGGCTTGTGTTTGGTCTTAAATGATAGCTCTATCCATGTAGAGCCTAGAACTCTGGAGTTCCAGGCTCTAGTGTTACATCTTATATCCAAAGAAAATTTGTCAAAAATGGAAATTTGGACATGCTAGTGCTCTAGGATGAAAAATAATTTTCAAAGGATTCGGGCTTGTTTGCTAGGCAAAGAAACAGATTTGCCAATAGAAAATAAAAAAAATCTTCAAACCAAGCTGAAAAACTTACTTTAAAGGAAGAAAATAATATTCATTTTCTAAGGATTCAGACAGATTATATACAAACTTCACACGTGATCTGCTGATAGTTTTTGAGGAGTTCTAGGCTTGTGTTTGGTCTTAAATGATAGCTCTAGCCATGTAGAACCAAGAACTCCGGAGTTCCAGACTCTAGTGCTAAAAATCTTAAACCTAAAGAATATTAATGAAAACTGAAAATTGTGACATGCAAGTGCTATATACAGATTATATGCAAACTTCACACGTGAACTGCTGATAGTTTTAGAGAAGTTCTAGGCTTGTGTTTAAATGATAAAAAAAATGATAGCTTAAATGATAGCTCTAGCCAAGTAAAACCTAATACTCTGGAGTTCCAGGTTCTAGTGCTACATCTTATACCTAAAGAAAATTTATGAAAACTGTGAATTTTGACATGCAAGTGCTATAAGATAACAAATATATTTTTAAATGGCTCTGGCTTGTTTGCTAGGCAATAAAACAGATTTGCCAATAGAAAATAAAAAAATCTGCAAACCTAAGCTGAAAAACTTACTTTGAAGGACGAAAATAATTTTCAATGTCTAAGGACTCAGACAGATTATATACAAACTTCACACGTGATCTGCTGATAGTTTTTGAGGAGTTCTAGGCTTGTGTTTGGTCTTAAATGATAGCTCTAACCATGTAGAACCTAGAACTCCGGAGTTCCAGGATCTAGTGCTACATCTTATACCTAAAGAAAAATTATGAAAACTGAAAATTTTGACATGCAAGTGCTATATGATAACAAATAAATTTTTAAATGGCTCTGGCTTGTTTGCTAGGCAATAAAACAGATTTGCCAATAGAAAATAAAAAAATCTTCAAGCAAGTGCTATATACAGATTATATGCAAACTTCACACGTGATCTGCTGACAGTTTTTGAGGAGTTCTAGGCTTGTGTTTAGTTTTAAATGATAGTTCCAGTCATGTAGAACCAAGAACTCCGGAGTTCCAGGCTCTAGTGCTAAATCTTAATCCTAAAGCAAATTTATGAAAACTGAAAATTTTGACATGCAAGTGCTATACGGTATCAAATAAATTTTTAAATGGCTCTGGCTTGCTTGCTAACATTAAAAGAGATTTGCCAATAGAAAATAAAAAAATCTTCAAACCTAAGCTGAAAAACTTACTTTGAAGGACGAAAATAATTTTCATTGTCTAAGGACAGACTAATTATAACCAAACTTCACACGTGATCTGCTGATAGTTTTTTAGGAGTTCTAGGCTTGTGTTTGGTTTTAAATGATAGCTCCAGACATGTAGAACCAAGAACTCCGGAGTTCCAGGCTCTAGTGCTAAATCTTATACCTAAAGAAAATTTATGAAAACTGAAAATTGTGACATGCAAGTGCTACATACAGATTATATGCAAACTTCACACGTGATCTGCTGATAGTTTTAGAGGAGTTCTAGGCTTGTGGTTGGTCTTAAATGATAGCTCTATCCATGTAGAGCCTAGAACTCTGGAGTTCCAGGCTCTAGTGTTACATCTTATATCCAAAGAAAATTTGTCAAAAATGGAAATTTGGACATGCTAGTGCTCTAGGATGAAAAATAATTTTCAAAGGATTCGGGCTTGTTTGCTAGGCAAAGAAACAGATTTGCCAATAGAAAATAAAAAAAATCTTCAAACCAAGACCTTGGCAAGTCTGTTTCTTTGCCTAGCAAACAAGCCCGAATCCTTTGAAAATTATTTTTCATCCTAGAGCACTAGCATGTCCAAATTTCCATTTTTGACAAATTTTCTTTAGGTGTAAGATGTAGCACTAGATACTGGAACTCCAGAGTTCTAGCCTCTACATGGATAGAGCTATCATTTAAGACCAAACACAAGCCTAGAACTCCTCAATAACTATCAGCAGATCACGTGTGAAGTTTGTATATAATCTGTCTGAATCCTTAGAAAATGAAAATTATTTTCTTCCTTTAAAGTAAGTTTTTCAGCTTGGTTTGAAGATTTTTTTTATTTTCTATTGGCAAATCTGTTTCTTTGCCTAGCAAACAAGCCCGAATCCTTTGAAAATTATTTTTCATCCTAGAGCACTAGCATGTCCAAATTTCCATTTTTGACAAATTTTCTTTAGATATAAGATGTAACACTAGAGCCTGGAACTCCAGAGTTCTAGGCTCTACATGGATAGAGCTATCATTTAAGACCAAACACAAGCCTAGAACTCCTCAAAAACTATCAGCAGATCACGTGTGAAGTTTGCATATAATCGGTATGTAGCACTTGCATGTCACAATTTTCAGTTTTCATAAATTTTCTTTAGGTATAAGATTTAGCACTAGAGCCTAGAACTCCGGAGTTCTTAGTTCTACATGACTGAAGCTATCATTTGAAACCAAACACAAGCCTAGAACTGCTCAAAAACTATCAGCAGATCACGTGTGAAGTTTGGATATAAGTAGTCTGAGTCCTTAGACAATGAAAATTATTTTCGTCCTTCAAAGTAAGTTTTTCAGCTTAGGTTTGAAGATTTTTTTATTTTCTATTGGCAAATCTGTTTTATTGCCTAGCAAACAAGCCAGAGCCATTTAAAAATTTATTTGTTATCGTATAGCACTTGCATGTCAAAATTTTCAGTTTTCATAATTTTTCTTTAGGTATAAGATGTAGCACTAGATACTGGAACTCCAGAGTTCTAGCCTCTACATGGATAGAGCTATCATTTAAGACCAAACACAAGCCTAGAACTCCTCAATAACTATCAGCAGATCACGTGTGAAGTTTGTATATAATCTGTCTGAATCCTTAGAAAATGAAAATTATTTTCTTCCTTTAAAGTAAGTTTTTCAGCTTGGTTTGAAGATTTTTTTTATTTTCTATTGGCAAATCTGTTTCTTTGCCTAGCAAACAAGCCCGAATCCTTTGAAAATTATTTTTCATCCTAGAGCACTAGCATGTCCAAATTTCCATTTTTGACAAATTTTCTTTAGATATAAGATGTAACACTAGAGCCTGGAACTCCAGAGTTCTAGGCTCTACATGGATAGAGCTATCATTTAAGACCAAACACAAGCCTAGAACTCCTCAAAAACTATCAGCAGATCACGTGTGAAGTTTGCATATAATCGGTATGTAGCACTTGCATGTCACAATTTTCAGTTTTCATAAATTTTCTTTAGGTATAAGATTTAGCACTAGAGCCTAGAACTCCGGAGTTCTTAGTTCTACATGACTGAAGCTATCATTTGAAACCAAACACAAGCCTAGAACTGCTCAAAAACTATCAGCAGATCACGTGTGAAGTTTGGATATAAGTAGTCTGAGTCCTTAGACAATGAAAATTATTTTCGTCCTTCAAAGTAAGTTTTTCAGCTTAGGTTTGAAGATTTTTTTATTTTCTATTGGCAAATCTGTTTTATTGCCTAGGAAACAAGCCAGAGCCATTTAAAAATTTATTTGTTATCGTATAGCACTTGCATGTCAAAATTTTCAGTTTTCATAATTTTTCTTTAGGTATAAGATGTAGCACTAGATCCTGGAACACCAGAGTTCTAGGTTCTACATGGCTAGAGCTATCATTTAAGACCAAACACAAGCCTAGAACTCCTCTTAAACTATCAGCAGATCACGTGTGAAATTTGTATATAATCTGTCTGAATCCTTAGAAAATGAAAATTATTTTCTTCCGTTAAAGTAAGTTTTTCAGATTGGTTTGAAGATTTTTTTTATTTTCTAAGTCTGTTTCTTTGCCTAGCAAACAAGCCCGAATCCTTTGAAAATTATTTTTCATCCTAGAGCACTAGCATGTCCAAATTTCCATTTTTGACAAATTTTCTTTAGATATAAGATGTAACACTAGAGCCTGGAACTCCAGAGTTCTAGGCTCTACATGGATAGAGCTATCATTTAAGACCAAACACAAGCCTAGAACTCCTCAAAAACTATCAGCAGATCACGTGTGAAGTTTGCATATAATCTGTATGTAGCACTTGCATGTCACATTTTTCAGTTTTCATAAATTTTCGTTAGGTGTAATATTTAGCACTAGAGCCTAAAACTCCGGAGTTCTTGGTTCTACATGGCTAAAGCTATCATTTAAGACCAAACACAAGCCTAGAACTCCTCAAAAACTATCAGCAGATCACGTGTGAAGTTTGGATATAAGTAGTCAGAGTCCTCAGACATTGAAAATTATTTTCGTCCTTCAAAGTAAGTTTTTCAGCTTAGGTTTGCAGATTTTTTTATTTTCTATTGGCAAATCTGTTTTATGGCCTAGCAAACAAGCCAGAGCCATTTAAAAATTTATTTGTTATCTTATAGCACTTGCATGTCAAAATTCACAGTTTTCATAAATTTTCTTTAGGTATAAGATGTAGCACTAGAACCTGGAACTCCAGAGTTTTAGGTTCTACATGGCTAGAGCTATCATATAAGACCAAACACAAGCCTAGAACTTTTCAAAAACTATCAGCAGATCACGTGTGAAGTTTGCATATAATCTATATATAGCACTTGCATGTCACAATTTTTAGTTTTCATAAATATTCTTTAGGTATAAGATTTTTAGCACTAGAGTCTGGAACTCCGGAGTTCTTGGTTTTACATGGCTAGAGCTATCTTTTAAGACCAAACACAACCCTAGAACTCCTCAAAAACTATCAGCAGATCACGTGTGAAGTTTGTATATAATCTGTCTGAATCCTTAGAAAATGAATATTATTTTCTTCCTTTAAAGTAAGTTTTTCAGCTTGATTTGAAGATTTTTTTTATTTTCTATTGGCAAATCTGTTTCTTTGCCTAGCAAACAAGCCCGAATCCTTTGAAAATTATTTTTCATCCTAGAGCACTAGCATGTCCAAATTTCCATTTTTGACAAATTTTATTTAGGTGTAAGATGTAGCACTAGATACTGGAACTCCAAAGTTCTAGCCTCTACATGGATAGAGCTATCATTTAAGACCAAACACAAGCCTAGAACTCCTCAATAACTATCAGCAGATCACGTGTGAAGTTTGTATATAATCTGTCTGAATCCTTAGAAAATGAAAATTATTTTCTTCCTTTAAAGTAAGTTTTTCAGCTTGGTTTGAAGATTTTTTTTATTTTCTATTGGCAAATCTGTTTCTTTGCCTAGCAAACAAGCCCGAATCCTTTGAAAATTATTTTTCATCCTAGAGCACTAGCATGTCCAAATTTCCATTTTTAACAAATTTTCTTTAGATATAAGATGTAACACTAGAGCCTGGAACTCCAGAGTTCTAGGCTCTACATGGATAGAGCTATCATTTAAGACCAAACACAAGCCTAGAACTCCTCAAAAACTATCAGCAGATCACGTGTGAAGTTTGCATATAATCGGTATGTAGCACTTGCATGTCACAATTTTCAGTTTTCATAAATTTTCTTTAGGTATAAGATTTAGCACTAGAGCCTGGAACTCCGGAGTTCTTAGTTCTACATGACTGAAGCTATCATTTGAAACCAAACACAAGCCTAGAACTGCTCAAAAACTATCAGCAGATCACGTGTGAAGTTTGGATATAAGTAGTCTGAGTCCTTAGACAATGAAAATTATTTTCGTCCTTCAAAGTAAGTTTTTCAGCTTAGGTTTGAAGATTTTTTTATTTTCTATTGGCAAATCTGTTTTATTGCCTAGCAAACAAGCCAGAGCCATTTAAAAATTTATTTGTTATCGTATAGCACTTGCATGTCAAAATTTTCAGTTTTCATAATTTTTCTTTAGGTATAAGATGTAGCACTAGATCCTGGAACTCCAGAGTTCTAGGTTCTACATGGCTAGAGCTATCATTTAAGACCAAACACAAGCCTAGAACTCCTCTTAAACTATCAGCAGATCACGTGTGAAATTTGTATATAATCTGTCTGAATCCTTAGAAAATGAAAATTATTTTCTTCCGTTAAAGTAAGTTTTTCAGATTGGTTTGAAGATTTTTTTTATTTTCTATTGGCAAGTCTGTTTCTTTGCCTAGCAAACAAGCCCGAATCCTTTGAAAATTATTTTTCATCCTAGAGCACTAGCATGTCCAAATTTCCATTTTTGACAAATTTTCTTTAGATATAAGATGTAACACTAGAGCCTGGAACTCCAGAGTTCTAGGCTCTACATGGATAGAGCTATCATTTAAGACCAAACACAAGCCTAGAACTCCTCAAAAACTATCAGCAGATCACGTGTGAAGTTTGCATATAATCTGTATGTAGCACTTGCATGTCACATTTTTCAGTTTTCATAAATTTTCGTTAGGTGTAATATTTAGCACTAGAGCCTAAAACTCCGGAGTTCTTGGTTCTACATGGCTAAAGCTATCATTTAAGACCAAACACAAGCCTAGAACTCCTCAAAAACTATCAGCAGATCACGTGTGAAGTTTGGATATAAGTAGTCAGAGTCCTCAGACATTGAAAATTATTTTCGTCATTCAAAGTAAGTTTTTCAGCTTAGGTTTGCAGATTTTTTTATTTTCTATTGGCAAATCTGTTTTATGGCCTAGCAAACAAGCCAGAGCCATTTAAAAATTTATTTGTTATCTTATAGCACTTGCATGTCAAAATTCACAGTTTTCATAAATTTTCTTTAGGTATAAGATGTAGCACTAGAACCTGGAACTCCAGAGTTTTAGGTTCTACATGGCTAGAGCTATCATATAAGACCAAACACAAGCCTAGAACTTTTCAAAAACTATCAGCAGATCACGTGTGAAGTTTGCATATAATCTATATATAGCACTTGCATGTCACAATTTTTAGTTTTCATAAATATTCTTTAGGTATAAGATTTTTAGCACTAGAGTCTGGAACTCCGGAGTTCTTGGTTCTACATGGCTAGAGCTATCATTTAAGATCAAACACAAGCCTAGAACTCCTCAAAAACTATCAGCAGATCACGTGTGAAGTTTGTATATAATCTGTCTGAATCCTTAGAAAATGAATATTATTTTCTTCCTTTAAAGTAAGTTTTTCAGCTTGATTTGAAGATTTTTTTTATTTTCTATTGGCAAATCTGTTTCTTTGCCTAGCAAACAAGCCCGAATCCTTTGAAAATTATTTTTCATCCTAGAGCACTAGCATGTCCAAATTTCCATTTTTGACAAATTTTCTTTAGGTGTAAGATGTAGCACTAGATACTGGAACTCCAGAGTTCTAGCCTCTACATGGATAGAGCTATCATTTAAGACCAAACACAAGCCTAGAACTCCTCAATAACTATCAGCAGATCACGTGTGAAGTTTGTATATAATCTGTCTGAATCCTTAGAAAATGAAAATTATTTTCTTCCTTTAAAGTAAGTTTTTCAGCTTGGTTTGAAGATTTTTTTTATTTTCTATTGGCAAATCTGTTTCTTTGCCTAGCAAACAAGCCCGAATCCTTTGAAAATTATTTTTCATCCTAGAGCACTAGCATGTCCAAATTTCCATTTTTGTCAAATTTTCTTTAGATATAAGATGTAACACTAGAGCCTGGAACTCCAGAGTTCTAGGCTCTACATGGATAGAGCTATCATTTAAGACCAAACACAAGCCTAGAACTCCTCAAAAACTATCAGCAGATCACGTGTGAAGTTTGCATATAATCGGTATGTAGCACTTGCATGTCACAATTTTCAGTTTTCATAAATTTTCTTTAGGTATAAGATTTAGCACTAGAGCCTGGAACTCCGGAGTTCTTAGTTCTACATGACTGAAGCTATCATTTGAAACCAAACACAAGCCTAGAACTGCTCAAAAACTATCAGCAGATCACGTGTGAAGTTTGGATATAAGTAGTCTGAGTCCTTAGACAATGAAAATTATTTTCGTCCTCCAAAGTAAGTCTTTCAGCTTAGGTTTGAAGATTTTTTTATTTTCTAATGGCAAATCTGTTTTAATGCCTAGCAAGCAAGCCAGAGCCATTTAAAAATTTATTTGATATCGTATAGCACTTGCATGTCAAAATTTTCAGTTTTCATAAATTTGCTTTAGGAACAAGATTTAGCACTAGAGCCTGGAACTCCGGAGTTCTTGGTTCTACATGACTGGAACTATCATTTAAAACTAAACACAAGCCTAGAACTCCTCAAAAACTGTCAGCAGATCACGTGTGAAGTTTGCGTATAATCTGTATATAGCACTTGCTTGAAGATTTTTTTATTTTCTATTGGCAAATCTGTTTTATTGCCTAGCAAACAAGCCAGAGCCATTTAAAAATTTATTTGTTATCGTATAGCACTTGCATGTCAAAATTTTCAGTTTTCATAATTTTTCTTTAGGTATAAGATGTAGCACTAGATCCTGGAACTCCGGAGTTCTAGATTCTACATGGCTAGAGCTATCATTTAAAACCAAACACAAGCCTAGAACTCCTCAAAAACTATCAGCAGATCACGTGTGAAGTTTGTATATAATCTGTCTGAATCCTTAGAAAATGAAAATTATTTTCTTCCGTTAAAGTAAGTTTTTCAGCTTGGTTTGAAGATTTTTTTTTATTTTCTATTGGCAAATCTGTTTCTTTGCCTAGCAAACAAGCCCGAATCCTTTGAAAATTATTTTTCATCCTAGAGCACTAGCATGTCCAAATTTCCATTTTTGACAAATTTTCTTTAGATATAAGATGTAACACTAGAGCCTGGAACTCCAGAGTTCTAGGCTCTACATGGATAGAGCTATCATTTAAGACCAAACACAAGCCTAGAACTCCTCAAAAACTATCAGCAGATCACGTGTGAAGTTTGCATATAATCGGTATGTAGCACTTGCATGTCACAATTTTCAGTTTTCATAAATTTTCTTTAGGTATAAGATTTAGCACTAGAGCCTGGAACTCCGGAGTTCTTAGTTCTACATGACTGAAGCTATGATTTGAAACCAAACACAAGCCTAGAACTGCTCAAAAACTATCAGCAGATCACGTGTGAAGTTTGGATATAAGTAGTCTGAGTCCTTAGACAATGAAAATTATTTTCGTCCTTCAAAGTAAGTTTTTCAGCTTAGGTTTGAAGATTTTTTTATTTTCTAATGGCAAATCTGTTTTATTGTCTAGCAAACAAGCCAGAGCCATTTAAAAATTTATTTGTTATCGTATAGCACTTGCATGTCAAAATTTTCAGTTTTCATAAATTTTCTTTAGGTATAAGATGTAGCACTAGAGCCTGGAACTCCGGAGTTCTAGGTTCTACATGGCTAGAGCTATCATTTAAGACCAAATACAAGCCTAGAACTCCTCAAAAACTATCAGCAGATCACGTGTGAAGTTAGCATATCATTGAATTAAAGAAAGGTTTATTTTTAAGTTTTCATGCTAGATAGTTCTGCTAGCTGTATTTAAAGTATCAGGAACTCTTGGGAACACTTTGAAAAGGCAGGATATTAATTTTTAGTCGATTCGGAGTAAAGTGATATGCTAGGTACGTGAAGTTAGCATATCAATTGTTTGAAATACACAAGATTGTTTTTTTTGGTAAAAACGCCAGAACTATTGCTAAAATGTATCAGGAACTATAGAACTATGTTGCATGCGAATAGAACTCCAGTTTTTTTGTGATCTGCTAAAACTTGATATGCTAACTTCACAGACATTTCATCTGTGACATCCTTGAAGGGAGAATAGCATATAGCGGCACGCGTGCCACCGTAAGACACGGAAAGGCGGCTAAATTGAGAACTTATTTTAAAGTCGCTGACGTCCTTACCATAAACAACCTACTTAATTTAGGCTCATTAGATACTCGTTACATAGTTTGACTATTTAGTGTATTCTTTTACCATGTCGCCTTTTTATCCATTTTCTTACTAACAGATCTTTTTAACATTTAAAAAGGTATTTTACGGGAATGCTAAGCAAATTGGGTATTGACTTTCGTTCAGTGAAATTTGACGTGCTCCCTTTCACCTGGTTCCCTGAATCACAGGTACCCATTAAGTTTTTTCAGTGGAAAGATACTTTAATAAATTTTTGTTTTTTTTAAGCAGTAACGCTGCTAACAAAAATTATAAATTTTAAATCAAGGGATATATTGATTTGGTGCCGTTAAGAAGCCTAAGTCTTCTGGTAGATGTCGCTACACGCCTCCCTAGGGCGTCTTGTATGAAGGAACTGATTGAGGAATTTGGTGCTCGAAACGGATTGTTCCGATAGCTCAGTTGGTTAGTAGCGACGGGCCATGAATGCCTGTAGTCGCCGGTTCAAATCCGGCTAGAAGCATTAAATTTTTAATTTTTTCCCTTTGATTTAAAATTTATAAGATACTTTAATGATTGTTTCGGAGTCTTTTTCTTTTTAAATTTAATCGTATGGCTTACATTATTTTGGTTTTTCTTTTTCATAGCCCCGACATGTCAGGTGCGCTAGTCACACGGCACAACAAATACAATCTCGGCAATATTTCTACAATAATATTATTTCTAGTAAGATAAGGTTAAAGGTTAAAGTAGGCAATTATGTCAGTGACCAGCGCTCTATATCCTACGGAGTACCACAAGGGAGTGTTCTAGGCCCTACCCTGTTCTTAATTTACATTAATCAGCTATGCAACATGCAAATAGAGGCTGGCACTATATTCACGTACGCTGACGACACTGCCATTGTTTTTTCTGGAGATACTTGGGATGACGTACGCTCGGCTGCCGAATGTGGACTCTAAGTTGCTCGATGGCTAAATGTTAATTTGCTTACTTTAAACACGGCAAAAACCAATTTCATTTGCTTCACCAACTACAATCGTACGCAACCAGACTCTAATTTCTCCATCAGGATCCATACTTGTGATAATAATACCCAAGCCTGTTCCTGCTCAGTCATAGATAAAGTAGAAACTACAAGATACTTGGGTATTATTCTTGACCAGCTCTTAACCTGGCATCACCACACAGAGAGTCTTATGTCCAGAGTGCGAAAACTAATCTGGGTTTTTAAAAATCTTAGGCATGTAGCCACTAAGGCTATGCTAAAGCAAATCTATATCTCACTTGCGGAATCTATACTTACGTACTGTATCCCCGTATGGGGCGGTGCCACGAAAACCAAATTCCTCGAACTAGAGAGAGCCCAAAGGTCACTCCTCAAAGTCATTCACATTAAACCGTATAGATTTCCGACAACTCAATTATATATGACTGCTGATGTATTGTCTGTAAGAAAACTTTACATATTAAATTTAATTCTAAAAACGCACAAAAATACTGTGTATAAACCTATTAGTATTCCTACACGTACTCGTAATAAAAACAAGTCTATAATAATTCATACCCCTATAGTGAAAACGGCTTTTGCGAGGAGGCAGCAAACATCACAATCAGCGAAATTGTATAATGTTATAAATGGACTATTAGACATCTACCCCCATACATCTTACGAAGTCAAAACTAGATTGACAGATTGGCTAAAAACAAAAAATTATCATGAAACCGAAAACTTATTATCAAACAATATATAATCGCACCTTTCATGCACACTCACCTTGCGTGGACACACCCACACCCATGCACTCACGCACACACACACCCATGCACACACGCACACACACACCCATGCACACACGCACACACGCACACACACACATACACACACACACACACACACACACACACACACACACACACACACACACACACACACACACACACACACACACACACACACACACACACACACACACACACACACACACACACACACACACACACACACACACACACACACACACACACACACACACACACACACACACACACACACACACACACACACACACACACACACACACACACACACACACACACACACACACACACACACACACACACACACACACACACACACACACACACACACACACACACACACACACACACACACACACACACACACACACACACACACACACACACACACACACACACACACACACACACACACACACACACACACACACACACACACACACACACACACACACACACACACACACACACACACACACACACACACACACACACACACACACACACACACACACACACACACACACACACACACACACACACACACACACACACACACACACACACACACACACACACACACACACACACACACACACACACACACACACACACACACACACACACACACACACACACACACACACACACACACACACACACACACACACACACACACACACACACACACACACACACACACACACACACACACACACACACACACACACACACACACACACACACACACACACACACACACACACACACACACACACACACACACACACACACACACACACACACACACACACACACACACACACACACACAGAGAGAGAGAGAGAGAGAGAGAGAGACCCGCGCCTGTGCGGATCTAACCTCTATTATTAGTATAAATCTATGGTTATTGTTTGTTAAGTTTTAATTTAAGTACCTTTGTAATCCTCTGTTTATCCTCTGCTTACTCTTACAAATTGTTAAAATACGTACACCTAAAATCACACAGTTAAAACCTGTGGAAGAGCGGTGTCTCTTAACACAAGCATGTTTATGCTTAAAAAGAGGCTCCAACTCAGCCTATGTGTATTAACTTTAAGATAACGAATAAATGATTTTTGATTATTTTTTTTTGATTTGATATCCCTGCATCCGTATCGATCAGCGCTCCCAATAGGCATTTGATATGGTTCCCAGGGGAAGCTTGTTGTTTTAGGGGGTGCAACCGCTCCCCATCGAGGGGTTGGGGTTGAAAAGTTGGCAACTTTCAACAGTCTGATGCGAATCATTTGTTGTGCGGTGACTCCGATTTGGTGTGTCATTGTGATTGGCTGGATAAAGTGGCTGTTGACAGCTTGTGGGAGGTAAGGGGAAGACAATCTGCGGGCTAATCTAAGTCATACTTCGCATTTCAATGTGATTCGCGCGCTCAGTTTTACATGGCACAGAAATGAATGATTACTCATATCAATATATAAATTAGCAGATAATGTGCCATCTGGAATTAAGGTGAGTAAGTAAAAAAAAAACTTGGTTCAAGATAATTTGGCTTCATGCGCGATATTTTAACATCTTATAAATACATTTCTGGGTTCAAGAATATTTAGCTCGAATAAATTGGTGCACGCGCATATTAAATATCAAACAGGAATTTGTTACTATTCTTTCTAAATGATTTGAACGTTTAATGCAATCCTAAGTAATAAGATGGGCAAAACAAGTGAACGTGGAAAACAACACGACTAAGTCAACCTAACGTGATTAATGAATTCCTGTCGATATCGGCTGGTATCGGTAAAAACTGTCGTTTGTCTCCTTTTTCCGACTGCCAGGCTATTAGCACGACTGGGTCTGCATTCTGCGTTTGTGCATTTCTGTTAAAATGTGCTGTGTACCATATAAAACCGAGTGTGTTTATCACACTCGGTTTTGTATGGGAATTTAAAAACGCCAAAAAAAGTGTTACACCTACTCATGGATATTTTTATATCTTTGTCAATTTCTCAGCTACTATTTTATGTTATTTACTAAATAAAACGTAGATATGCAGAAATTGTGTTTTAAATAAGCAATGTAGCCCCAAAACATTCCTTCCATTTCGTTATTGTCTAGTTCCATCTGTGCAAGGCCAAATTGTATGTAAGATTGAATAGTAATAATAGCGCAAGCCTGGCAAGATATAAAAATTACAAGGACACAGTAAAAGCATAACATGTATTTGAGAAATATAGATAGTAATAAACACTATGCGGATACATTCATTGGTGATTTGATTTATCGCGCGCCGAGCTAATTGCACACTAATCACATACCAACATTAAACAACAAGTAAATCCAGATAGTCCCTAGTAGGTATGTCAGTATGAATAGCTGACTCAACACGACACAGCTTGTAGCAGCCGCGGTCCCTGCGTGTGACAGTCGCTTCAACAATTCATTACGCTCGCCCACACGCCGCCGCGAGCTGGGTACATTATTTACGATTCTGCAGAACTACAGCCACAGAGCAGATCTAGATCATGCTATTCACAAACAAAACATAAACTGAATTCTCATGGTATATGGAATGAGGTATATTCCATATAACATGAGAATTTTAAGGCTATTCACACGAACAACAACCAGACCACAACGCAGCGGCAAAACTTGGTGACGCACAACAACGACACGTGGTCGAGGGATGATTTATATGAAACCCAATTGACTAATTCTTCTACGTTACTTCGATTATATAAAGGGGAAATCATATAAAGGGGGTATCAAAGGGGCATATTGTACAAGTTTTACTTTTTCGATCATTAAGTGCTTTTCAACCGTGCAATACTACCGTTTTTGCGTTTAATAATGATTTTCCCTGAAATTGCAAGACGATTTTTTCAAATCTTATGTGGAATAGGGTATAGCCGCGAAAGGTCTCCTCGCTTATATTCGAAGCAGCCCAACTGAGGAAGTACTCTACAGAACTTTTTACTTTTTTATACCCTGAGCTACATTGCGCCACTCTAAGCGCGGAAACTCCAATAAAAGAGACTTCATCATCATGTCAGCCTAAAGACGTCCACTGCTAGACAAAGGCCTCTCATAGTACACAAAGTGATCTGACCTATGGTTGCGCCGCCCGCATCCAATCAACGAACTCCCACGAACCGTCGCTGCGTCTGTCGGTACGTGGTTGGCACTCGAGAACCTTTCCGCCCAACGGCCATCAGTTCTACGTGCAATGTAATATCGGATACCTTGGTTCTGTTGGATCTGGTTGGATCATGCTATGAAGCTCCCATCATAGCCCTCTGCATTGCCCTTTGGGTCTAGAGCCTTCTAATGAGGCGCATGTTGAGTGACCACGTTTCAGAGCCATATGTCATCACTGTCAAAGACTCTGGTCTTGATACATTCCGATTACAGAGTCATTTCACGCAAACCATGAAACATCAAGTGAACAAAAGTTTACGTCACACCTTCCCGGCCTAAAATAGAACGCCGCATCGCTCAACGAAGGCAATCAGAAAGCCCTCCGACCGCGGCGGGTACTTTCATCTTTTATTCGCTGGTTTCAGCTGTGGCTTTGCGGCATTTGCCCTCATTGTGAAATGGCCCCAGATTACATACCATGAGAATATAATAAGGTAAAGGCCTCCACCCACCGGACGCGTGTGCTGCGCGTGTGCTGCGCGTGTGCTGCGCGTGTGCTGCGCGTGTGCTGCGCGTGTGCTGCGCGTGTGCTGCGCGTGTGCTGCGCGTGTGCTGCGCGTGTGCTGCGTGTGTGCTGCGCGTGTGCTGCGCTGCAGCTGCGCGGGTGCTGCGCGTGTGCCGCGTTCGATGAGTGTTTGAAGTGTAGTTTCAATGCTTTACAACTTGCGCGTGTGCTGCGCTGCAGCTGCGCGGGTGCTGCGCGTGTGCCGCGTTCGATGTGTGTTTGAAGTGTAGTTTCAATGCTTTACAACTTGCGCGTGTGCTGCGCTGCAGCTGCGCGGGTGCTACGCGTGTGCCGCGCGGGTGCTGCGCTGCAGCTGCGCGGGTGCTGCGCGTGTGCCGCGTTCGATGTGTGTTTGAAGTGTAGTTTCAATGCTTTACAACTTGCGCGTGTGCCGCGCAGCACACGCGTCCGGTGGGTGGAGGCCTTAAGTCATTCCCGTGAGAGCTCGTGACGTCAGTGTATCTTGCCTAGTCACCAGCATCTTAAAAATGACGGATTTTAATTATTAAATTAGCCGAGTAAATTGCATTTCTTCACTTACATGCTTTCAACCAATATTTAAGTTGAATACTAATTGTATACAGTTATCTTTTCACCCCGCATACATATTTCAACCACTCAACATTAAAAAAACTGCATTATTAAGTATTATTAATATAACTGTATACAAACTGTAACTTTAATTAACTGTATTATTCTTGACTAACATTAGGCTTATGTCTCATTAACAAAATATGGATTTTATATCTGGAATAAAGATATGAATAGAATAAATAAAAGTCCTCGTTCGTATGGAAGATATCAGTCAATGGCATAATTTGTGGGATATATCGTCGGGAATGACTTACCTTGCTTTATTCTACCATGACTACCAGGTAAACCGAGCTTTTCTCTGTGAAACATGGAGTAAATTAATCTTCCCGGAAATCAGACCCAGCTAACATATACCTTATTCTATATCTCAAAAATCTTTTATATAAGATAGAGAAGAATAAGAATAAACCCCAAATCTTTTTTTGTTGTTTAAACACAGTGCATTTTTTTTCAACAATTTTGAATCGAAACCGCTAGACGTGTTCGTAGTTCGTAGACGTCTACGGCAGGTGCTACGAGCTGCTCCGAGCAGCAGATTGCATGTACGGGCATGCTACGACTGCTACGTATCACCTAAATGTCGGGACGGTCGTTGCCCCCGTAAAGTGGCAATTTGCTGCAGCTTCGTATACCTACAGGTTGTCCTAAAACGACAGTGGGAATTAATATTATTTTTGCATTAATGAACTAATTTATTTTATTGATTTATCGTATGGCAAATCAGTATTTAGAAGCGTGAGATCTTGGAAAAGACAGTACGGTTGAAATATTTTTTTAATGAAATGCCATAACATTCATTGCCAAGAATCGTTACGCGCTACGCTCGTAGTCGAACCCGTGGTTTTCCCCGTACGTAGAGGAAAGCGCTTACGGCGTAGGCGCCCGCTAGGTGGATTCCTGCCAGTGAAAGTGTTATATATATAAGTGACTTTTTAAAGGAGTATTTAAGTTCGAATAAGAATAACATTTCATTTTTTTAAATGTGGGTTGCTTAGGAAGCGGCTGTTACAAGAACAATATTAATAAAAGTTTACTTTGTTACAGAATCCTGAATAAACCAGCTGCTTTGGTGAGTGTTTAATTACTTATTATAAATACATTAATTGCTAACACATTTTATAAGTAACAATATAACATAAGAACCCAGCATATTCGTCTCATATTTACGTCTCTTTCAAAACGGTAATTGTAGACGTTAGAGTAATAATATGTTTGTGAATACAAACTGTATATCTTAGGTCAGAGTTTTTCAAACTGTGGGCCGGGACCCCTCAGGCGGGTCTCAAAGCCTTTTAAAGAGGGTCGCGCCTACTCGTATTTTCAAAGTTAAAGTGCTCTACGAGTAATTATTTGTATTAGTAGAATAACCAACATAAGTAAAGAACAGCGTACGGTGGGGTACCGAATTTTTTTTCTGTTCTGAGGGGATCCAAAAACTTGTGAACGGGTCGAAACTCAAGTGGGGAAAAATGCGAATAGAAAGTTTGCTACGCGGGGTTGGGGAAACGATCTAACTTCTCTCGTGGAATGAAAATGATTGAAAAACGTTGTCTTAGGTAATCGAAAACGACACAAAATCTATAAAAGTTGCAATCCGCATTTATTTAACTGAATAATGACTAGTAAACGTTGGTTTAGAAGAAACCATACATGTAAAAGTTTTCATTATTAGTTTATAGCTGAATATCCACCAGAGAGGTGCGAAGCTGTGCTTTCAACTTTTCATCTATTTAAGAACAGATTGACAGGCCTTGTCCCAAACTAAGCAAAGCTCGTACTATGGGTACTTACTAGACGACGATAAACATACTTGAACATACATAAATAATGTATTTACATACAAAACATCCATGGCTCAGAATATAAGCCCTTACCGGGATTCGAACCCAGGACCTCTAGCTTCATAGGCAGGGTCACTACCAATTTGATATTCACTTTAAGTCTCGTTTAGGTCCTTTTTCCACTGCGCGGTAGCAGGTTCGATCCTGTTTTCAGAATTTACCAGAATACCAATTACACTGGTATATTTTCGTTCTTTTTATGAAATAAATAGATTCATTTTATCTTATTTACCTTCTTCCCTGTTTCATCTCTGAATTCATCCCACTCGCTTATTCGATGAATAATTCTCAAATGTAATGGAGACTCGTTTCAATCTGGGCTTTTGATCTATTTTAAGAACATTAATAAAATATGACTTTCCATCTCTCTTTAAAATCCATAACGTTGTCTCTCTTTTGAATGACGCTTTCATGTGAAATGGGTTTTAATGTTAATAAAATAGCAGGTAATTATGAGATTCGTGACGTGAAAAATTTATGAAGATGGCAATACAGCCAGGGGCACTCGGCGAGTTCTGATTGTATAATTAAGATGAATTTTTCATCATTCGACATTATTCGGCTGGAATTCTTTTTTACGAAATTAAGAGACAATACAGTGCAGATTGATGCTCTTTATTCAGAATCAGAATCAGAAAATATTTATTGTTTAACTGTGTACATATAGGATGAACAAATAAGAAAAGTATCAACAGTTGCCTGTTACAGGCATACCATAATAAACTTAATACTAAACTGACAAATTATACATTAATGATTTCTTACTGGGTTTTTATAATTAAAAAATTCCTTTAAATTGTAAAACACTCTTTCAAAAAGCCAATTTCGCAAATAAGTTTTAAATTTATTTCCATGCAATATTTTAATTTCTACAGGAAGATTGTTGAAGATTCGTATAGCGGAAATGAAAGTACTGTTTTTATACATCGTGTTATTCACTCTTGGGAGAAGTATATAGTATTTTTATTGGGTTCTTCGTATTGGGGTATCGTATTGGTATTGCTCACAACAATAGACATAAATGCTGTAACGTAACTTAAAGAAGTCTCGAACATCAACTCTTTAATTAATATATTCTACCGGTGAAAGATTTGTACCCATAGATATACCTCATGTCATTGTATATGCAAAGTTTCGTCACAATCCAACACGTAGTTTTAAAATGAGAGCGTAACTACGTTTGTATGGGAAGGTGAAATTCGGCCGAGCTTACTGCGGACTCTTAAATACTACCTAGTATAGATTTGGTGTGACCCGATGTCTCATTCACAGACATCATTACATCATTACCGGTCCTCATTACCGGTCCTCATTCCTGTCTGGTCATTCCCGTGCCTTCATCGCCGTGCCATCCTGCGCTAATTGATGCCCTGAGCAATTTTACCGCTGCCTTGAAGCCCTTTCCGTCCGGTCGAGCGGAACTCATTCTTTGACGTTTTAAATTTAAACACGAGTTTCGAGGTTTTATTAAGAAGCGGATTTTATTTTCATTTACTAAGGCATTAAAATCGACATCGTAAAGTCGGGTAGCCCTAACCTCCCAACAGTGAGTCAAATTTTTGTATCTATTAATATAACATAATGTAGTTATAACATACACAATCAAGACAAAATAGTTATTTACGATACAAGTCCCGAAAATAGGAAATTAGCGAATTCGCACGTGTATCGTACAACGTTTTACTGTTCATATGGCTCTTTAAAGTTTCGACATAGGCACGGAAAGTGCTCTTTACCGCACTAGTGCGGGAAAGTAGCGCCATATGTACTGTAAATATATATTTTATCTACCTACTCTGGATCCGTATTTAACTAATCCAAGGCTGAGCAATTCCTTAGAAGAAGCAGGAAAAAACGCAATCAAGATACGTGTAAACTTTTCCCGTTAATGTAATGGAACAATAGTTATTTGTGTCACAAGGGAGCAAAATAGTATATTTACGGCGAGGGCGGTGTATTGAATCCTGAACGTAGCGAGGGATCCTACAATAGAATCCTGAGCGTAGCGAGGGATTCTAACGTAGGATCCTGAGCGTAGTGAGGGATACAAGTGTTTACGCCCGAGACGAAAATAATTTTGCTACCGAGTGACACATACTATTTTTCACACCGACTATGAGGAAATTTAAAAAAAGCTATTGTTAAAATATATCTAAATTATCTTAATTTTTATTACTAATTTTTAAATATTACGAAATATTTATAAATTTTTATACAACGTTGTTAGAGTTAAAACTTGAAATATGTTCGTTTTGAATCGACTACGATGAAATAACAATCGATTATTTTATTACATCTGTGTTCAATTGGCACATTGCGTGCAAATGCTCCAATGCCAATGTATAAATTAAAAAAGTAGCTTAAACAGAAAAGTAGCGTTTTGGTCCCTCTCGTCGTGGAGCAAAACTTACTTTTCCGAATGAAAGGTGTCAAGAGTACTTTTATTAAATATGTTAACAATTAAATCATATCGGTCGATATAACGTTCTACTCGTAATATCGATATTTAAGATAAATTGGACAGAATAATTAGGGTGATTAATTAGGGTGGTTAAAAGGTATACACCGTACACCGGTATTACAAAGATATCGAATTCGATTCTCGGCCTGAGGGGTGGTAACGTTCTCGTAACGTTTCGAGCGAGCGAACGTTAGGACAATTTAAAAGTATGTTTTAATACAAAAAATGATGTTAGGATATACCTGACGCGCGTATATTGCATTACGTTATCGACCACCTGCTCTGCTAGGGTGCGCGTTGACATTTTTCTTTGTATCAACGGTAGTACGTTGCGTGTCCACATTCTGAGTATTTAGCACACGTGGAACAAATAATTTCGCAGCATACGAATATACATCATTTTCATCATGTGTCGTTTCCATCGTGTGTCAGTCTACATCTGCCTTCCTCGGGGACGCCACTGAGCTCGATATTCGGCTTTTTTCAATCTTTCCCTGCTCGCTGCTATTAGCAATATACGTCAGGTCAGATATACCTCAGACCGCGTCGCATATTAATGATATTCGCAACGTAGTTATCCACTATCTCTCCACTCCCTCTGAGGATGCTTTGGCAAAGCCCAAATCTCCATAATAAACGGAGCCCTTGCGAATATTCATTACCGTCCTCCATTACCGTGCTATCAATCATTCCCGTGTTTCGCTGATTTGTCGTTCCCTTTGACGGGAAGTGATTGTATTCACGCGGTCGAGACGGCGACCACGTGAGGGCATATTATTGGGATGGAACTGACAAGGGACTATTTAATTTGAGGTATTTAATTGGAATCGGTTTTGTATTTTATGTGCTTTTTACAGGCCAAGCCTAATATATGCCAACGGTTTAGCGCTAGGTTCGTAGCCGATAACATGCGAAAAACCGTTTGGACGATACGCCTGGGTCATTCAGAGATTGAGTAGCGCGTGTCTTCTGTGGGCATTGCACAAGTTAAGGGCTATAGAAAGCCTAGGAAGGACTTTTAATCCGCATAAATGGCATCTCCTCTTAGATGATTCCATGCAATTAAAACAGCACAGGAAAAAATACCTTTTGTTTTGCTCAATCTGTATAACCCCTCTACAATTACAGCGCCCACCTAGTAGGTTCTTGGCATTCAAAGTGCTAAAGGGTCCTTCCAGAGTGTATCTCGAGTCATCGGCTTCACCGGTAACTGAAACGCTACTAAGAACATTCGTGCTGTAGTCTATACCAGCTTAATCTCTATAAAAAATCTACAGTAGCGCCCATACGCATATGCTGTGATGCCCATACCGATAAGCGTAAGTGCATGAGAACCGAAAGGTGGCTTTGTGCATTACGGAGCCTATTCACAAGTCACTCCAATATTTACAGTTAAAACAATTTCGGCGCTGCAGGACCTAATAAAACAAAAACCTACACTGAATGCGGCAATTTACCAGTGCCAAGATCTGGAAACGCACAGCTTTTCAACTTTCCAGTCGTTCAATATCCACATATACATTCCAAAAAGGACCCTACTCTTTCTCCGAGAAGGTGCAATATGTAATGTAGTTAGTACGAGTATATAACTGCAACGGCCCCGGATTGGCTCGGTTGGCCGCCGTAACGGTAGGATATGAATATTCAGCGAAGGACACGTGAGTTTCATATCGCTCTTTGGTCGTGTAGTATTAAGCGCAAGGGGGGTAATGGTGGATTGACACCGAAACATGAACACCCTTGCCTTTTTTAGTGATAGAACGCAGTATGGGCGTGAAGTGAACAGATCGCATTAGGAATACAATACTGCGTGCCAAAACCTAAGTTTAAAAATTAAGTGGGCTGGGCCGGACACGTCTGCCGCATGCCGGAAGACTTGTGCACATACTAGCTTCTGCCCGCGATTCTGTCCGCGTGGAACTCGTTTATATCGTTGCTTCATACAAACTTTCAACGCTTATTTCACGCCCTTGATGTGGATGATTTCCGGGGTAAAGTGGTTTAAGCGTGTAGAGGTAACAGACGCACACAGACACACTTTCGCATTTATATTTCTAGTAGTTCTGTGAGTTGTAGAACTCGCAAGCCCGTCCTTTTTTTTTGCAATACGAGAAAGTGACTTGACAAAAAAAAAATAACGAACCTGCTTACAAAATTTTACTAGAATCGGCGGCGATCTGTAGAGGAGAACAACGAGAAAGCGGGACATCTGGACATACAAATGATTTTCAGCCCAAGCTGTAGCATAGAACTTCGTTCCTTTCGCTCCCTCGTTCGATTAGTATGGATGCAAATAGCATGCTGCTTACTAGCAAGTCTAGCAACTTTCCCGATACACATGCTGCTATTTGCTCGAAACTAGCATGCTTTCGTGTCACTCAACAGCATGTGTAATACCTTGATGCGACCCAGCATTTTTTTTAAATTTTTAGTCTAATCTCTGTGTGCAAACTAGCGATGCCATTTGTGTATGTAATTTATATATGCAAATTCAAATATTAGGGCACCATGTGAACATAAAGGTATTTTATGGCTCCCCAGGGAGAGATAACTCGACTGCTCGGTACCCGAAATATTATACTAATTTTAAAGATATACGAGAGCCTTTTCATATGAAATTTGGTCACTTTACCTGACAACACTACTATTTAATACTTGCCTGCTGCTAACGGAGCTAAAATACGACTAAACTATATTTGACGACCGCTTTAGTCTAGTTGCTAGTGACCCCGCCTATACGAAGCCAGAGGTCCTGGGTTCGAATCCGGTAAGGGCTTTTATTTGTGTGTTGAACACGAATTTATTTATTTATTGAATGCAGAAACCATGGTTACAAAGGTGTTACAAACAAGATAAGTTCATACTCGTACATGGTAGCCCTGTAAGGGCGTAGCGCAATTTATAATTCGCAAAAGTATATTTATAAAAATCTAACTACCTTATATTTTAATTCTATATTATTATAAATGCATGCATGAAGCGTCGAAAAACTGAAAAGCTTTTGAAAGATTGAACCTTAATTTAATAAGAAGGAAGAATTTTTTACGTTCTATAATATTTCAAAAATTAAAATTTGAGAGTAATGCAAAATTGGTAGTCTAAAATACAATATTAATTAATTAATTTATTTATTTATTTATTTATATAGGAAGATCATCAGCTTAAATATTACACAGTAGCTTAAAACAGTAGTGACAGTGAGCTAATAACAGATCCTCACCGATAGCGTGATGAATATGTAAAAAATAAGTGAGCAAAAACCAAACGAAAACACAGCGTACTTATACGAATTTATCATTGAAGTATTCCGCGACTGTATATCCACGAATGTTTGTTCTCGAGTCATGGATGTTTTCTATGTAATTAAGTACATATTTATATATATAGTATGTTTATCTTCGTCTAGTACCCATAGTACAAGCTTTGCCTAATTTGGGACCAGACCGATTTGTGTAAGATTGTCCCCTAATATTTATTTATTTGTTTTATTTATACCATACGCTTCTGAGCAGTGAGGGGCCGAAGAAGAAGGATGGTGTGCTTTTTTTTCTCTGTCATTTCGCTTGGCATATCGGTCTTGGTTGGTACAGTCAGCATCGAAACAGCTACGCAAACGAAGACGCCAAAAGTATTTATTAAAAGAGATAGTTACTTTGGATGCTTACTGTATGTCGGAGGTTTTTCCCTGTTGGTGGCCATTCTGGCGCAGTCAAGGCCTCCGAACGCGGGTCGTACGCGGGTCGGGTGATATCTCTATCTCTTTCGCACAGTAGCGCGGCGTCTCTATCGCACAGCAGCGCGGTCCTACCGCAGTTGCATCGCGGGCCCGCGCAACTGTGTGATAGAGATAGTGAGAGAGATAAACCGACCCGCGAGAGAGATATTAAGTGCGTTAGTAAGTGAGAGAGATATACCGACCCGCGCCGCGCCCGACCCCCGCCGCGCAAGGCCCGCGTTCGGTGTGTGGAGGCCTTTAGATACGCGGATTTCACTTGGTCAGTCCAGCGCATAGGTGTCCTGCCGCGCGACCCGGTTCGCACTTGTTCCTGTACTGCTACCAGCCGGGATAATTTGGATATAATATACCGAGATTGGGACACACGTTATTGTTATCCCAATTGCTGGAAGACTTAGCAGAGTGCCTTTTTACTTCTTTTTAACCCCCGACGCAAAGAGAGGGGTGTTATAAGTTTAACGTGTCTGTCTGTGGTATCGTAGCGCCCAAACGGATGGACCGATTTGAATGCGATTTTATTGTGTCGTAGATAATTTTATCCCGAGTGTTCTTAGCCATGTTTCATGAAAATCTGTTCAGCCGTTTTTGATATATTGGACTTTGAAATGAAAATGTCGGAGGTTTCTCAACTTTTCAAAGTTGTGGTTATCTTTTGTTTGTTCGATTTCATTTGTCACGTTGTAAGTTACCTATCCCAAATAATCGATAACTATCTACATTTCTACTACTTAAGTAGTGTATTGTCATTAAGAGGCCGCAGTAAGCTCGGCCGAATTTCACCTTCCCATACAAACGTAGTTACGCTCTCATTTTAAAACTACGGGTTGGATTGTGACGAAACTTTGCATATACAATGACATGAGGTATATCTATGTCTGTAATTAGTTTGTATGGTTCCAATTTATAAAACAAAGTAAATACAGCAAAAACTAGTTTTGTATGAAAAACTTAAATTCGCTGTATCTTTTTTATTATGGTATCTGAAGCTACGTAAACTAATTTCAGACATAGATATACCTCATTTCATTGAACATGCAAAGTTTCGTTACAATCCAACACGTAGTTTTAAAATGAGAGCGTAACTACGTTTGTATGGAGAATCGAGCTTACTGCGGACTCTTAAGTCTATTCGGATGACATAACGAAAGACACGCAAACCTAATGTTAAATTTATTATATGGAGCAGCAATAACATCCATTTGTTTGTCCGTCTTAGTGTCCTTAAACGATTTCCACCGTGATGCATTGTCTGCCCCATACAAGAGTTCATCGTACTTCCATCACCATTTCACGCCATTCTGAACCCTTTTTGAACGCAATACGGGCTGTCGAGTTTTCAAAGAGTTATCTCCGAGATAAGTGGACGAAGCTTTTTGAAAACATAATGGAAATGGCTTTGCCCCTTTAATTTACCGCTGTTGGGGGAGGTAAGGACGCTGTCACACCAAGGGCGGGCGAGCGTTAAGGGCTGCTATCACGTGCACACTAGCGCCACTGGTAAATAATTGTGATTATTTAAATTTAACGATAGTGTTAAGTTTTGAATTAGTATTTTAATCTGGCAACATTCTATGCCAGCGTTTGACAGTTCGAAAGTAACTGTCGAGTCACTTGTGTCGTTGTCGTTTTGAAATTCGGTTGATAAAAATTGAGCTCCGCGCAAATACTCGCGCTATTTATTGGGAGTTCTCTTTGAGACCCATTAAAGTACATTAAGTGCCTTGGAGGAGCAGGAGGACATCTTACCAGATGCGTATACTCAGGTGCCAGGTATCCTTGGAATCGGGTAAGTGCAGTACGAGCCAGGTCCCAGGGTCCTACACCTGACGAAGGAGCATCGCAGCAGCTCCTTGCAACGGTGAGTGTCTTTTAAGTTTCTTCAAGGCTCTGTTTCGCTAGCTTCATAGATTTTAGTATAATTATCGAAAAACCTACAGTCCACTTATTAACAGATAGATATTTAAAAAAGGAGGCTGCTATGCACTGTATTTTGTATTTAAGTACCTTGTGAATACATCAAACTAGTTTTTATGTTCCTGGAATCGTTGATCTCTGAACTCAAAAGAAAAACGGCCCTTTTAACTTTGGACGCATATAGATTGACGAATCCAGCAACATAAAAACTAGTTTGATGTATTCACAAGGTACTTAAATACAAAATACAGTGCATAGCAGCCTCCTTTTTCAAATATCTATCGTTAAATTTAAATAATCACAATTATTTACCAGTGGCGCTAGTGTGCACGTGAAAGCAGTCTTAATTGAACTGAATTCAATGACTACCGGATAATAAGTATGAAAAAAAATCTGCCTTCCTCCATCTACCGACCGAATTGACCACCTTAGAATTTCAATATAAATTATAGTTTGGTTTCAAAGTCGGTTCGGCAATTAAGCACTTTGAGATTTCCACCAACTTGATATTATCACGAAAAATACATAAAATTAAATAAATGTAGACTAATTTATTTCCTTTTGGAATTGGGCAGGTAAACAAGTTTAGCCATTTTACACCATTCAATACGTATATATATAAGGCACTTGTCCCACCGCCGGCGAGTAGCGAGTACTCTCATAGTAATTCTTTCTCGCTTTTACTCGCGCGAGTAAGAATTACTATGAGAGTTCAAGTGCCTAAATTTTACGCGTAAATTAAGGATTGGTGAAAATCGATCTTCTAAACGTTAATAAATAACATGGTAGCTAAGTTTATATAGCCACTAGCAGTAAAATAAGTATATATCGATACCGTAGTTCACAATCGTACTAATTACGAGGAAAAAAGTGATGTAATTAGTATGATAGTGCACAAATCATAAAGTTACAATTTCAGTTACAAATCAAATGTAATTAGTATGAATGTGAACTAGGGTATCGGTATATACTATATATTAAACAAAATCTTCATATGTTTAAAGCTCCAATTGAAACATACAAATAGCCGGTGTGGCGCTAGCCTTAATTCACCTTTCACAATCTACCAGTTAAAACTTTCAAAGAATGCGAAATCGATTTCTTCACTTCATTTTGTAGGATTCCCTTGTTTTCCTATTTTTACCTACGTAATTGTTTGCAGCATGATTTTTATTTAAAATTACTGTATAAACGGAAAATCCTTAAAAAATCCCCTTGAAATAGAACAGAACTTTTTCTGCCTGAATCCTGAATGTTGCAAACGCCCTAGTTACGTCATTGCCCTGACAGTGTTGGTATGTGTTTTACCGCTTGGAACTCGTGAAATAATGGCATTCGTTTTGCACTTGCGTCATAATGTAATATTTTCTGTTTAATTTTAAATCTATTTTAGATACCAACTGTCAGTAATTACAATACCCACCTTCCTAGTTATTCTTTTTATGGCAGGGATAGAAGGTATCTATGACTCAACACAATTGTATACCTCTATACTAATATGATAAAGAGGAAAAGTCTGTGAGGTCCTAAGATACACATATTTAGAGGAGGTAATATCCGGAACTACTAATCCGATTTAGAAAAAAAAATCACTAGTATATTGAATGGAGTATAGTATGATGTAAGTACCCTTTATTTGTTGTATCAATAATTTGCTACGCTATCGCATTGGGAGACTGTAATGATAGGCGTATTGTTCTTATAAATGGATAAAAAATAAAATAACAATTAATATAAAATATATGAAGACCCCAGGAATGACTGAGTCCACAGAAACAATAAATAACAGCGCACGCGAAACCGCTCCCGGCCAACAATGAACTGTTTCCCGGCGCGCTGAATTAACGACGCGACGTACAATGTAACTATGCATTTCTGTACCATGTGCTTTTCCCACGATATATACGGTGGAAGCTAATATTTATATCTTCGGTGTGAAATTCGAGCATTTTTTAAATTAGTTCAGTGGTCCGCGCGGCTGCGGCAGCTACAGGATAAAATATAGCCTATATATTGAAAGTCGTATTTCAGGTGGGTATCCATCAATATAGACCAAATAAAGGAAAAAGCTGGTGTCATGTCGTATCAGAAAATCAAAGGGCTGGCGTACGACGGAGAGAAATGGAAAATACTCCACCGACAAGAGGATAACTCTTAAATTAATGATGACGATCCATCAATTGTTCCGTGATTCTATCGACACCTTTTTTATGTCCTTAAATGGAAAATGCTTGAATTTTCATTTCATCGATAACTTTTTCTACCTTTCCAAGTACACATTAAGTTGGTCGACTATTACTCGGTCACTATACTTATGCCTACTTGTCCGTGATAGTTTTCCTTTCAAATTCATTATATGTACTACTACCACAATTTTTTTCACATCCCCAGTAGTACTCGTTAAGTAACCATTTAGCTGGCAAGGGGGGGGGACACATGACTCGAACAAAAATTAGGGCTTTAAAGCCCAATATCTCGCAAACGAATCACTACTTTGAAAAATGGCTGTAGCAAACCCATAATATTTACCCAAAGGTTGTCTGGAAGAGCTCGCTCTTTAGCGATAAGACCGCCTGTTGTCTACCATTGTTTATGTTTATATTTTATATATTTTATTTTTACTATGTCTGGTGAACGATAAAGAATATTTGTATTGTATTGTAATATTTATAAACGAGCTATCCAACGATACCCCACACTATGGGTTTAACGAGAAAAAAAAAACCCGGCTTTAGGTGTTGGGGAGGTACCCTAAAAAAAATTTTTTTTCAATATATTATTGTACTGTTTTGTCGGCGTTATTGATTTATATACCCATGCCTAATTACAGTTTTCTAGTAGTTATAGTTACTGAGCTAAGCGTAAGACGGACGGACAGACGGACATGGCGAAACTATAAGGGTTCCTTGTTGACTACGGAACCCTAAAAACCTGGGATCGGCTACCAGCATAGCGATTCTTGGCAGCGAATGTGTTAACAGAGAACGGGTTCCTGGCAGTAAATGTCCTTAAATCACTTCACTCGGCATACATCCTGTTACAACTAACAACTGAATTAGCTCGTGACCAGACTAAACGAGGGTGACGGAGGGCGGTAAGTAGTTTGTGGAACTGTTTAGTTAGGGCATGCGCAACGAATAACCTGTTTAAATCGCGTTACATGCCTCGTCTGGGCCTGCATTCGGAGACAACCAATCTAATTCGTATTTAAGAGTCCGTGTCGGCCCGGCAAAAGTTCGATTGTAGGTATATTACCCGTCTCCCGAGCGCGCCAGCGCAGGTGTCGTGGTGGGGGTCGAGCGAGTGCTAGGTCGGCGTAGAAAAGTTTTGATACTTTAACCGTTTTATCTGAGTTTTTCGTTACTTAATATTTATATTCATATAAATATATAAATGTTGTATATATAAATACATATACAACACATGTGTTGTATATTTGTTATACGTGTTGTGTTGAAATAAAATATCAGGCAATCAACAAAAAAAAAACTCATGTATTTTCTGTGTGAACATGATACGGAGTATCAAAATTATGCACAAATAATATTCGGGCTATTGAAATTCAGCGTAATCGAACTATGCGAATCTCAATTCTGCCAAAACAGTTTATTATGCGAAAAGTCAATTATGGCTACATAGATTATGCGAAATTGAATTCCTACTAAAAAAAAGACCTGGTTGCCCTCCGGGAGTGCCGGCAGAAGTGAAAATTTGAATAATTTTAATTTTGCAAAAAAAACCCTTCCTCCCCCCTCCCCCCTGCGTGCCAATATATCTAATAACAGCCTTATTAGTAGTACGCTATAGTTCAACTTAACTCATCAAAATTGATGAAGGAGACGATGAAATAAAATACCAATTTGTTTTGCCATTGCTAAATATTTTTCAAAGCCCTATCTCTTTAGGAATAACGTCCAAATTCGAACTATTCGAATTTATTCAATGGCAAAACGGTAAAGGACGCGTGGACAAAATTACATATTTATTTGCAGACAATGCAATTGCAATAAGTGTTTAACGGCTTTATACTCTTACGAATAGTGTTCAGTTTGGAATGAAGTCGAATCGGCTAACAAAAAATATAAGAGTTTGCTTTTTTAAACAAAATGGAATTTGCATTTACGGAAAATGTGTTACGACCTTATACTGTTAACAATAAAGTACAAACTAGAACTATGTGCCCCTAGTCAATCCCCCGTTTTCCCCCCCGCCCCCAAGCCTTGTCCCGAATCTCTCCATCATCACAAAAATCTGTCACGACTGTCACAAGTTTATCGATTTTTCCCCATCCCAAAAAGTGCTCAGCGCCGCTAAAGAAGTTTTCACTTCAAAAATATGCCAAAACAGAGGGAACCTACTTAGAACTGTATCGTTAATTATAATGTATTTATGTAATTACTAGAAATTCAGAATTCATTCAAGTACTTACTTGTTTGACGACTGCTTTAGCCTAGTTGGTAGTGACCCTGCCTACGAAGCTGGAGGCTCTGTTCGAATCCCGGTATGGGCATTTACTTCTTCCTGAGTCATGGATATTGGTTTTCTATGTATTTAAGTATTTATTTACCTATCTATATAAGTATGTATATCGTCGTTTAGTACCCACAGTACAAGCTTCCCTTAGTTTGGGACTAGGTCGATTTGAGTAAGATTGTCCCCAATATTTATTTATCTTTATTCATCTTAAAACTTAGTTACTTTGGCTTTGCTGGAAACGTATGGCCAACTGGTGCCTTTTTTTAGGGTTCCGTACCCAATGGGTAAAAACCGGGACCCGTTCGCTGTCCGTGTGTCTGTCACCAGGCTGTATCTCAAAAACCGCGATAGCTAGACAATTTTGAACGAAGCCCTTTCACGTCGGTTGAGAAATGCGACCTCTAGAGGAGAACAGCCGGAAATCCGGACAGACATACGAAAGCATTTTTGTCCAAGCTGAAACGGCGACCTTATTTGCTTCCGCTCACTAGGTCGATAATTAACTACTGTTAGAGTTTTCAGTTTCCAGGTTATTCAATTCTAGGTGACTAGTTTTTACCTGAATTATAGTATAACATTAGTGTATGTGTTGAAATAAAATACTAGGTAATTTAGAAATGTAGGTACAGTTTATTTTTGATTACAGTTGATTGACCTAACGTATGAGCTTAATCACCTGATAAATATTAATAATTCGTTAACCTTTCCAGATTCCAGCGTTGTGCTGATTTCGTTATAGTCTGGTTTAAATCTTTAGGACAACTAAATATTTTCTCTCTCTTTACTTTACCAAATGAACGGTTTGTCTTCCTAGGCGCCATACTTGAATCTAAAATAATAAAACCAATCAATTTATGAATATTGTTTTATAGTATACTACATTAGCGACATGAATAGTAAGAATCTGACCAAGGAAAAGATGGGCGATAAAAAGATATGGAGATAAAACATGTTGCACCGTACGTCCACAACTAAAGTGAAAGATGAAACAACTTCAGCAAATATTATCACTATACGTAGGTCATAATGTCATAAATGACTTACAAGATGCAAAACGATAATACACTTTAAAAGCGCGAGTTCTATACAAGTGGTGGAATGATATTGTACAAATTACTATCAAAGCTGCAGAAGAAGAAGCAGAAATAGCTTAATTTTTTTTGTGAAAAAAGCCGATTTTAGCTATAGCCTTTAAGAGTGCTATTGAAAAAAGCGCTCGCTCAGGATTCGGTATTTTGAGACGCGTAGTGCGTAGTGTACACACACACTATATAATACTACTAGCACGCACACAAGCTTACTGTAGCTGTATAGCGCACCGTTGGAGCGAATGCGCGACCGATATTAATACTTGCACTATTCATATTGTTATTTTTGTCAACCCTGCATATTATGGCGGTGGTTTGTAAGTACTTGTGAATGTTACAAATGAAAAAGTGATGGCCGTTGGACCTTGGACCTCCCACAAAGTGGACTGATGTAACTAATAACAATAACTAATTAACAAATAATAAAAGCTTGTTTTTTAACAAGCTTTTCTCCTTTTATTAAATTTTTAACTTTTTAGATTTTTAACTTTTCCTATATTTGTTGGAGTTGCATATTCACGCCATATCATATAGATATGTCAAACGAGCCCAAACCTGATGGGGTTGCGTCGTTTAATTACGGAGTTCCATGGCTACCTTCCAGCTCCATCGTCAGACCCTGGTGACCAAAGTACCCGTCAAGACGAATTAATCAAGCCTAAACTCGATGGGGTTGCGTCGTTTAATTACGGAGGTCCCATGGCTACCTTCCAGGTCCATCATCAGACCCTGGTTACCAAAGTACTCGTCAAGACGAATTAATCGAGCCTGAACACGATGGGGTTGCGTCGTTTAATTACGGAGTTCCCATGGCTACCTTCCAGGTCCATCATCAGACTCTGGTTACCAAAGTACTCGTCAAGACGAATTAATCGAGCCCAAACACGATGAGGTTGCGTCGTTTAATTACGGAGTTCCTATGGCTACCTTCCAGCTCCATCATCAGACCCTGGTTACCATATAGTACCAAAGTACTCGTCAAGACGAATTAAACGAGCCCAAACTCGATGGGGTTGCGTCGTTTAATTACGGACTTCCTATGACCACCTTCCAGCTCCATCGTCAGACCCTGGTTACCAAAGTACTCATCAAGACGAATTAATCGAGCCCAAACTCGATAGGGTTGCGTCGTTTAATTACGGAGTTCCTATAGCCACCTTCCAGGTCCATCATCAGACCCTGGTTACCATATAATACCAAAGTACTCGTCAAGACAAATTAAACGAGCCCAAACTTGATAGGGTTGCGTCGTTTAACTACGGAGTTCCTATGACCACCTTCCAGCTTCATCATCAGATCAGCTTTATGTCATAATAATATTACATTGTCATCCAATTTATACATGCATGCAAAATTTCAGCTTAATCGGAAACCGGAAAGTGGATCAAATTTAACTTGCAAGATTTAATTACAGACAACGGATAGGTGAACTAAATAAAAATTTATAAAAATTCACCAAGTATCACGATCACTCGTAAAATATTTGACATTGGAGCTATACAATTCGTAAGTTGTCTCGATTAGCCTCACGAATGTCTCACTAGTATAGTTTGACCCCGACGTTGGTAACAACTATGTCTAGCCGGAGATCAAAATAATATTTTACGGTCTTATTCATAAAAAGTTAAATCAGTGCTATAGCGAGTCTATAGCACTGTTTCGCAAAAACGTGATTCATAAACGTCAGTTAACGCAGATCGGTCCGTCAAGCCCATTCTAACGACTCGCTAACTTAGCGAACGGTGGACCCTTCTTTAAACCTGTTTTATCTGCATTTTAAGGAAAAAATGGCCGCCAAATTGAAAACAGCTGGTGTTGACGGCAAGTATTCGAGCAAGCTCGCAATACGATTTTGAATGTTTTTATGTTATCGAAGCTGATTTTGTCAATTTATAATGATGTAACCAGATAAATAAATGAGATTTTACATTTAAAAAGTTATAGATTCGATTAAAATTGTAATTCCTTCACGAAGAATAGCGGGAACACCATGCACGCGCATTTCAAAGTTATCAGTGACATTGGGTGAATGTGAATAAACTTATCGTGTGTGGTCGTCGTGTCGTATTATTAAGTAATGAACGTATAGGTATAATGTAATTAATTGTGCGCCTACTGAGAGCGGACCTACAAAAGACCGGAGACGTGGTGGCCTGACACCAAAAGAATGGCAGCCATGCAGCGCAATATTTCATCAACCGAAAGGGATTTTATTCCTTGGAATGCCCAGGAGGTAGGTTAATAAATAAAACTGCTACTTAACCCGCAAGCATAGGTTACGCGGGGCGTTGCAGCGCAGGTCGGTGGCGTTACCTATCCCTCGTAAGGTTCAAACTTGTATGAAAGAGTACCTAACATGCCGTCCGTCCTCCGCTCTGCCACTGCCGCTGTTCATAGTAGGTTACGTATCATCCACAAGGACGCACCCCAGCATCTCATTGCAAACTAGTTTGTCCTTAGCGACCTTAGCGTAGTAATAATAGTTAGAAGTGGGGCGTGTCCTTGTGGATTCAACGATCTATAGATACATAGGTACCTACTCGGTTTTACACTGTTCATACCATCAGGTGGGTCATATGCTTGCTTGTGTGGCACTGTCGTTGTACCTTTTTTAGGGTGAGTATCCACCAGAGCATAGCGCACAGCTCTGGTGGATACTCACCTTCTGTCTGTAGTGGCTGGATAGGGTGGATACCCTAAACTATAGGTATGACAGTGGCAAGCCCACCCATTAAGCGAGTTCCTGGCAGTGAAAGTTTTAATAATATAACCATACCTTATTCCAGATAGGATTTAGTACAGTCAGGGGTATTATATACTTACTCACATAAATATCTGTACTCGCCTTTGTCATTATCAATAAAGCCTGTACAGATATTTATGAGTATGTAGGTATATTAATACCCCTAACTTTACAAGGAAAATAGGTTGACTCAATTATGTTGCTGTACAGTACAATTGTCAAAAGATTAATTATTACAAATTAAACACAATTTGCTTACTGCATAATTTATTTAATACAAACTAATATATATAAAGCAGTACTCTTCAAACTGCTGGATACAGATTGAAGAAGAAATGAGTCTCTTCTTTCATTCTCCACTTTGATTTTGTGTAGTTCTAATCGGCACAAATTTCAGCACTTTGCGCACCCACAGATCTGAAATTAAAAACAAAACAATATTAAATATAACTAGCATAGGAAGGCTGTTTATTATTTTAATCTTATATTAGATTGTAATAAATAAATACCTCTCTTTCTTCTAGATGGCACTCGGCAGGCTCTCTGGGCTTGTGGCTCGGGCACTTCAGCCTCAAAAGCAGGAATTGTTTCAATCTGAAAAAATAAAACATGATGTTCAACTATATTTTAATGTTCATACATTTTATCTTTATTTTTAGCTAGTATATGGATATAACCAATCCCTGTGAACCACTTGCATGTTTAATAAAGAAACTGAGCAGAGTTCTAGTTTATAAGATGGCTGGCTCATGAATAAATTGTGTACCTCTTATTGTTTATATAAAAACATTACCTCATATTATAGCGTTTTGTTTGGATTTAGAGAGAATGTTTACTTGTTGATGAAAACCGGGCTCCATGTATATTGTAGCACGGGTTCAACTTTTCAGTTATTAGGTAATAATAACAGCACTAACCAGCAAACATCACATCGTCGTGAAAGTTTCTTAACAACAATCAATTCTCATTTTAGTTGTTGGAGTCAGTTTTCGTTTGTTTGCCATTAATGAAACGTTTGAAAAAAGCACAGATACCGCAGAGCGGGTGATTTCTTGATACGTTCGAATACGGCAACATTCGCACGTCATCCATACAATTCATATAGGTATAACAAAAAGTTATATTAGGTAATTACCTGGATAACCGCGTCCTAGTCGACTTCGACGACCAACTTCTCCGGCAACCAGGCACTCATGTCGTTGGATTCAGTGGTGGCCTGTCGAGGTGGTTCTTAGTAGTTTTCATGTTGTTTACGTGCTTTGTGGACTAAAATAACCTACAATTTTGCCGGTATTAAAGCTGTCAAACTTTTTTTTAATCGAAAATCACATATTTTGGTCTATGATTTCCCAGAACGGCAACATAACATTTCTAATCTGTCAAATAACGGCCCACTAGTTAGCGAAGGCTTAGTGGAGGTTTATAAATCATACTTTTTAACAAACGTCAATTAGGCTTAGCGAACGTTTTAACTAAAACGTTGATCAACGGTGTTTTAAGGTTTTATTATGAATAAGACCGTAAAGTCGAGGGGTAGCCTTCGTGAATAGCCACAATTACACGACGTACAGGTCCAACCCGGACAACGGCTAAGCCGGTACTGCCGAATCGAGCGCCGTGCACGGTGTTTTATTACGAACTTTAGTGTGATTTCAAATATTTTTTATGCTTAAATTTACTTCTACACATAAATATATTTTTGTTTGTACGAATAGCGCTTAAACTAGAGTTTCTTGTTATGGCTTCATATTTTTGAAATAATGAGTTAATGGCCAAAAATACTGGCGATTCTTCGTGTGTTTTTACTCAAAAGTTGTTGGATGGAAATACGGTTTTACTCAACAATTTAATATGTAACTTATAAAATGTTTTCCACTTATTCCTAAGAAGACTATCATTCCAATATGGATATATTTGTTTCATGTCGGTTAGAAATAAAATAGTTCTTCAAATCCACGTCGTTTTACACGTCTCCGAGCGAAAATTGAGAAAACAGCGGTTGGACTGAGCCAAAATATGGTAAATTGAGGGCTAAATGTAAACAATTTTTCCACTTATTAAACTTGAATTGAAATGATCTTTCATATTACACAATAAAATCTTTAGGAAAACGAATATTTAATGAGATATGACCTCAAAAAGTTTAGCGAATTCAGCAAACGGCTATGTACGGACTCTTAAGACGACGGAACCCTCTATAATTTTGTCTCACTCGCTCCCTAATGTTAGCTCGATATGCTGTCCTGAGCTTGCCGGTACTTACCAACGTGCGAAATATTAATAATAATTTCGTAATAGAACATGTTCCGATTCAAATTAAGTAATAACCATTTTTTTTAAAGTACTTGTGGTTTGGAAGCTTTGTTTTAACACAGTTTTCAATGTTCTCCAAGAAATTGTAACGTTCAGATATTGATGAAATATTAAACGGTAACATTTTTTCAGATGTATTCTGTAGCTTATTTAAAAGCCTTCGAGTTTCAAAAATCTGGCGTGGCTACTGTCCGTAGCATTCTCACTGCCAGAAACCCGCCTACAATGCAAGGAACTTGCATACAACGCCGTAGGCGCTTTCCACTGCATACGGGGAAAACCACGTGATCGGCTACGAGCGTAGCGCGTAGCGATCCTTGGCAGTGAATGTGTCTCAAATTGAATTCCGATGCCAGTGCGTAGCTGGCAGTGGCCACGCATATCGGCTACGCCGTAGCGGAGAGAGGGCGGGCAAATAATTCGTCCTCCGTCCAATCACACTATGTCAGTGACTCCAGTGCATTTAAAAAACTCCAAGCGGGCGTTGATAAAGGGAACTCTGAAAGCAATACGTATATTTATTGTCTCTGCCTTAGCGTCTGGGGTCACATTCGCGCATAATCAAGTGTAAACATATCATTATATAAAGATAGTGAATTACGGAATAAACAAGCGATTAAAAAAAACGGAATACGCTTTGCCGCTCTCCGTAGGCAGAAACTGTAGTTAGGTAGCAATTTCATCATCATCATCATCATCATATCAGCCGAAAGACTTCCACTGCTGGACATAGGCCTCCCCCAAAGAGTGCCAAAGTGACCGATCCCGCGCCACCCGCATCCAGCGGACTCCCGCAACCTTTACCAGGTCATCAGTCCACCTTGTCGGGGGCCTACCCACGCTGCGCCTTCCGGTACGTGGTCGCCACTCGAGAACCTTTCCGCCCCAACGGGCATCGGTTCTACGTGCTATGTGCCCCGCCCACTGCCACTTAAGTTTAGCGATCCGGAGGGCTATATCGTTTACCTTGGTTCTGCTGCGGATAGCCTCATTTCTGATGCGGTAGCAATTTATTAATCCAATAACAGAGTTATGTAAGCATGAGCACAACGGAAGCCCTGCAGAACTGTTTTAGACAGTTTCTCCTGCAGTAATATAAATATTATTCTTGCATAATGCACAGCAAGGTGCGGTGATCATAATTTACAATTAGGATCTGTCTAGACGGGGCGCTATTTTTAACCCTCCTGTCCACAGGAAATGCAGTATGAAGTTCCTACGTTAAAGTACATGGTTAGTGCATTCTGGTGCGGTAAATCTTTATACTAGTCGTGAGTTAGATTAAGACGCGAGAAGATTTCGTTTTATTATCAGCATTATGGTTGTCTTGGTTTCTCCAATGGCAGTTGGAATAAGGTATTTTTTAGCCTATATCAAACTGAATATAAGTCACCAGCTCTAAAGCGGAATGCTGGTACTAATACCAGCATTCTAAAACAGATGTCATACTATTTCTTACAATGCACGAAAATATAACCGCATATTAAATTAACTATACCAATTTTTTTGCACACTCTTCATTAACTTACGAGAGTAACCGCAATTAATATTAAATTTTCGTTGTTTCAGAAACCCTACAGCGAATCAACGAGTGGTGAGTATAACCGAATAACTGTTATAACTTTTAAAGGAATATATAGGGGGTACATTAGCCGTTCATGTGGACTAACAATTTATCGCACATTTTTTATGTCCAAAACATGAATCCGTTAACTTTTCAGGAATAATGAATCATCGCATGACTAAAGTCCATCAGGTTTATTTTAAAACAATCACGGGAAAATTACATTTAAGTGGTCCTAACGAAACTTCGTAAAGAAACGTTTTTACCGCTCTGGGGTAAAGATTTGATTGACCGAGGCCCGGTTTTGTAAAGATACCCAATGTCAGATTAAATTTCAGTAACTCAGCATATTTTTTGACAGTGCTCACCAAAATAAGCTGTAACGGATCTGTGTAAAGCCCAGGGTAACAGCGCGTCGCATAAGTAATAGTTGACAATGGTTATTTATATTAGGAGAACAATATTTCTTTGCTATTCCGCTAAAAAACGTGCTGGTCTATTAGTGAAGATAAGATGCAACTATTTGCGTAAAAACATGCAAAAAATTACAGCAAACCACCACCAATAATGACAAAAACCTCGACACGTGTTTCGCCTCTCTACGAGGCATCATCAGGAGATGCTGGCAGGAGATGTTGCTTGCGCCACGTCCACTGAGCAAATGACCCGCCCGGAGCCATCCGCCATATTTATATTCTGTCCCCCCATACTACCGTTCATGCGTGAAAGAGATGGAAGAACACGTAACAACGGTGATGACGCAACATTCAATTGTTCGTTGATAATAATGCCTCTATTGCTGTACCTAATTATTTCTAATTGTTCTAGAACACTTAGACGCAATCCTTTTTCGCAAACATGCAAGATGTTGAAAGAATGATTGTCAGATAACGCATGGTTATTCCCCAATAAATGTTTTGCGAAATTAGACTTGTCCGGGTGATTATGCCGATACGACGCAACATGTTCCTTATACCTTGTGCTAAAACTACGGCCTGTTTGTCCCACATAAACTTTATTGCAATTATCACAGGCAAGTTTGTAGACTCCCGACTTTTTGGCACTTTCCACTTTCTCCTTGCCATTGCACAGTCTAAAGCGCAAGGTGTTATTCGTTTTGAAAGCCACGTTTATGTCGTTAGACTTTAAAATATTGTAGATCTTATCAGACAACTTGCCAACATAAGTTATGCTTGCTTTGTACTTTTTAGGTGGGTCCGAAGATCGTGCAGCGTACAGAAGATAGTTTGTCATTCTAGCCCGTTTTTTCCTAATAATACCATCCACATGAGACTTGCTGTAACCGTTTGAAATTGCTAAATGGTATATATTATTTAATTCCATTTTATAATGAAAATCAGAAAGAGGCACTGTCAATAACCTATGTGCATAACAATGAAAAGCAGCTAACTTATATTGCCATGGATGAGCGGAAGAAGCCGGGATAACAGTATCTGTATGCGTAGGCTTACGGTAAATTTGGAATTGATGTTTGTTATCCACCTTAGTAATCGTTAAATCCAAGAAATTCAGTGAGTTATTCTGTTCTAATTCCTTCTTAAACTTGATTTTAGGATGCTTGTTGTTGATTTCATTCACAAAAATATCCAGTTGACTCATACTACCCGTCCAACAAATAATCAAATCATCAACATACCGAAAATAATATAATATATTATTATTATCCACAATGTGTTGGTTCTCAAAATGATCCATGAAAATATCTGCCATCAAAGGACTAAGTGGGACAAACAGGCCGTAGTTTTAGCACAAGGTATAAGGAACATGTTGCGTCGTATCGGCATAATCACCCGGACAAGTCTAATTTCGCAAAACATTTATTGGGGAATAACCATGCGTTATCTGACAATCATTCTTTCAACATCTTGCATGTTTGCGAAAAAGGATTGCGTCTAAGTGTTCTAGAACAATTAGAAATAATTAGGTACAGCAATAGAGGCATTATTATCAACGAACAATTGAATGTTGCGTCATCACCGTTGTTACGTGTTCTTCCATCTCTTTCACGCATGAACGGTAGTATGGGGGGACAGAATATAAATATGGCGGATGGCTCCGGGCGGGTCATTTGCTCAGTGGACGTGGCGCAAGCAACATCTCCTGCCAGCATCTCCTGATGATGCCTCGTAGAGAGGCGAAACACGTGTCGAGGTTTTTGTCATTATTGGTGGTGGTTTGCTGTAATTTTTTGCATGTTTTTACGCAAATAGTTGCATCTTATCTTCACTAATAGACCAGCACGTTTTTTAGCGGAATAGCAAAGAAATATTGTTCTCCTAATATATCATGGACTTCCGCAAAGTAACGCCTGATTCAATAAATTAATGGTTATTTATAGATTTCGAGTTTATGTACCGGCTGAAACAATTACAGCGAACGCTGCTGCCGTAATTGGCTTAACGCGCCAACGCACGCACACAGGCTTATCTGTGTTGAGTGACACATGGAAGGGCGGCTGGTGGGTTACTATTGTTCGTTGCTTCCGTAGTTATTTAAATGTGAGCTGTTGCCGTTCTCGCTTCCACGCGCGTCGTTCTAACATATCAGAGCGAGCACGCGAAACAAAATTACATGAGAAAGAGATGAAACAAATAAGTGACCCTGCGCATGTGTGCTATGGGTGTATATCTATTGGAGTAATGGAAAACTGTGGAATAGTTACAAATTACTCACTCCTTTGACAAAAGCTCTTAAATATGTGATGGTAATGATATGCATTGGCATATGGTAATGATACGACCGATATTTGTTGACTTTATACAACGATATTTCAGCGACTCATCACAAATGGTTGAGTCCTGACCATAGCACAATCCCACATATTCAACTTTTCACACGTCGCGATGGCCAAACATTTCGCAACACGGAGGAATGCCTGCCTGCGATTTTCCCATACAAACGCTTCGACTGTTTCCTCTCTGGTTTTTGAACATAGAGCAATGAATTTTTCAAATAAGATTAATATCATCAATATCTATGCCGCTATGTTTTGCTTTTTTGGATATTTTCATTTTAAAGAAACTTACAGCGCCTTGAAAATCGGAAAAACGGCTTAATTGAATTGGCTGCCAAAAAAGGCGCAGTATACAAATATGACAACTAATATCAAAAAAATCAAAACATAGCGGCGTAGATTATTTCTTCTTCTTGCAGTTCCCAAAATTTTATAAAGATTGGTTGCGTTTTGCAGGAGGAAACAGTCGAGAGCGAGACCTCGATTTTTGAGTTTTTTGCGTGAGATTTTTAGTCCGAGCTGCAGTTGTCCTTATCGCACGAATTGGAGCTCCCGTCCACAGCAGCGGGACAGAAACATTGCGTCAACAATTCGAGATTTTAAAAAGTTGCTCAGCTAGGCAATGCTTTTAATGTTAGAGTAAGGATGTGTTACGACATATTTCGGGCTGCTACTAACGATACGATGCTGACTATATCACATATTGCTATATTTCTCGTGCGCGATGTAAGGTTTAACCGCCTTCTTAGGGCCGGTTGTTTTAAATTTATTGTAAGTTCATATCATTAATTTAAGAGTTGTCCCCTTGTCGGTGTAGTATTTTCCATTTCTCTGTGTCGTACCTAGCCCTACCCTTTGATTTTCTGATACTTACGACACGACATCAGCTTTTTGCTTTATTTAGTCTATATAACTTATCGTAAGTTACGTGCGTTTAAATAAGATTGTATGGAGAGTTTCACGGCTATCTATGGGATGACAGCGACCGGCGCCATATCTGACGTTTACTGGCCTGGATAGTGTGGTTGATGTCAACAAATCCTTATTCTTTTGAAGTTAAAATACTTACCTACGATTTTTTATTTTTTTATTTAAGAAAACTGGACTTCAGTAGCCTCTAAGAGTATCATTAAAGCTTTTATAAACACTTAAAAACTGTGAAAAATACTTTGCTGAGTGCCTTTGAGATGTTTCATCATTCCAATTAGTTTTTTTGCGGTTTATGAGTTAAAGTCTTCTTAGAAGTTTGCGGTTGTTAATATATTTTATTATTAAAACCATTTTTCGGTTTTTATTTCAAAGGTCACAAACTGAGTTGAAGTAAATGGTGAATGTTCAACGTTTTCACGCCGTTGTTTTCCGTCGTTATCATCTCAGCGAACATTGAGAACTGATTCAGTTAATATTTTTTTTGTATAACAATAGCGGTACGGAGTTTTATTTCAACAAAGTTATCGCAGTTTGTCCTAATTTTGGGAAGTAAATGTGAGAGGATTATGATTTCAGAAAGGAGCGTTTCTAACCGCCGGTGTGACCCTTAAGTTTTAAAAATATACATATTAACGGTAGGTCTGTGTGTCACGCTCTGCCCGCGGCGAGAGTTAATTGAACCTCTGAACAGAACCGCGATAAAATTGTAATATTTAACTGCAGAAATACCTGTTTGTCCATCCATTCAATATTGGTTACTTTGATATCAGTTGCGGTTTATTGTTATTAAATTCACTTTATCGGTTTTGGTTAGTTACCAACTGCATTATTGTGCAATATAGGATCACAATAATCAGAACATACAGGGTGACTCCTAAGTGGTGAATAGAAATATTTTTTTCTTATTCGCTTTAGCTGTAGCTTTCATTTAAACACTTTTACTTAACAATATGTGAATATCTATTACTTTTTTTTCATAATAAAATCAATAATTACTACATTACACCCTAAGTACAGTTATAGCTGCAGAGGAATGTGACACATCTGCATACTAAGTTTCTACGTTCACGTTTATCTCCGGCTGACTGTACTTTTAGTACTTGTCATGTAGAATAGGGTGACCACACGGTTGGATATTTTTAGAAAATGAAATTAATTAACGTTTATGTATTACAGTTCAATTGTTTGCTTTTAGACCTAATGCACTGAACTTGCCTTGGAACGCTGCGTTAGAAACTATGGTTTTTGTTCACCACTTAGGAGTCACCCTGTATAGATAGATAGGGCAACTCATTTTGCGCTTGGTTGTATGCGTGTACGTACGCCTGTAATGACTACTGCCGTGACCATAGAGGAAATAGAGGGACTCACACACACATACACACGTGAGTAACAGCGATGTGAGCATAGACAATACAATACCACAAGTGAGCACAAGATTCAGTGTCACATTCGTCTCTCATGGAATCGCGTACAGGAATTTTTAGTTTGTTTTTCAGCAGCTGTCATTTAGTCAGGCTAATTTACGAGATCATTTTGCGAACTTGCGAAAAGAAATGGGGTTTAATTAATAACAGTAAATCTAGAGATCCTAATAATTCATTAAATTGAATCACCTACCTGAATAAACATCAAAAGAAAATCTCAAAATTTCACAGAATAATCGAAGACAAAGTCAGCGCAAAAAATGTAGAAAAAAATATCATCCGAAAAGGCTAGCACTTTAAAAACATAGTAAAAGAAGGTGAAGTGAGATGCGAGGTCGAGCTTTATTTTATGATAAAATGAGTGCTTAAGCTCCGGAGCTTTTTAAGTTTCAAAAGGAATTTCTAGAGAATCTTAGTCATTTGGCTAAGTAGACTGGGCTGTTTTAAAAAGATTAAATAATTACTGACTTAATTTTCCTATTAACAGTAACCTCGATTAGGTTTTTGACCTCGTCCTTTTATGTTTCAATGTCAAAAGGTTAGGATTATGAATATTATGATTAATGTTTCGACTCAGAATGATGAGACAGTGTTTAGGCACTTAGCGTTTTTGTTTTAAGCGTACACGTACATGCTAGCGAAGAACCCTCAGAAACCACCGAAAAAGGCTTTGAGTCACAATTTTGGACCAATAAGATATCCGAAAGCGTAGTACATATATTCCAAAGCAAAGCGGCGTTGTAGTGAACTAATAGAATTAGAAGAAAAAACTGATTCTTAGATAAATCCTAGCAACAAACAAATGCACACATCTATAGGTAAGTGGCCAGTCTTTTGGAGCCAGAAGGCTGCGGAGTTTGCTTATCACCCCGTAGGCCGTATGTTAGGTTAAGGCGCCGTAGGTTCAGCGAAGTTAAGCGAACAGTGTTTTTGAAACAATATAATGCGTCTGTTTATAATAATATGGTTAAAAAAAAACGAATAGTAATCTTGAGGGATTTCTGCAGGGAAATCAGTGTTTAGAAACATGATTAAGCATTTTTCGCTCGATAGAAAAAAATCACGAACATAGGTCTAAAAGGGTCTAAAATACACTTAAAATATTTGTTACAAATTACGAACAAAAGCTAAAAATATTAAAATGGCTTCTAAAAATCGGCAATATCATGTTTGAGGGAAATCAGTGTTTACTTTTCTATTTATTTAAACGGCCAAAAAATTAAAATTAAAAAACATGATTTCCGCGCTTCCGAGCACGCACTTCCATTTCGCTCACGCTTATGCTCAGTGAGAGGGAGAAAAGACCATGAACCTACGGCGCCTTAACACCGTCGGGCCGTATACGAGTAAAACAATTGCCCAATGTTGACTCCGTTTAACAAAAACCCGAATCAAAGAAGACCCAAAGCGTGTTTGAAGCGTCTCTGTGCTTATCACACGTTCCTAACAAATTACATGGATAATATAAGTGTCTAAATATTTACAAACCTAATTTTAGTCACGCGCGATAAGCCGCAATTTTATCGCCGCCCTTTATATCTAGATTAACAGGAATTCGGAAATTATGACGTCACACGTAGCCTGCGGGTATAGAGACGTAGGGCATGAGGAATAGTGGCTTGAGAACTAAACAGGCGTAAGTGACAGTTCCGGCATTGTAATTTGAGTTTTATCACGGCGAACTTATAGTTTATATTCCTACACAACCCTCTTATTATTAGTTAGATCATTTCTTGTTCTTGTATTTGTTAGACCGAAGATATCGCAACCTGGAAGGGCTCCAAATAACATTATGTGGGTGATCATAATTTAAGTCTTACGAGATGGAGATTTTCACAGCACCCACACACAGATAGCGGCCACCCTTCGGCCGCTTACGTAACCAGTTACGCGTGAACAATTATTTTTCTATGTATACTTGAGATCATTTGAGTTGGCCTTATTGCATCAAAGAAGGCCATTCATAAAGCTACTGTACCGTGCTAGGTAGAAGATTGTAATTCCAATGACAGTTTTATAAGAAGTCGGCCACAAACAATAATCTCAACCATACCTATCTGCAATTTCTATTTGTCTATGGGGTGGGGTGTCTAGAAAATAGGCTCATAAACACGTCTTAGTTACAAGAAACAATTCGGGAACGGAGGAAAAAACGGCAAAGCAATCAAATACTTGTTAATGCCTGAACCAATTTAAGGCCTCCACCCACCGGACGCGTGTGCTGCGCGGCGCGTGTGCTGCGCAGCACCCGCGCAGCTGCAGCGCAGCACACGCGCAGCACACGCGCAGCACACGCGCAGCACACGCGCAGCACACGCGCAGCACACGCGCAGCACACGCGCAGCACACGCGTCCGGTGGGTGGAGGCCTTAAGGGCGGGATGCACCAACATACGATTACAGACCGATCAACATTAAATATGGCGCCGGCCGCTGTCATGCCATAGAAAGTTGTCAAACTTTCCATACATTTAGGTTCCATCTATGTGACGAAAAATTAAATAATATAAAGTACCTACTTTAAAAATTATACGTCACCCTTGACCGTTGTGATAAAATGGCTGCTTGCTGCACTTGCAGAAAATTTCACTGCTCGGCAGAGGAAGAGGTAAAATGTATTCATTCACACATATAATACAAACTAAGGGTGGTAAGAGAAAGCCTGTGATAGCATTACAAACCATATTCCTTGTTTTACAGGTGTGTAATGAACTAGATGGAACCGGTAGAGGACGGGTTAATGCTGTTTGGTGATTTACACACCAGAACACCTCCCTTCGACATTTTTACAATAAAATATTAGCACGCTGTTAATGCTCCCGAGCCTGTCTCTTTATTCAGTATTTTTTTATTCCAAAAAACTGAATCGCCCAAAAAAATCTACATAATTATTAAACATACTAACAAAATTTTACGAGAATCGGTTAAGAAAGACGAATTGTGGAGGAGAACAACTAGACAGACATACGAAATAATGTTTGCCCACTAGCTAAAGACAACTTCGTTTGCCTCGCTCGCTCGTCCAATTAAATTCCTCCTATTTTCTTTGCTGTAGTTTGATTAAAAAAATACGAATACCACGGAATACTATTTCTATGACGAATACCAACTGACTTTCTCCAGTTTTTTTTTAATACAACTACGTTGAAACGATTTGACCTCATTTCCAGTAATGGAATACCCAGAGGTAATAACACTAATAACAGAGCAATTGAAATTCTCATTAGAGATCGTCAAGTGTACAGTATTGGAATTTTCCCGATTTTACCAGAACCAATGTTAAGCATTTATTGAAACAAGTATTATTTTAATGAAATGCTTTTAGTGCTGCAAAGAATTTCTACCATAGAGCGAGGCTGGCGTACTAGATCAAATACCGCGGAATACCGTCCCCGTAGTAATAGTATTGGCAAGAATTTATCGCTAGTTATAAAGTTGACTACACACCGACGTTATAAAACGCTTGAATGCGCGCGATATCGCATCGCCGCTAACCCAATCTGCACAGGTGTGGGTGTGATTGGGTTATGTACCGGAATAAGGCAAAATCTTGCAGCACGACTACGTTTTTGACTTTCTCACTGGGGCCAATCGGAGGCGTTTTGTATTCTAATTTGATTTTAATCATTGACTTGGTCGCAATGTTAGCTCAATATGCTGTGATTGCTGTGCTTTTAGTACGCGTCAGGAACAATTTACGAAATTGTAATAAAAAAACAGTGTCATGACGAGTAAATAGTTATTGAAAAAAAAAACCGTTTTTTTGCCAGCTCCAGCACCACATATTTTTATAAGGAAAATTTTTAATTGTTTATCTAGAAAATACTGATAGTGCACCAAAAAATACTCACAGTGCACCAAAGTCAGTGGACTTGCACATCCAAATTTAACAATTTCACATCAAAACCGAATTTTGATGAACGTATAGAATTTTAGCCGTTTTTTTATGATGTGCCTTTAAATGATATCCTTATTGCTACTCGTTTAAAAAACTCGATCTGCACCCATTGTTGTACTTTACCCTGCAAAAAATATACTTACAGCTGTTTTAATATTAATTTAATGTGACCTTGAAGAATAAATTATATTCCGTTCTTCTTTACTTATTCTTTGTACCAATTTACTCCGTAAACAAAGTCTAGACGTAATTTACATATAAATTGGCAACAATAATAAATTAACAACGAATTTGCTGAACAAACATAGTGTTCAAACAATGCTAGTTTAATTTTGACTAAATTCGCGAGTTTGTGACGTTTAACACTAATATAATACACAGAAAAAATCTGTGAGATTGTATTAGCTTTGCAAGTTTATAACTTTGTATGCTTTGGGTAATATCCTGAACCGCTTAGCCGATTTCAAAAGTTCCTTCACCTGCGTGAAGAATGAATTTTCTGGATGGTTATAGACTATATTTTATCCCCCGGATTTGCCTGCGTTTCTTGCAATACGCGGGCGAAGCCGAGTTGCATCTAATATAAAACTAGAAACAAGAAAAATATTAAACAAAACGCAAGTTACATTTCGAACGTTCATTAAAACGTAGTGCTTCTATATTTAAAACTGAATTCATTTAATTCACAGTGTAAATTCATTTTGGCAAGTTTATTCGACGCTATAACATTAATGTTAGTGGTTTTTATTCACTATTCACGTCGTAAATGTTTTAAAGAGCTTCAGGTCATTTCATTATCCAACTTTCTATAGTAACCAAAATGCAGGTGATTACGAGTGGATGAAATTTCTGTGAATTTTCTAACGCGCTATTATTATTTCTTCGAGGCATTATTAGTTTTTTGTTTGGCAGCATTATTTCTGTTTTTGTTGGTTTGTATGGATCGATGATGTAATTATAAATAGAGGTAGATAGGTTACAAGCGATCCAAAAGTGGCACACTAAAACTGTGTGTGTCAGTTTCGCGTCGTCAATGGAAACGTATAAGGCCTGCAACACACTGGCGCGGCCTGCGGTGGCGGACAATAGTAAATTTGACAGCTAATGACTATGGTCCGCCGCGGCCAGGCCGCGCCAGTGTGATGTGAGCTAAGTGTCTCAGCTGTCAGATTTGGTGGCCATTTTTAAACACGGAATTTCGTATAGACAACGATTCTACCTCTTTTATATTACATCATTGGTATGGACCGTCCGCGCGACTTTTATAAGAGCCTAGTTAAGATACTGCCTTAGCTATATATTTACTGTGTGCGGTCGCCGCATGTTTCTATTGCGTAACTTTGCGCGTCAAGTTCTTAATGTCTTCAAGTGAGTTTTGCGATTAAAAAGTTTAAATCGCTTGGTTGAATTAGTTTCATGTGATTTTCAATTCTGTTTCGAGAAGAATTTATGTGTCCTAATTGCAGTCAAAGCATGGTTTCAGATTTTTTGGTATTTTATTTTTCTTCTTTGTCTTCCTATGGGGCATTATAACGTTATAAGCTGACAAAGAGACCCTTAGCTTTTCGGTGAAGGAAAACATTGTGAGGAAACCGGTCTAATCCCAATAAGGTCTTAGTTTTCCCTCTGGGTTGGATGGTCAGATGACAGTCGCTTCTAGTAAAACTAGTGCCTATGCCAAATCTTGCCAGACCGGTTACTTACGATGTTTTCCTTCACCGAAAAACTAACAGTAAATATTCCATACATAAGTTCCGAAAAACTCATTGGTACGAGCCGGGATTCGAACCCACGACCGCCGCTTGCCAGCCGCATGCCTTAACCACTAGGCTACCGTAGCTCATGAACCTGACAAAAATACTAAACAAAAAGTATTCGCCTAATTCTTACACCTTTTGATGGACAGAAATTATGCGGATATAAACTTAAATAAAAATAAATAAATAAATATAAGGGGACAATCTTACACAAATCGACCTAGTCCCATAGTAAGCTCAGTAAGGCTTGTGTTATGGGTACTAGACGACGATATATATAATAGATATAAATACTTAGATACATAGAAAATATCCATGACTCAGAAACAAATATTCATGCTCATCACATAAATTTTTTTGCCCTTACAGGGATTCGAACCCAGGACCTCTTGCTTCGTAGGCAGAGTCACTACCAACTAGGCTAAAGCGGTCGTCAATATAGCCTATAACCATCCTGGATTCTACACGCAGGCGAAAGATTTCATTAAATCGGAGAAGCGGTTCCGAGACGGACGGACATACGAGTACCAACTTATAAACGTACAATGCTACAATATAGCAGACTTTTCCTTTTATAATATTATTATCCGTTTTCCCGTCGTAGGATCACTCCTACGACGGGAAAACGGATAATATAAGCATTTTCTCGCGGTATAAAGTAGCCTATGTTCATCAGGGATAATGTCGGCTTGTAATGGAAAAAGATTTTTTCAAATCGGTCCAGTAGTTTCGAAGCCTATTCAATACAAACAAACAAATAATCATACCTTTTCTCTTTATAATATTGACATATAACGTCGAGCATTCTTATATGAGCTTGAGTAAGTTAGAGTGATAAATGATACCAAAATTAGCACAATACAGTTATATCTTTTAGATATTGATATTAAAATGAATGTTTAGTAAAATAAAATAAAAATAAAGCAAGTAGAACTTTTTCATACAAAATCTAATTGCATTTTTTTAGCTTCTTAATTCATAGCAACAACTAGTTTTCGACCTATAGATATGGTGGATCCCATTGTGTATAAAAAGTGTCATGTTATTCAAGTACGCTTTTTTAATGAGAACTAAACTACGTTTCTATGATTGGCTAGAGTACCTAAGTTAGAGTGATATTACGAAAACTAGCACTCTACACTCTACTCTACGCTTTTATGTGCATCAAGGTATAAAAATAACAATCTTGCAATAAGTCAAACCCAATATCCAAGAAACGTTTTCCTTTCCAAAATAGAACATAGATAACGTATTTCGAAATGTTCGTTCCCCGCCAACCCGTCTATCAAACGCACATCTAGTTGAAGAGGCGTTTTCCATCTCGCATTCGCTCCGCCATGTTGGCGCTGGCAGGCTTTTGTTCTCACTGCTACAGGGCACTTGGTTGCCATCTGTAAAAACGCCTTAACAACTGTGAACTTCGTAGGATGTTGAGACCTTTGTTATTAGGAAGAGCGCATTTTCTACGTGGATGCAGGGCGCGAGCTGCGAGCGGAGTTTTTAGTTAACTTGAAAGGGAATTTAAGGGTTTTGCTGTAAACACTTCCTTTTCTAGTGTTTAATTAATTTAATTATCATAGATATCGCACCAAATAAGTTAGTGGTGAATTTGGCTTTTACTAAAGACCCAAGGGAGCTTTTTTATACCAGGTTGGTGGCAAATAAGCGCCTGGCTGATAGTAAAGTAACCGCAGCCTATGGACGCTTGCAACTCCAGAGGACTCATATGCTGCCAACTTTTTTTTATCAGTACACTATTTTTCGAAGAACTGATACGAGTTATTTAAGTATTTTGCTATCCCGCTTAATAAAGCCTAGATCAATGCAGACGTTATTCATTTGCACTCAGAAGTGTAGGTACAGTCGAGAGCAAAAATATGTATCGATTTAATCCTCTCATAAATATACCGAAACCTTAATTCACTGGCATAAAAGCGATTGGCATATTTATGAGTAACTTGTATACACCCTATACATATCTAATATTACTTGTGTAGGGCTGCAGTGTCCTAACAATTTTTACGTGCGCAAACATAAACTTCTCTGAGTGGGCGTGAGCGCGGCATCACAGAAGCAATTTACATTGTCCGTATTCTCACAATATGCAATAAGCCATATAATAATGTAATATGAGTACAGAATCGCAGCAAAAGTAGCACAAATCAAACACAAGCCCTCCATCAAAACCGTAGCAAAATTTTCATGCAATATAGTTTCGTGCTTGCCCCATATAGCTGAGCCTGAGCTTGTTCCTCGAACGTTGCCCTGTTGCCAGTTCACAGGAAATTAAAAAACCAGACAAATGCGAGTCACTCACCGACGGTTCCGTACTTCTTAATTACAATAGTTTTTGTTTTTTCCTGTACTTGTACTATAAGACTTACTTCTTGCCGGACAGACAGACAGACTTACCGAATTTCATACTCGTAGTTCTCGGTCAACGGAAAGTACCCTATAAATTTTGATTCCCTTAGTGTCTAACGTTTTTTGCGGCTTAGTCCAAATTCCAAATAATTTCCTGTGGAGTTAAAGACGGAAAACTCATTGTTAATCAACTCGTGTTATAGAAACATTTTGAGTATATAATATAATCAACTTCTCCACGTTAGGACACTCGTATTTGAGGGTTTAAATTTTAATTATTCGTAAAGGGGTAACTGAGGCTGCAGCCCTGTGGTGGCAGCGGCGCGTAATGGCAGTGTGTTTAGTTTGCAGCAGCACTTTTGTTGCCGAGTGTACTTTTGGCCCTTCAAATCCTCAGTGATACTCTGGCAATAACAGCATTATGGGTAAAACACTTCAGAAAAGCTAGTGTACTAATTGTACTAATACTTATTAGTAGGAAGTGAAGTGTTCCTATTCCAATGGACGTTCAAAATTGTGTATATTGACGAACGGTTTTCAAACTCATCACTTATATTATCTAAGTTGTTTGATTAATCTTATCCGCTTGTTATTTATTTGTAATCATGACAAATAAATACAAAGTATAGGTACATAAATGGCATCCATTCAGAATGTTAGAGAAGCGAAACAAATGTGTAAGGACCGACCGTAGTATTTGGCGTTCTTTGGTATCTGCCTACCCCAATGAGATAGTGTCTGAGTATACGGTATGTACTTACCTCATCATCATCATCATATCAGCCGAAAGACGTCCACTGCTGGACATAGGCCTCCCCCGAAGAGTGCCAAAGTGACCGATCCCTCGCCACCCGCATCCAGCGGACTCCCGCAACCTTTAACAGGTCATCAGTCCACCCACGCTGCGCCTTCCGGTGCGTGGTCGCCACTCGAGAACCTTTCCGCCCCAACGGCCATAGATTCTACGTGCTATGTGCCTTAGCGATACGGAGGGCTATATCGGTTACCTTGTTTCTGCTGCGGATAGCCTCATTTCTGATGCGATCACACAGAGAAACTCCCAACATGGCCCTCTCCATTGCCCCTTGGATAACTTTGAGCCTTCTTACCTATTTATGTATTAAATACCAATAATTTTAGATCCATACGTCAAATCAACCACAACTTGAACATACATTAATGCTCGTAGGGGCTGCACTATTGTTCTTGTCCGTAAACTCGTGCAGTTGGCACAACGCGTAATGGCTTCAGCTGCGCTTTTGTAACGAGTGCACTCCGTGCCGAGCTCGCTTCCAAATGGCCTGGCACCAGTAGTACAGGGGCCGTGTTGTGCAGTTTACTGACAGCGCGTAACATGGCTGCCATGTGGCAAATCTAGAATTGGGGGGTAGACTTTGTGATTTTGGTTTGGGAGTGGCTTGACCCCTTCATGAGCGGCTTTACCTAAAGTTCAGGGGGTGCGGTGCGTTGCACGCCTCTGGAACCTTTCGAAGTTAGAATTTAACATTTATGTATGATTATGAAACTTTGGAAGTTTTTATGTTTGTTACTCAATCATACTTAAAAGGCTCAACCGATTTGGATAACATTTTGCTCGAAGTTGGACTTAAGCCTGGTTTATAATATAGGGTAGTTTTAATCCCGGGTCCACGTAGGTAAAATCGCGGGCGGAAGCTAGTTTTTCATAATCATAAAACGAATTTCTACTTCTTAAGGAGGCACCTACACCTGACATAAATATTTATGGATAAATAGGTACCTGTGCTTCGTTGCACCAAATACTAAGTATATTATTTATTTCAAAAATATCCAAAGAACCTGAACAACAACAATAAAAGAAGTTAGAGGAAGTAAGTATTTGCACTCAAGTATAAAAGAGTCCATTTTGAAATATTTATCGTTGTTCCTAAAACAGACTTTCTAAACTTTTATACTTAGCTTTCTCCTGTTCGTTTCGCTCCATAAGTCACGCAAGTTCCACACTGTCAAGAAGCCCGCCAAGTCTTTGTAATTGACAGACCTTATGACTAACTATCAAAGGTTATTTTTGCTTGTCTACATTCTTAAGTTACCTCGGGAGGTAATAAGTTTCACGAGACGCAAAATAACGATGTATTTCTGAACGAAACCGGGCTATGACAAATGGCCGCCGGCTAAAAATACCGCCAAGCAATTCTGAGTCATGACACCATATCATTTAGGTTCACGAATTATTTAAGGGCCTGGTGGGCCTGGTGGATTCGCATCATTGCTATTTGCCCCCTATTCATGTTACATTTATTGGCAACTAGTTTCTTACCGTATATTTTCGCTGGGTGAATTTTAAACAGTACTTTCGCCGTGGCTGAATGCCCTCAGGCGCTGGGCGAAGAAAAGTTAGAGGATATTATCGATTCGAGTTTTCTCTGGGTCGTCGGATTTGAATTTCGAATCCGGTCGTGTTGCAACCGGCTGTTGCGGTTTGGAAAGTTTTGAACATGGCACATTATTGATAACAGAATTCGGGATATTATCTCGTTCAGTAAAATACGTGTTCTGTTCATGTTCCGTTGGACCAATTTTGGTATTGGACTCCTCCCTCAAAACTGTGTTGAAGGAAATAGCTATCAGAAGAAAATAATGGATAGAAAAGCACCGACATTGAAGTACTCTTCAAAATAATTCCGATAATTTTATTCCAATTAATGATAAAGCTACTGAAAATACAAAGCCTGTCCTTCCACAATTTGGTCCATTTCAATATTTTCAATATAATTTATCTCATTCCTTGAATCGCCGCCTAAATTCCCTAAGTATATTTTGAGTTATTCCGCTATTCGACAGCCGTCAGGTTTGACAGTTTAAGTGACAGATGGAGTTGAAGTGTCCCGTGACTATTTATCTCGAAACTTCGGGATTTAAGACTTGGAGTTTAGAGTGTAATTTAATTATAAGTTCGCGTGGACTGGAACTTGATTTGGTTCCTGAATAAGGAATAAATGTCGGATTAACTCACTTCATTTGTTTAAAACAGCAAACTTTAAATACTGATTGGTTTTGAAGACATTTACCTAATGTTTTCCTTTAATAATCTACTGGCCAATTGACAAAAGCGAGAAATAGAGACACGTTGATTATAGTCAAACTTTTTCAGACATTAGCAGTGGTCTGCAGGCTATAAAAGTAACAGCAATTTAAGCATAATTGAGCCGAAATAAGCCGAATTGAGAACCTCCTCCTTTTTTGACGTCGGTTAAAAATAACCCTCCTCACCTTCGGCAGTCGGGTGAAAACAAACGTCACATTGTTTATTTACATATATAACTAAATTACATTTTCATTAACTAGTCGAATATACAAACAATCTTTTTTTTTCTAAAAAGAGGCTCTACAAAAAAAACCAGTATATAATGAACAAACCTGCTCATGAAACACGAGTATCGGTTGAGAAATGCGACCTGTGGAGGAAAACAGCGGGACAGAGTGACAGACACCGGACATGCGACCGATTTTCGGCCCAAGCTCAAGCATAGAACTTCGTTCGCTTCGCTCGCTCGTTCGATTAAAGGCCTCCACCCACCGGACGCGTGTGCTGCGCGGCACACGCGCAAGTTGTAAAGCATTGAAACTACACTTCAAACACACATCGAACGCGGCACACGCGCAGCACCCGCGCAGCTGCAGCGCAGCTCACGCGCAAGTTGTAAAGCATTGAAACTACACTTCAAACACACATCGAACGCGGCACACGCGCAGCACCCGCGCAGCTGCAGCGTAGCTCACGCGCAAGTTGTAAAGCATTGAAACTACACTTCAAACACACATCGAACGCGGCACACGCGCAGCACCCGTGCAGCTGCAGCGCAGCACACGCGCAACACACGCGCAGCACACGCGCAGCACACGCGCAGCTGCAGCGCAGCACACGCGCAGCACACGCGTCCGGTGGGTGGAGGCCTTAAACTAAACCGCCCTCCTTACATGTACACACTCAAGTGCAAAAATGTGAATGCTCATAAATAGGACCCCTTGTATTAAATTTAGAACAAATTTCGAAATTGACTTTGTACTTTTACTGAATGTCAAAAAGTTCATGCTTCAGTACCAATAAAGTGTACCGTCGGTCTCAGGAGGATACATATTATTATTTATTTGTTCGTTTCACTTTTTGTTACGTAATTCCAAAAACTCGTGAATGAGGAGTTGTTTTTGGATAACGGTAAGCTGTAAGGTTAGGACGTAAGTTTTTTTGTCAGTGTAGACATAGTTTTAAATCGAAAGTATTGTGTTTTAACTACAGTTATAATATGTATTTTATTCACAGGTATTTGAATCAGTAAAATAATGCAGACTCTATCACAAACGTTCTATTATGGTTATAAATAGGATTTCAGTATTTTATGTGTAGAGAAAGAAAGAAAAAGATAGAAAGGCCTTCTCTACGTTTCTTCTAATTTTAAGATAAATCAGAACCGTGTTCGCCCACTTATACTCCCACTCGGAAATCTTGTGTTATTTAGAATAGAATAGGAGTGGAAGAGGATAGGAACTCGTGTTATTTCATCTAACCGTTGCTTTGTGTTTATGGTCGTTTTGATGCTGTTTTGTTTATTTATAAACGAGCCGGCCGCGCTCTGCCCACGTATTTCAAAGAACTCAAGTAGAACAACTGGATCCCGAAGATCCATTATAATATTAGTGGAATACATTTTGTGATTATTACAAACTAGCTTCTGCCCGCGACTCCGTCCGCGTGGAACTCGTTTATATCGCAGCTCCATACAAACTTTAATCCCCCCATTTCACCCCCTTAGGGGATGATTTCGGGGATGAAAACTAACTTTTGTTACTCCATCCCTACAACTAAATATCTCCACTTAAAAAATCACGTCAATTCGTCGCTCCGTTTTGCCGTGAAAGAAGGACAAACAAACAAACACACATATACACTTTCCCATTTATAATATTAGTATGGATATAATCCGGCGATTGCCCCTCATAGAAACTTGCAAAGATACATCCTCACAACATAATGCTACACACTCACAAACTTTAAGTCTTTATAATATCCCCGCCCCACTTCTGTTTATGTTTGATGTGAAACAGTTATTGTTATTATTTTTGTGTAACTTTTATAATGTACCTTATAGTGTTTTAAATTCCGCAGTGTCTTAGTGTAATATTGGAATGCTGTGTAATTAGTTGAAATAAATAAATATGAATGTACATTAAGTATATATTGTGACGTGTCCGGAATGCGTAGTCTAAAGTTTTACATACTCGTGTGAACTTTTTAGGTGGGGTGGCAAAAATTCGTTTTACATTAATGCCCACTACTACAGCTTTTTGAAACTGCTCAATTTGGGATAAAAAATCACTCTCCTTCCTTTATTTAAATGTCAATCACACCCATATCATCATCAAAAATCCGTTACACGCAGCATGAGACATTTAAATCCAACGTCTAAAACGGTTCGCGGCGTGATTTTTGCGTAAACCGGAGCGGTAATGGAGGAACGCGGTCGCTCAATTTTTCACGACGTTCCGAAGGGTTTATAATAAATCCTTTTTGCTTAAAATAAATCATTAGGAGGTATTTTAATTTAAGAGCTTGTTTGATGGATCAGCGTTGGGGCGTTCGGGAATTAGAAACATTTTGTTGTTATGGAAGTTACTTAGGGTTTGAGAAGTAGATACTCCGTGTTCCCAAAGGACATTGCTTCAAATATTGTTTAATATAGGTATTTGTGCATGGCATAACGAGATAAAATGGCGCTTGAATAGCTAAGGCAGTAGTTGAAATACTTATGGTAATAAAACATCATCGTATAGGTTAGAATTGTTTTAAACCAAATGTGATAACCATCAAACAGTTCTAGACATAAATCAATGTAAGAAAATAATATCCAAAGGTTGGGTGTTTGGATGTATTTAACGCAATTGCGTATTTGCGTTAAATACATGCTTGATGTATTTGGATGAAATTAAGTACACAGGTTTCCTGGATGAAAAATATTAATCATATATTACTTTTCATGCCAGGAAACAGACCCTAAGGGGGTGAATTGGGGAGTGGAATTAAGTTCACGTGAACGAAGTCACGGGTAAAAACTGGAATACGGTTTTTCACAAAAGTCAAATCAGCTTCTTGTTACGAAATGTCGAAAACGCTCCGTAAAAATTATTGTGAAAATGTCCTTATATCCAATATTTGACGGCTGTCGTCCCAGTATAATTTATATCACAATTGACGTTTATTGAACCGGGACGACGGCTGTCAAATATTGACTGTTAAAAAAATCTAATATAGTATGGAATTGGTAGGGATTAATTCCTTGTGAAGTCACAATCAAACAAAGTCCGCATTGTTCGTTTTTATGAATTTAAAAAGCTTAAAATAGAATAGAAATAGAAAAAGCATTTGTGCGTAACACACACAAAATGACAAACATGGAATAAAAATATAAATGAAACATGTCACGGAAGCATAGTGGTGGTGATTACCAGCGCTGGTCTTCCGCTCGAACCATTGGTGAAACCACGGCGGGCAGCGCACACATTGCAATAAAATAAAAAATAAAATGTCTGGTGTTAATGGAAAAACAATATAATGTAAAATCCTGAGGGGATTTTACTCAATTAATCTATGGGGAGAGCAATAACCTATCAATCCTAACTCCTACTGCCCTAAACAATCCTAGAGCCCTAATTACCTAGTCCTAGATATACACATATAAATATGAAGGATGTCTGTACCATGAGACATACGGGTTGCAGACGGAAGGTCTGAAGGATATGGGTAATAGGTGGGATATTCACTGCCAACTGCACAGACTCTTGCAGTTGATTACGGCTAAAGGTGTCTTGGCGACAGTGAAGGAATATACCCTTGTAGATGGAGTAAAGTCGGAGTCCAAATCAGAAAAAGAGTTTATTTACAATTAATATTCCGATATATACAAATTCTGTTTTGATGAATGCGTCTATACAATTATAATATTTTCGTAGTGTTACATATTCAGCATCACATGACCGGCGTATGCGAATCAATCTGCATTTTAATGTCCTAATTTTGTAATGTTTATTTGAAGTTCTGTTCACTACACGTGAACATATAATCTTGTGCCCGGGATTCTAATCTAAGGTTCCGTTTCCTTTGTATGTTTTTTTCTGTTACTCTTTAATTGATATTTGTTCAGTTCCTTTCTCTATGTACGAGTACTGTGTCATTCCCGTTTCGTTTCGCCTCTTTTCCCTCATTATCGTTGGCGCTTTTCCCATTATTAATGAAGCGCGTGTACAACAAAATTGTCCAATATACAGTCAAACTTTCGAAAATATCTACACGTCTTATGTCAGTATTAATAAGGGCTATGTATAGACTTCACACGAAGTCTGTAGGGACTTGCGGCCTTTTGGCTGGAGCGATTGGTTAGTGTTTTTTTGTGTAGCGTATACTAGTTTTTTTTTAGATTAAATGAGCGCAATTTAAGGTAACAAAGTATATTTTTGTTCGCAAAAAGAAAATGGTTGTATACCTTTATGATGGTGGTGGTGAGACCTGGGCTGTAAAATGTGACGATTTACGGTAGAAGAATCACAATTGCCCCGACGACACTTACCCTGAGACCACCTACCTGTGTAGACACACGCGCCAGGTATGAAATGAAGTAACGTACTTACCCCGTCGATTCGCGGCTCAAGTGGTGCTAGCGTTATTTTTAGCGGAGAGGCATCACCCTCCAATTACGACGCGAACTCCAGTAATGACGTACTTAGTGCTTGCATGTAACAAGCATATTGTATAGGTGAGTATTTGGGGAGACGCATCACGTATATGAGATGGGAAAGCAAAAGCCTGCGTGTAGTGTTATGTTTAGAAATAGGAAGGGAGGGTTTTTTTTTGCCCTTGATTAAGTACGTTCATTTTTATTTTTCTTTACAGAAAAATGTTAAAAAGTATCCAACTATTTTTATAAACAAACAATAATAGTTTCAAGTCAATTCTACACATATTGCTCTAGTTTCAAACGAAGCAAAGAGACGACATTAATTCGCCGACGGTTAGTATAAATTACTTACAAACAAAAATCTAATACACTTTAAGTAAGTACATGAAAATTCAATACAAAGTGTACCCGTATTTAATATTCTGAATTGTTTCTAACATTGATAAAACAAACAGATTGATGTGTAATAGAACTTTAGAAGTTGTTAATCGAACCTCCTACTTAAAAAGTTTGTCATCTTAACAGTAAAAAGCTTGGTGTATTGTCAGCGAACTTGATTAAACTTTTACTTTATTCCACTTTTATATAAAGTATGATAATTAGCTAAGTTTGGAAACACTTAAGATAAATAATTTCAGTCGCTATACATAATCGTGCTCTTTTTTTTGTTTCATATAACTTAAACATTAGGTACACTCGATGTCAGTCCATATTTTGCCTTAGTACAGTCAAGTGTAAAGATATGGGAGCATAGAACTTACTCATAAATATATAAGATGGCTCTTATGTCAGCGGATTAAGGTTTCGGTACAAATTTATGAGAGGGTTAAATCGATACATGTATTTGCACTTGACTGTACAAAGGAATAAATTGCCAAAGAGTAAGCGTATCCTTGACTTTCTTTCTGCTCTATTGCATGGAAGTGAATATTGAAAAGGGGTAGGCAGAGTACAATAAATAGCCGTTGTAAGTGTAGTGTGTAGTTGTGGCTATGTTTTTATAATTATTTATACCCGCCTGTCACATTATATTTTGTGGACAATCTTACACAAATCGAACTAGTCCCAAACTAAGCAAATCATGTCACTATGGGTAGAGAACGTTCCGGGTTACGAAGACGGGTTACGTACATAGAAAACATCCATGACTCAGGAACAAATATTCGTGCTCATCACACAAATAAATGCCCTTACCGGGATTCGAACCCAGGTCTTCCTGCTTTCTAGGCAGGGTCACTACCAACTAGGCTACAGCGGTCGTCATTTCATGACGGCATTTCATTTCATTTATTTATTCAATATCAATATACATTGCATTTGAACATATTAAAAAACAATAGAACATTATTCTGCTTATTAAAATTAAAGCCCGTCACAGACGTAGCTATAATATATATTAATATACCGTAAGATACCGAAATATGTATTATATCTGCGTGTGTGGACTCTGTCAACTAGTACGGACAATATATCGTAAGATGCCTAGCTATTATATTATATTTTGGTATATTAATATATATTATCTACGTCTGTGACGGGCTTTAGTCTTCACATGTACAGTCGAGTACAAAGCTATGTATACGCCTGAAAGTTACAAAATTATCCATTTTTATTTGTAGCCATATTTGGTTATTATAATATATGCCCAAATAAGGTGACAGTACCGAGCATACGCACAATGTTCCAAATTTATGTATACACTAACAAGTAAACAATAATGTGCACGTATTGATGCTGATTTATATGACTGCAGATACTGTTACAATTTTATGTATACACGTCAATCAAATTTATTTTTCGAATATAGAACCTATCAGTAAAAAATATCTCAATATCCAGCAAAAATGAATTGTATTAGCTTTGACACACGGTCGTAATTTGAACAAAGCTATTTGACGCTTCTTGAAAAGAGTATTAACCTGTCATTGGCTATCGCCGTCTCACGATTTAAATCGTGAATTTGACAGAATTGATAATAAGTCAAAACCAGATGGGCCTAACATTGCGTTTCTATGCCCTATATTCTTATGGAGCCGTTGAATTGATTGACAGCTAGTCCCTGGCGGCGAAAGTGTTAAGCTGCTAAGGTCTACGGCGTAGCGCTATAAGCGTAGCGTAGCAGTCAGCAAGCTTAGCAATTCGAGACCAAGCAACGCTACGTCTGCTACACCTTAGCGTGTAGCAGCGTTTTTCTACCTTCTAGTAGAAATCGCTCAGAGGCAAGACTCATGTTATGTGGTCACGGGTCTTCAATGAGTTAACACTTTCACTGCCAGAAACCCGCCTAGCGGGCGCCTACCGCTACTTACGAGGAAAATCAAGGGATCGGCTACGAGCATAGCGATTCTTGGCAGTGAAAGTGTTAAAATTTTGTTGCCATGTAATTCAGTCATTAAAGGCCTCCACCCACCGGACGCGTGTGCTACGCGGCGCGTGTGCTGCGCGGCACACGCGCAAGTTGTAAAGCATTGAAACTACACTTCAAACACACATCGAACGCGGCACACGCGCAGCACCCGCGCAGCTGCAGCGCAGCACCCGCGCGGCACACGCGCAACACCCGCGCAGCTGCAGCGCAGCACACGCGCAAGTTGTAAAGCATTAAAACTACACTTCAAACACACATCGAACGCGGCACACGCGCAGCACCCGCGCAGCTGCAGCGCAGCACACGCGCAGCACACGCGCAGCACACGCGCAGCACACGCGCAGCACACGCGAAGCACACGCGTCCGGTGGGTGGAGGCCTTAAAGCAAGTCGGAAGACTCTGCTTGTCTCATCCCGGGATCATTGGTGTGGTATTGTATCGTTCCGAATGCCCCGAGCGGTAGGCGACCGGGCCGGGTAACTGTCATGAGGTTGCCGTCTAGGGAATTTAAATGCATTTCGGCTGCCATTTTACATTAACTTTATGAAGCAGATCATTACATCAAAATTATGAATCTATTTACTATAACTCAATAAGGCTTGTGTTATGTGTACTAGAAGACGTTATATTTAATAGATATCACATAACATCATCAGCCTATATACGTCCCACTGCTGGGCACAGGCCTCCTCTCATGTATGAGAGGGAACGGACAGTAGTCCCCACGCTGGCCCAGTGCGGATTGGGGACTTCACATACACCTTTGAATTTCTTCGCAGATGTATGCAGGTTTCCTCACGATGTTTTTCCTTCACCGAAAAGCTAACGGTAAATATGAAATCATATTCCGTACATAAGTTCAGAAAAACTCATTGGTACGAGCCGGGATTCGAACCCACGACCGCCGTTTGACAGCCGCATGCCTGAACCACTGGGCTACCGTAGCTTTTTTTAGATATAAATAGTTAAATACATAGAAAACATCCAAGACTCCGTTCAGAAACAAACATTTATCCTCATCAGGCAAATATTTAAACCATACCTGGTTTCGAACCCAGGACCTTCAGCTTCGTAGGCAGCGTGACTAACCACCAGGCTAACCGGTCGTCTAAATATGTGTTGATTTATCTTTAAGGCCTCCACACACCGGACGCGTGTCGTGCGCGGCGCGTGACGTGCGCGGCGCGCGTCGGGCGCGGTTGAATCGGTATATTCGGTATATTCACACCGCAAGCGGGCGGCGTATAGCAACACGGGAGTATGCGGCTGCGACGCGTTACCAACGCGTGTGCCGCGCGTCTGCCGTGCGTGTGCCGCGCGTGTGCCGCGCGTGTGCCGCGTGTGTGATGCTCGTGTGCCGCGCGTGGGCCGCGCGGCTGCGGCGCAGCAGCAGCGCGGGTCCGCGCGACATGTCTCTCTCACTACCAACACATTTAATATGTATCTCACTATCTCTATCACGCTTGGCGACGCGTTCGCGTTCGATGTGTGTTTGAAGTGTAGTTTCAATGCTCAACTTGCGCGTGTGCCGCGCAGCACACGCGCCGCGCACGACTCGCGTCCGGTGGGTGGAGGCCTTTAATTATAGAGGATTATTTTCGTCATCGACAGTGTTATAAATGTAGCTACAGTCGAGGAAAATGAAGATTTGGCACATGTCAACTCTATATGAATGACATCAAGGTGCGAAAGTGGGGATTCCTCGACTACATCAGAAGATTCGATGCGAATTTTACTTTAATTGTGTGGGTTTTGGTACGATTGATAACTAAGAATACTCCGTGCCTCATATGTCGGTATTCGGCACACATGAATAATTAATTATGTAAGTAACCGTATCCACTGAAAGCGGTTTTTAAATTACCCTGCTCCTGGAGGTATATTCGGCTCGAAATATTTTTGATATGATATCATGACATGTGCCCTTCAGAATTATTCGGATTTAATCCGAAAGACCGGATAATCCGCCCTCGCTGCCACGCGCACTATGAGTAACTAGACACTACTCGTAACGTGTCAAGTTGTGTGTTTTAGTGCCACTATTAGCAATTTTAGGTTTGAAGATGGAATAAATGTGACATTGCAGTGATTTTTTAGTATTAATATAATCATTATAATAATAATAAATATAAGGGGACAATCTTACACAAATCGACCTAGTCCCATAGTAAGCTCAGTAAGCCTTGTGTTATGGGTACTAGACGACGATATATATAATAGATATAAATACATAGAAAATATCCATGACTCAGAAACAAACATTCATGCTCATCACACAAATTTTGCCCTTACCGGGATTCGAACCCAGGACCTCTTGCTTCGTAGGCAGGGTCACTACCAACTAGGCTAAAGCGGTCGTCAAAAAATACATAAAAAGAAAAAATATATATAAAAGTAGTATTACCAATAAATGAGTATGAGTAAGTTGCTAGCCCATCACCCACGACACACGTCAACCATATTTCCCTCATGGATTCATACGACACCCTCTGGGAGAAAGTGGGTGTTATTCTAACCCGAAACCGCACTTATTAATGTCATAACCTCATAACTGTGTCGTAATACGTCAAGCGGAATAGACCTCGTGTATAAAATACGCCGGCTCTCGACTACAAGCACATGGCCAGGGGTAGTAATTGTTATTTTATTAATGCACTTCTCCCCCTGTTTGAGTAAGTTTGTGTGACAATATTCCGGGTACGAAATGTTGAATAAAATATACCTACAGTTGCTGACAAAGGCGAAATCGCTCAGCAACTTTTGTCTTTGTCTGTCACGTTGACATTTGCGCTTGTGCTAAACGGTCAAACACATCTTGGTTAATAGAGGTCTCATAAACAGGTACTAGTCTATGGGCGACCGAGCTCTGCTCGGGCGAAAATTGAAAATAATTTTCTCAGGCATGAGACCAAGCTAGATCGATTTTTCGCCCCCGTAAAACTTTTTTTTAGTTGTACATTGCTACGCCGTAGTCATGCTACGCGACGTAGCGCCCTACGCTTACGCTACGCGCTATTACCTTTTTCTCTGGTTTCACTGCAGGACTACGCGCTACACCCATAACCGATCACGTGGTTTTTCTGCTAAGTAGCGGAAAGCGCCTACAGCGTAGGTGCCCGCTAGGCGGCAATGAAACTGACTTTCTGCCAGTGAAGTAGGTAAATATTGGCCTCATTAGCAGTGAATGGGTTAGTAATAAAAAAAGACCGGGTTGCACTCCGGGATTGCCGGCAGAAGTGAAAGCTTGAATATTTTAAAAAAAACCTCTTGATTTTCACCACCAGGGTTGAAAACTATAATAAATCCTGCTCACTTGAATTCTGATTTTAAAAAGACCAACATTGCATTATTGTTTTTTATCAAAGCAGCCCATTGCCACAATAAGTTTAGTGCGCGGAGTTGGCAACTGTAATTGCTACAAACAAGTGAGGCCGGAACGCATTCTATTACATGCAAAGGAATTTGAACCATCTGTACAGCAGATACAATTCATATTTGATTACAATGCCCACCGGCGTTGGTAGCTGCCGCCTCGTAGCGGATGCAATATTCATTCAAATATCAAATGTCACTTCTGTGTAGACGGTTCAAATTCCTTTGCATGGAATCCTTAAACCGACATAAAATGCAGTCGCTTGAGTGTCGGAGAGACTGTGTTGATTCTGTTCTATTATTTAAAATAATGAATAGTCATATTGATGCCCCTGATGCTGATATATGTATAAGAGTTCCAGGTAATAAAGAACGCCGATGTCGTCTTTGATACAAACATTTATTCTCCATCCCATGTAGTAGAACTAACTATTCTAAAAATATTTTCATTAAGCGGGCATGTGCACTTTATAATGAAAATTGTATTGTAAAAAAATTAGATATATTTAATTGTACCATTAGTTCAATAAAAAAAATATTCAAGACTAGTATGTAAATCTTTAACATTATCTGTCAATATTTAAAATTATTAATATATGTCATGTTTGTCTATACTTAGTCAAAAAGTTGTTAAGTACGTAGAACATGTTCCTTTCACTGAGGTTACTGTGAGACTGTTTTTTTTTCCTAATTATCTGTAACTTCTTACTAATCAGCTTAACCTGATCCAGGATAGGTACTTTTTCGTGTTTATATAAAGATAAATTTAATTAAAAATGGAAACTATAGGTCTAGATTAAGAAAAGTAATTGTAACAATTTTATTGTCCGACCGTTTGTTTCATACTTAAATAAAATCAAATAAAAAAAATAAAAAGAATAAAAGAATGCGCTCCGGCCCGGCCTGTTCGGTGTGAATCGTACATTAGTGAAATAGGCCCTCAATACTTCATTACATCGGAATGGTGTCGCGTCCAATGTAGGTTACGTTCAAAATGGCGGCGAACCACGCGACTCTGACGCAGCGCGTGTAAAAAAAACCCGCGTTGATTTAGTAGCGATTTAGCTTATCTCGTGATCATCAAAGGCTAAGCTGTTATTTTATTTTCTTTGACATTCTTATACAAATCGATCTAGTCCCAAACTAAGCAAAGCTGGTACTATGGGTACTAGACAACGATACACCTGCTTATAAAGATAAATAAATACTTAAATACATAGAAAACATCCATGACTCAGGAACTATTCATGCTCATCACACAAATAAATGCCCTTACCGGGATTCGAACCCCAGAGCTCCTGCTTAGGCAGGGTCACCACCTATTAGGTTAAAGAGATCGTGAAGTTATTCTTTACGCGCTCAGGCGCCTATTTCCATCCGTCACCCGTCACCAAACTAGACCTCTGCCTACGCTTAGTTACTACGCATCGCGGCGCCAATATGTATTTGTGGGTGAGCGTTGAGGTGAGCTTTTGTTAGTTACAGAATAGCGGGGCTGGTTGATTTGGGGAACAAGAATAAATAAATAAATAAAACATTTATTACAGGTAACTAAGGCCCATAGTTACAAATATCTTACAGACTAACATACATACAATATAATATTATTATTTAGAATAACCTACATTAGCTGGTTAAAGTTTCAAGGTTTTTATGATTCAATCTGAAGGTTAATTAGACACTTAAGTTTCGCGATCCATGTACGAAATTCATAATATCGCATGTTTTGAGCACGCTTAATTGAACAGTCGTATTTGCGTAACTCCTAAATCTCATAATACCTACAAACAGAATGTTTAAAATTGTATTCAGTCATCATCATTAGAATATGTTAATAATTAGTAAAAGTGATTGTAAATATATTCTAATGACTTATAGAAATACTATGTCGAGTTATCATCATCATCAGATCAGCCGAAAGACGTCCACTGCTGGGCATAGATCTCGCCCAAAGATTGCCACAATGACCGTCGACCGGTCCAGCGCCACAACCGCTAAAAATTCCAAACATTAGCTAATTTAGAGTTTAAATTAAATGAACTTAAGAACATACGACCTTAGAAAATTCACGAATTATATTATATTAGTAAAATTGTAGCAACAGCCATAGCGAGCGACGTTAAAAACTGGGCCTTAATGTGTTTCGGCCGCTGAAAGCTAGCACCCTACATACATACATTCACGCCTTTATCCCTAAAAGGGGTAGGCAGAGCACATGAAATTTATGTTCCAGCGCCACTTTTAGTGGGTATAAAAGATCGACAAAATGTGATATTGCAATGACAGGTTGCTAGCCCATCGCCCACAACACACTTTAACCCTGCTCCCTAAGTCGACTTTTACGACACCCAAGGGAAGAAAGGGGGTGGTGAAATTTTAACCCGACACCACACGGGGGAAACCCCTGACACCCTGAGTAAATTTAAATCTGATTATGAACAAAAACATACCGTAATATCCAATCAATCATGGCATGTCATAATATCCAATCTTAGAGCGCCATAGTTATATTGTTAAGTTAATATAACTCCAGCACGGGTATCACGCGACGGCGCGCGAGCTCTCTCGATTTTTCTCGCATTGTCCGTCTCTTTCTTATTAGAACAAATAGAACAAGAGATATAATGATTTAAACTTTCACGATTCTCACACATTATGTATACTAAACAGGGGGCCTAGACAAGGTTAGGTTAGGTTAGGCCGACGAAACACTTTTCGTTAACATCTGTCATTCCCATAGATTTTATTAGTTTTCTATTAGCGTTTGCGCTTGTCGATTGTAACCTTGTCTACGGCCCCAGGACTTAATCGCGTATAATTAACTGAGTTGTACGTGACCATGGATGTTGCAACACATCCGAAACGTCGGGAGAATGCAGCGAGGAAAACAAATAAATTAATTAAACGCGATTAAGTCCTATTTAATATAAATAAAGAGATATAGTGCTAGAGGAATCGAGAGTATGTCGCGGCCGTCGCGTCATAGGCATAAACCTCTTATCGGTCGCGAATATCTTTGAAAGGCTTCGTAGGCTTTCAGTCTAAATGTCATGTGGCTGCGATGTATTGTATACAATACGGGTGCATTCAACTTGCTCATAAATATGTTCCATCGCTTTTATGTCAGCGGATTAAGGTTTCATACATATTTATGAGAGGATTAAATCGATTGGATTTTGCATTTGACTGTACTATTATTGCTCACTATGACCAGCCACGCTGCGTCTGCCGGTACGTGGGCACCGCCCCAGCGGTCATCGGTCGGTTGTCCCCGCAAGGTGGACTGATGACCTGGTAAAGGTCGCGGGAGTCCGCTGCCAAATGAATCATCGGTCAAACATATTTCGAACTTGTGATAGGTTGCCGCTATAACTAGTTTAGAGGATAGTCTAGATACAAGTTAGTCGATGGTATGAATACAGTTCAAGCTGTTAGACCAAGTCTACAGCTACATGGCAACCCGGTTATCACGGACTCCTAATTGTACGGCCTAATAGTCCGTGTCCACGTATCTTTCTCTCTCTCTGCCTTTATCGTAACCGATGCGGATTAAAAGAGACAGAGATATTGTGGACGCTAATACGGGTGTAGACTCGGAAATTATTATTACTCCAAAAGAAAGAAGGCTAAAAAATATACCTAGTGACGAAAATCCCATTCAAATATCTCAAATATTTACAAAGATACTGTATTGTTTGTTAGAGAGAGAAACCGCAAACAATGTGTGACGTCACAATATACAAGCGTCATCGTTTCATATATATGAAGTTGCGTTTTGCAAAAAGTGGACCGAACATACGGGATTGTACCTCCACCTTACAGAAGGCTGCACCCAAGATAACACCACTACTGGCTCTGTTTGTAGTGTTGTTTCTGGTGGTGGTGAGCAACGCCAGAGCTCCCGAGGCTATGTTTTGTTGTATGAAAGACCCACGTTCTTCTTTAGCGATCAACAAGTACATTGTGTTACAAGGGAGCAAAATGGTATATTTACAGCTAGGGTGGTGTATTGAATCCTGAATGAAGCGAAAGATTCTACAATAGAATCCTTAGCGTACCGATTGATTCTAAGGTGTAAGGTAAGCATGTGAACGCCCAAGATGGAAATAATATTGCGACCAAGTGGCACATACTGCTTTTCACACCTTCTAAGTAAGTAAGAAAAGTGTTATCTGAATAGCAGGATGAGGAAAGAAAAGTACTTATCTATGTTCCTTCATTTCAGGGCAATAATGACTCTTTTCTGAATAGCAGGTGGGAGAAAAAATTGTATTAAAAAACCCTTACCTTCGCCGCAAGGTGCGCGACGTCAGTGTGGCCTTAAACTTAGCGTTTTCAAACAGTATTTACATGACATTGAGCCAGGTAAGAGCCAATCTATACCGCCTACAACGTGTAGCGAAATGCGAGCGAGACACAGGTCAAATGAAAGGTGAATTAAGTTTATGTAGCTTGTGTTTTCCAGAGTAAAGGTTAATCAAATCTGCGTAGGTTAAATGTCACTACGAACTTTTTATATTCTTTTTTGTTTTAATAGTTTATATTACTTAGTTGCTATTGTCACGGAAAAAATAAAATTTCGTATATCTTTTTTTACACTTTCACTGGCAGGAACCCGCCTAGCGGGTGCCTACGCAGCGTCACAGGATCGGTTACGAGCGTACCGCGTAGTGATTCGTGGCAGTGAATATGGTAACCCATTCAGGGCCAATGACGACACATATGCGTCAGACCGCCGAAGTTGCTTTCCGCTAAATACTAGTTATACCCCAGGAAAATTGCGTTTTTTTTAAACATTAATTTATAACAGCCTTTTTTTGTTTGTTTAGTTTTCAAATATTATTCTGAGATGCCTTATCCAAGAATCCACCAAAATTTTCATCGGGAAGTATATATATAAAAATAAATGACAAATCCATTATGTTTTTGTGTGATTTATTTATTATTCTTGAAGAGCTCCTATGAATTAACTAAAACAATAATTAAAATATCTATTAATATTTTTCCTCTTTTTTCAGGAATTGGTTAAATATCGATTTTTTTGATGACTAATATTTTGGTGGATTTTGAGTCTACGTAATTACTAAAATGATAATATATCAGTTACACACAAAAAAGCTGCTGTTATGAATTATTTCCAATTTTACATTTTTTTCCATACTAATGAAAATAAAGTGCTTGGGCTATTAAGTCTCAAATTATTTTAGTTTACTAGGTATTTTAGTCACTGAAATAGGACGCCACAATTGGATATTGCGTAAAGAATATAAAGCGGCCCACATTTATTTGCCGAGACTTGCGGATCGTGGTTTCTCCCTCATTCATAACACAGACTTCATACATCTTCCTCGAAGTAAATATTCTAGCCATAAATTGTTTATGATCACCGTATTCTTTTACCTTGATTTTTGACGCTGGCAACTTTGATGCAAAAATAAACTTTATGGAATGGCTTGAGGCGGAAATAGGGTTCTTTATTTTGCCTTTTTAGGATTCCGTAGCTAACAGAGAACCCTTATAGTTTCGCTGCGTTACCGCGCGTTACCAGCTGCGACATATTTACCTTCATAAGTGATGTGCATGGTTACTACGCGGTGGTTAGAACAGTCATCATCATCATCATATCAATGGTAAGACGTCGTCCGCTGGACACAGGCCTCCCCCAAAGAGTGCCACAATGACCGGTCCTGCGCCACCCGCATCCAGCGGACTCCCGCGACCTTTACCAGGTGATCAGTCAGTCCACCTTGTGTGTCTACCCACTAGACCACTGTGTTGTAACCAATTCGGCTTTGGACTGTGTAAGTGATTTACTTGGAGCGACCATTTTCCGCACCTGATAACGTGTAATTTAAATGCCATTAGAACTAAGACGCATAATACATACTTCACAAATACGAAAAATAGTGTTGTATGGGAAAAATAATATTTTTGAAATCGGGAAGTACTCTTCTGAATGTGAAGTAGGTTAAAGTTAATAGATTGTCTGATATAGTGGTTACCTCAATGCTGTTTATTCATTGAATTACCTAAACAATACAAAATAACGTATTCTTATTATGTAGGTTCCTTTCGTTTTAAGTAAGAACTAGGAAGGTTATGTTATGTATAATGTCAGTCCTCAACTAGATTTGGTTTTGTTCCAGGTCGTGTACCGAAAGTATTAAACAATGACAACGTGTAACTTATGGTAAGTACTTGTTATAGCTAAACTATAACTTACTAGCTGCCAGAGCGGCTTCGCCCGCGTATCGTTAAGACATCAGGCAAAACATTGGGATAAAATATAGTCTATAACCATTTAGAAAGAACATTAACAAAAAAAAAAACATTCTACACGCAGGTAAAATAATTTTTATATCGCATTAACGGTGCCGGAGAATAACCAAAACGTACAAACTTATAAAGTCACTATCTCACAGACTGTTCGTCTTTATAATATTAGACTATCTGTGGCTGTTTAATTTAATTAATCCTGAGAAAGGTCCATAAAAAGAATGTCTTATGATGGGATCTAAGAGGAATTAGTGAAATTTTTGGTTGTTTGTTAATATACATTTTTCGCCCTGTTACAATAGAATCAGAAGCAAAAATGTAAACATATCTATGACGTCAACTCAGCACTTCAGAAACAACACATAAACAATTGTACATAAGCGCTGTCAACACTGCACCTAGATTTTATCGGATGTATGTAAATCAGCTGCCATAGTTTTTACTTTGTTAGAAAAGTATTTGTCATAACCACCTTATCAACATTTTAGGTAATCGTATGGCGATCTCTAGAATAGGCGAATATCGACGTGATATTTTGTAGCAGCGCCTATTTCGCCGAAAGCGTTGTCGCTCGTTTAGCAACACCCAGGGGACACGTGCACGTGCAGGGTTGTGGCAGGTAAATCCTGCGGACGCGAACAACAGATTTTCCCCCCAATGGGGACAATTTGTTATCAACATTAAGAAAGCGCCAGTCAAGCCTAAGACCGTTAGGCAGAAAAGTCTCTTATACCCTAATATACTCATAAAAATAAAACCTCTTAGCATCTCAGCAAAGCAGACATAACTTCCATTCCTGAATTAAGTACGGCCTTAAAAACCAGAATTAGCACAATGGAAACAATCCTTGTTTTAATAAAAAAAAACATTCAACATTTTCCCTGAAAGCTATTTTGAGGTATTCATAAATAATTCCAGCGGAAAGATAACTTACTTTAATGAGATCAAGTTCCGACTTTGTTTTTTTCGTATTATTCCGTAAATAGGTTTGGGCCTGCCCTGTGACCTTTCTGAAGTGCTGTGGGTTAAGGGTTGTGTAAACACTTCTTCGGAGACTGGCAGTTAATAAGTTTGAATTTGGAATAGTAACTGTACCTTTTTGATGGAGAAATAGCTGACAGCTGCTGATTTTGGTTGGCTCTATAATATCGAACAAGTAAAGCCCGCATCACACTGGCGCAGCGAAGGAAATTCTCTGTTCTAGCTTGTTTAAACATTCTGTTGTATGTCTATCCGAATGTTCGCCTGTTCTCCTCCGTTCCTTCACATTTAGACCAAGTTCGTTAATTATATAGAATTTTTATATCGAATTGTTTTTTTTTTAAATTAGATAAAAATCCTAAAATTGACACGCTCGTGAGTTCCACAGGTCACAGTCACTATTAATAGGGCTAGTTATAATCTTTTGTTTTCAGTTATACACCTCTTCCCGGAAGATAATGCTGAATTGGCGCTACGTTTGCCTCTATCACACACATAATAAGAAGGCCAATTAAAATCCAGATGTCTGTAAGCCTTAAAAGATGATTTAACTTGTCAATGGTAAACATCCGCTCAGACCCCACAATATGTCCTACCTAGACAACCCTGAAATCTATATTACAAGGTGTACGCGCTTCGTACCTCTTAAATTAAATAACAATGATGTATTAGATTGATTTGACAATGTATAATAGAAGGTATAAGAGGTAGGTATAAAAGTCAGCCCATATCTCCCGCGGGGCCGCATGACGTGGCCGCGTTTATTTTATTTATCACCGGCGGCGTTTTTGGGCTGGAGTAAGATAATCTCGGATTTCTCTTCATTCTTATGTGCATTTTTATGAGTGAAACAGATCTTGGAGCCGTGGATGAATTTGCTGCACGGGACAAAAAATAAAGTAACAAATGTCTACATTGACAAATTATGCTATTTCGTACTACCTATAATGAAAAAGAAAAAAATCATAAGCCAGGCAGGTGAAATGATTTATTAATTCATTTTATTATACACATAAATAGGGTTCAAATTCTAAATGCTTGAGGTTTAGTCCTCCATAAACAACTGTCATTCAATGCCATTTCGATTCTATTGAACTGATTTAAATTAGATTTGCTAGTCAACGGGCTTAATTGTGTAATTCCCATCCATTCCCTTTAGGTGCTTTTCAAAGTGTAGGTATTAAATGTATCAAATGGGTGTAAATAGACAATTTTGAAAGCTGTTAGCTGTCTGGAAAGCTATGATCAAGCTGAACTTTAAAAGCGGAATATCCGTTGGATATCCAATTTGTGTAATGGAATACGCTCTTTCCGACCACATTGCCCCGCCGTTCCAATAACCCCGGGCATTTACCCAATAAAATATCTCACAAAAACTCTATCCTTTGTCATTGCCCGCGTTTGCCTTTATAAACGACCTCCTCATTTTTCTCATAAAACAAATGCTGGTTACGCAATTGCATCCGATTATCAAAAAACGCCCTCTTGATAATTTTATTTCGAAATTTAAATTTGGAACACAATTCGAAGCGATGGTGAGCCGTTTTTATAGATTGCCAGTGTCATAAATTAAAAGGAATTGAACGGTCAGCATTTGCAAAATTATGTGCAATGGAACAACGACCTTGTTCCTTCATGATAAAGTAACAATTTGTAATAAAAGTTAAAATCAATGCATATTCTGAAACTAGTAACTTTTTCTATAAGTACGCTATAATGGCGCCTCAGCTCGCAGGCAGTAGAATATATTGATTCCGTTTCCTGCAAGATGGCGGTTCCGTGTACTAAATCACGCATTGCGAATACTTAGCATAAAATATTGCAGTGTTGGTTGCATTCGAGTTTGAAATCGGAAGAGATTTTTTTATTGTTATTTATTGTAGGCATACTACAGGGAATTCTAAGTGGGTATCGATTCTGGTATTGGATTAGAATTATATTGTACGTACTTTTGCTAGAACAAAGAGATATGTGAGAACGAGAACGCACGTCTTATGTAATACTGCTCCTATCATAATTAAATTGCGAGAGTACGATTAGAGATTATTCTTCTCATCCCAAATTGTTATCCATGCGTTTCTCTTGCTCCCTTCAACACATTGGGGTTGTGGTTGTTAAAACTCCCTGTTAACATTATCACAGCTAAATCATTCACTGCGGATTACTTTGACTACTTATTCCAAACAAATTGCTGATAATTTACATTAATATCATATTTTTTTCATACTCTACTCATTGTACACCCGAGTGTGTTCGTAAACCAACATTAAACATATTTTGTAAAAATAGAAAAGGCGTCTAAATATTTGTCGTACGCGGAAAACAACATGTGTTTAATGCGCAGTGCATTTTGCATTCATTTCCCCGGAGCCCGCAGTGCAGAAAGTTACAAGTTAGACGGGTTGGGTGACTTACAACTTGGTGTACTGAAAATACTGGTATGCCTCAGGAGGGTGAAACTTTTACAGTCAAGTTCTCCAACGTCTACGCAGACAACCTTTCAAAAACATCTACACACATGTCTTATGTCAGTAAGAAGAAAGATTGTATTGCATTGCAGAACTTGGCTTTACACACTTGTAGACAGCTTGTCGTTGAGCTTAATTTGGTTCGAGCATCAAGCATCGTTTAAATCCAATAGCGCGAGAAATTGATGTTTATTCTGTAGGAAGTAACTGTTTATTTTATAATAAATAGTAAATAAATAAATATACGGGGACAATCTTACACAAATCGAGCTAGTCCCATAGTAAGCTCAGTAAGGCTTGTGTTATGGGTACTAGACGACGATATATATAATAGATACAAATACTTAAATACGTAGAAAACATCCATGACTCAGAAACAAATATTCATGCTCATCACACAAACATTTGCCCTTACCGGGATTCGAACCCAGGACCTTCAGCTTCGTAGGCAGCGTCTCTACCCACTAGGCTAACAGGTCGTCAAAATATAGTTTTATGAAGAATTTAATGTTCTTTAAGTAGTTTATTCTACCCGTAGTTTACCAGCACCTACCTATTGTGAATTAAATTATGGATGAAATACAAAAACCTAATTATGGCTCAAGGGCTCTATATAACATATCGAAGCTTACAAATACAATTATTTCAATCCAATATCCAATCAAACAAATACCGAATAGAAAAATGTTTCAATGACTTTACTTCGGATTTCCTTCGGAAAATCCCATTACATTCCTCTCCATAAGAAGTATACTGTTCCGCTGTCAGCTTAATAAAATGGCGGCAACCGTTGCGGCTTGCGCGGCATTTTGCATTCATTTCCCTGGGAGCGGGAGCTGACGGCTCCCTCGGCGCCCGCGCTGACTTTTTAATTTCGCGACCATAGACTATAAATTCGATCGTTGTTTTTTTTCATTATTGTCTTGCTTTGGTAAGTGAGTTGTGTTAAACACGTACTAATCAGTTTTCTATAACGGTTTGTTCTAAAAGGTTCCTTTTTAACTTACAAGCCGTATAGGTACGTGCCGTATGTTGCCCCTGAATCCATTTTTATTTCGACACTGTAGAACTCGCCCCAGTTGCACACGTTAACCAGTGAATAAAACATCGCAGGCACTTGACACGGTTGCGGCTCTCGGGCCGTAATCTAATTAAATTCCAGCCTCAATACTCTGCAGATGGCGTATACGGGTCACAGGCGCAGAATAATGATTACTACTATTACGTACAGAAGTGAACTGTTCAGGGAAACCAAAATCCTCACCCTCCCGAGCTTGTACATTCTCGACGTAGCCAAGTATGTGAGAGGTAACCTTGAACAGTTCCCGACGCGCGGTGACTCGCACAACTATAACACAAGGCGACGAGACGAACAGCGTCCACCATGTACCCGTCTAGCCAAGTCTAAAAAGTGCCTCCACTCAATAGCTCCTAAGATATATAACCATATACCCCTAGAGATTAAAAATGTGACTAATAATAGATGTTTCACAAATAAACTAAAATCTAAACTTATGTCTGAAGCGTTACTACTCTGTACACGAATTTTTCAACGGCGTGCACTCTTGAACTGGTTCATTATCCCAACATATGGAATCAAGCAATATGAATTTAACCTACCATTTAATAATAAATTTTAAATAATATTATACCCGGTAACCTATCACAAGTTCTAAATATGTTTGACCGATGATTCATTTGGCAAATTTTCATTTGACCGAATGCATTTTTTTCAGGAACCAATGACAATTCCAAGCTTTTGAAAATAGTAACGCATAGAACCAATTAGGTTAGGTTAGGTTTGTTTTATAAAAATACTGTAAACTTTACGGTCTCTGAAAAAAATGCATTCGGTCAAATGAAAATTTGCCAAATGAATCATCGGTCAAGCATATTTCGCACTTGTGATAGGTAACCATTATACCCATCTGACAAAATTATCTTATACCTTTATAATAATATTACAATAATTATATTTAAACGAATACTGTTGCCATGTAAAACTATGTTTTATAAAGGATTAAATGAATGAATGAATGAAGATGAAAATGACAGATCATTTCTTCTGTTCTACCGCATAAGGAAGTTCAATGTTCATATATTTGATCGAGTTCAATGTCAAAAGTGTGACCAGGCACTCGTCGCCTCTCTGTCTGGCGACCAGCCCGCGGTCTGACAGGCGCTCTTTGGTCTGGTCCTACCTTTTCACCCGTTGGTACGGGACTAAGTCATTCCGTGGTCCAACGTGGTTTTATAAACCTATCAGAGCAAGCGAGAAACAAATATAGACCCAAAATGACAGCAATTTCCGAAGGTGTGCCTTTCAATTTTTTGAGCGTGTTGACACTGTGAACTTTCTTTTCTATGGTATAGCAATGTCACAAGTTGCCATTTAAACTTCACGAATACATCCTCATATTGTTCGGTATCGTATTGTATTTCGCCGCGCGTCTTTCCACAGTTTCCACTCGCCGATCGCGTTTTCGCTTCCCATTCATTCAGTCCATTCAGCAAAAGCCAATCAATTAAGTGTGTCTGTGGAAGCATCGCGAACGAAGAGGCTCAGTGCAAATAGAGGGGTGTTATAAGTTTAACGTGTCTGTGAATCTGTGTATCTGTCTGTGGTATCGTAGCTCCCAGGGTCAACACTTTTTTATGAGACGTTTTTTTTTTATCGACAAAAATTAATAAAAGTGGACAGGTTTGAAGAGCTCCTGATTCTGCAAAATATTCGCACAATTTCCATTTATTTTTTCTAACACTGCATTTTATTGTGCAACATTATAAAAGAATATTGTATTTATATTACACAAAATGCGCGCGCTCTTCTAACCTTCTTTTATCCAATTTTGAAGAAAATTAAATATCGGCCCTTAATTGACGACTATTTTCACGGCGAAGATGTCCCTGTGAAGCCTTTCCCGGGATTAAATCTGGATATTATTTAAATCCAATATATTTAAGTATGGAATACTTGAACGGTGGATAATCCGGAATATTCGGACGAGTTTTTCCTTCTCTGGCACAACATACAGCAACTTCAACTTCCTATATATTAGCGAAACCGTAAACCTGGCAACCCTACTCGGCATCGCATCGCTCACTCGCTTCGCTCCCCATTAACGTCGATGAGCGAAGCGCGCCCGCGGGACCGAATGGAAATCAAAGTAAATGCGCCCGCCGTTTCGTTCGTTCGTTCCTTCCATTCGTGCTGATTCTTCGGTTTATTGCGGCGCCCCTGAAGTTGCGTTTGTTTTATTAAATGCTCGTTGAGTGTATGTTGAAGTAAATTGCGTGCAGATATTTTCCACAAGCTTGCGTGCACTGTTCGTAATCCGTTTTTCAGCCTGTTTTATTCGATTGAGCTGAAATTTGGCATACTTGCAGAATTTTTATTTTATTTTTATTTATTTAATTGGCTCACAAAACAAGTTACAGGCAATTACAGAAATACAATATTAGCATAAAGGTTCCGATCTGGACTATAACTCTAAACATGTGTGCACAGACAGAAAAAAAATTAAGGAAAGTAAGGGCGCTAAGATGGGCGCTAGGTAAGATGTACAACTAATTTAAACTACTAAAAACTAAACTAAACAAAAACAAAACACAAGCACTTATTTAGAAAGTTGGTTAGTGTGAACGCAGCCTACTTGCAGAACATACCATTGGCTGGATATTGCCATAAACTTGGCTGGATATTGCAATAATGTTATGCATTTATTCTTACTGTTGAACTTATAAGTGGTCTTCTTTACAGTCCAACTTTTAAAATTGTTGAATTGTCATGTAACTTACCTTGGGCGGGACGGGAGTTATGATAGGAAAATGAGTGTTACCGGCGTACATTATTTCCTACTTAGTTCGCTTTAAGATGATTTGTGCAAGTCTGTCGACCTCCAATCCATACTACCCATATCCATACTAATTCATCATATCAGCCGAAAGACGTCCACTGCTGGACATAGGCCTCCGCCAAGGAGTGCCAAAGTGACCGATCCCTCGCCACCCGCACCCAGCGGACTCCCGCAACCTTTACCAGATCATCAGTCCACCTTGTCGGGGGCCATTAGGGGTATTAAGCCACGCTGCGTCTTCCGGTGCGTGGTCGCCACTCGAGAACTAAGAGATACTAATATTATAAATGCGAAAATGTGTCTGTCTGTTACGTCTTCATGCTTAAACCGCCGAGCCGATTTAGATTAAATTTGGTATACAGATAGTTTAAGTCCCGGGGAAGGACATAGGATAGTTATTATCGTGGAAAGTTGTATGGAGCTACGATATAAACAAGTTCCACGCGGACGGAGTCGCGGGCAGAAACTGGTAAGATAGTTGTTACGAATGTAGGGAAAACTGGGAGACTAAAGGAAGGGAATTTAAAAAGAAAACTATTATTTGCTTAACAATACATGTTTACATAAAATGAGTCGCCTGGCGGACCTCAAACTAGGCGGAGCCTGAATCTTGGGGCCCTGGAGTGCAGTTCATAAAACAATAAGAAGTTGTTCAAGGAATCAGAATGAACTCAAAGGAAGAAACTAATAACAAGCATTGTTCATATAAGACCGCATGCGCAAATTGTGTGTATGTGTGCGTGTTTGTGTGTTCACCGGATAATTTCTCAAAGGGCCGAAGATTTTCGGGATACAATAATGTATTATGTAAGTATGTCTTGGGATTAGGTGTCAAAGCGGACCTCTAGCTCCTTTCGGGCACAACCGGGAATGTCGCTAAGAATGTCGCTAAGAATGTCGCTAAGATTGTCGCTAAGATTGTCGCTAACATTGTCGCTAAGAATGTCGCTAAGAGAATGATAATGAATCTGTCCGGCCGCGTTAGTGTAAAGACCAATAAAACTTGCAACAGAGACATTTTTATTTCGAAAGGTGATAAGTCGTTATACAAATGCGCGAGTTTCAACCTAAATACAGTTTCTGTTAAAGCCTAAAATGCCTTTTATGCTTCACCAACAAAAGATATCTTCACAGTTGCAAGGGTTGTCAAAACTGTAATATAAATATTTGTTGAATTGTGTTCGTTTTGCATGCCAGCTACTGGTGAAATGTATGTTTCATTTGCTCGTTTTTATACTGAGCATATTTATGTAAATAAAAAATTAAATAAATAAATATTTGGGGACAATCTTACACAAATCGATCTAGTCCCAAACTAAGCAAAGCTTGTACTATGGGTACTAGACGACGATATACATACTTAAATAGATAAATAAATACTTAAATACATCGAAAACATCCATGACTCAGGAACAAATATTCATGCTCATCACACAAATAAATACCCTTACCGGGATTCGAACCCGGGACCTCCGGCTTCGTAGGCAGGGGTCACTACCAACTAGGCTACAGAGGTCGTCGAATGTGCCATGTTTAACGCAAAGGAATTGAACCTTAGTACAAACGTTTCAGTTAGCTTTTTCTCTACGTAAGAAATCACTTACGCTCTTTTTACAATAGTTAACTAATTAGCTTATCTTTATGGCTCTTTACTCTAACGCGGCCGGACAGACTATATTATGTAGTTATTTTTCCATCATCTTGATAATAATTTAAGCAATTCCCGATAAAATGAAAACAACGCCAGTTTCCCTAACGAAATTGGCAAACATTTCTCCGCCAAAATTGTCACTTCGATAACGACGTTCCTTTAATACAATTCCGTCCCTCGTCAAGGTCAGTCGGCCCGCGTCAAAGGAGACGGCCACTAATCACGTTAAAGTATTTCACAATACCGTTTTGGGAAAAACATGCGATGAACAACTTGGAATCTTTAAATTTTTAAGGAAAGTAATTTAGATGTTTTTATTCGGTGTATTGCACACTTTGTTGTGATTATTTAATGGTTTACTATCCGGGAGCACAGAAAACAATCGAAACAGTAATTTGTCCGAAACGATTATTCCGAAACTTCTAAATTCCAAGCGCCATTTTCCGCCAAACTACAATTTTGACGTCGATGCTTTTTCTATCAAAACGTTCATAATAGGTTAGGTTTGTATTATACCCTGAAAAACAAAAATCTGCAGCGGAACGTGGTTATGCTTTCGCACAAGTGACTCTTCAGAACCTTTACTACATCCATATTCAAATGAAATGAAAATTGTTTATTCGTAACAAACAAATCTATCTATCACATATATATTTGCTTGTAAGTATTTTTTTTAACACAGGAATGTTTTCTCTTATTTCAAATCTAAATGAAGTTATCTCCGTCTCCATACAATTTGATGATCGTCTAACTAAAGGACTACTTGCACTTTGGGATTCCCATACTAAATGTATGGAAAAAGTTTTCTTTGATTTCTGGGCGTTCTAGTAGTCAAACCTTAGTCGGTCCCAAAGAGTATTTTGATCCCTAATAGGAATGGGATCGAATAGCATTTAAAAAAAAATTCGTCAATATCGATGATTTTCTCGCCGACTACTTTTTTTCAAAAATCTGTGAATGTAGATTGTCATCACTTAAAAAGTTAGGAATGAAATCCCAATGACATTTTTGCGTGGCGGCAAGGGATCTAGTAGCTGCCCTTACTGCCCCGTTTTAACTTTCCACCCTGTATAATTATACCTAAGTTTTTTTAACCCAATGGTACTGTAGCTGTAGCTGGGATTCGAACACACAACCTCCAGGTTTCAAAGTCGCGTGACTTACCGCTCGGCTACAGTGGCCATCTCACACACCCATGATTTCTGGGGCGTTTTTCACGTCAAAACCAAAAAATATTTTAAAAGGCCGCATTACACGATACTTTGGGCTCGAGCACGGAATGTAGGCCGCGCCGGCTAATTCCGGCCTTTACTTTCCAAGTGCCCTTTGCCTTTTAAAAAAAATCTCGTGAGAAGTCGCTTTAGCGCGGGAGACTTTTCAAAGAGGTTTTTTTTTGTCGCAGCTTTGGCGCTTGCGGTGCTCTATGTTTTAAAACGAAATATGTAATTATTAACGATCATACGTATGCAAAAAAGGCACATAATGTATTTAAAATAACATAAAAGGCTCGCCGAATTCCCAGCTCTTTTTCCCGGAATTTACCGGCGTAAAATCTTTTTCTATAGTATCGGTACCGAACATGAAATTCCCGGTATAATGTTGAAATGGCAAGGCCATCATGTAAACGCAAAACATTCGCATAAACACGAATTTTCATTTCGCTAATATACAAAGCTATTAGGGGCTGTTCATGAATGACGTCATCGGTTTTTGACGATTTTTGACCCCCCCCCATCATCATCCTGTTATTCCTTGAAATGGACCCTCCCCGCCTAATAAAATCTACTACTACGACTACGATCTAAATCTACGACTATCGTCATCCAATGGCCAGACCCCCCCCCCCCCCACACTATTTTGAAATGACGTAATTTATGAATAGCCCTTTATGCATATATTTTACAGTTTTTAATAATCATCAGGCAACTAAGGCCCTTAGTTACAAATACCTTACAGACTAACATTCATACGAGTACAATATAAATTATAATATAATATTAAAACACAAATAATTATTTTTTATTTGGGTCAATCGCAAAGATTTAAAAAAGTTTACGCTACATATATTAAACGCAGCACGCTAACCTAAACTAACATTGTCACAAAATAACCCGCTCCAAACCACGAATATTTGCATTGCTTTACAGACCCCAGGGGCCCAGTAGACAGAACGTGGATTGAAATCAAATTGACTTTTCTGCGCATTCGCTCCGATCGGCTTGGCGCGTGATTTGAGAGCTGTAATAGTAGATTGTTAACCAAGGGTTGAAAGTGACCCATCGCACCCGAGATATTTCTGGCGCTCGAACGAAGTGAGAGCGCCAATAGTTCGAGGGTCAAATGGGTAATTTCACCCGAGTTAAACACTCTACTTTTCATTTCGACTGTGAGGAAAATGATTAAAATAATTGTACTATGCAATATCCAACTTCTTCGCACTGGCTACATTATGCCACGGCCTACTAGACTACACGACTTAAATTGTAATCGAGTAGGCCGCGACGCGACTAATCTAGAGGGCCATGGCGAAACGTAAAAAAAAGAAAAAGTTACATGGCATTATGGCGGGCAGTCGAATAGAGGAATGATTTTGAATATTGATTTTCTGTAATTGCGAATAAAAATAAACCAACTGAAAAACTATTTTAATATCAACCTATAGGTCGTAATAAACACGTCGTTTAATGTAGGTACATAGCTGACTGTCGATTTGTGAAAAGCTTTTATTTTAATACTGTATTATCTTCGACTCGGTGGCTGATCTTACCAATTAAAAAAAAATTACTTTCCACCCTAGGGGAGAACACGCAATTTTCCACCCGGCTATATACCCATGAAAACTCAACTTTCAGAACAGGAGAGATGAAAAGTATTTTTTTATGACCAACTAGCCAGTGATTGGCACTATAGTGTTTTCCTGATGTTAAGTGACAAGGCCAGAGATAGAAGAGAAGAGAGAAGAGCTAGCTCATCGGTTCAGTAGTAGCCTACGCTTGCCTTACTTAATTCAATACACAGAACAGGAACGAATTCAATTCCTTAGCAATAGCAGCTCACATGAGAAACAAAATTTTCAAATTCAAATTCTAATTATTTATTCGCTTTAACACGCAAGTATAAACAAACAAAGATATCCGGCGGACCCCCAACTAGGCTGAGCCTGTATCTTGGGGCCCTGGAGTGCACAATAGAACAGCTATTGAGCAGAATATTATTTCGCATGAATTTGATTTTAATCCAACATGTCATGTCTGATACACCCTTAGTTAAAGCGGGTTTCAAGCGGTTTAAACCAACGCGGGAAATTCAAATGGAAACTTACACCGGGGACACAATTTGTTAAGCTAACTGTTCAATAAACAATCTTGCATCCCCTCCATATCCCGGGCGCACCGCGCTTACCTATTGACAATGACCGACAGATGACCCTTTGCTTGCATTAAAATAAGGCGTATGTCGCTCCACCTGTGACGTCACATACCAAGTCTATCTCGCGTGTGAGCTCGTGTGTGTGCCTGTGACTGGCTGTGACTCCTGAACCCTGGACTGCGCATCTATCTGTGGTATGTAAGCAAATGACCTAAAGACACCTAGTTTCTCAGTGTTAATTCCCATTTTATACATTTGGTAGCAATAGCGTGGTTTCATAGCCTCTGTTGAAATAACTATTTTAAGTTTAACCTTCTCGTAAACAAGACTTAAGCATCCCCCAATTGTATTTGCGCCGTAGTTTAATTAAACCCTCATAGTTTTATTACCTAAAGATTTAACCATTAAAAATTAAAGTTGTTTACCAGGTGACAGACATCCGAGCCGGTTTATCGTAATTTGTGCTTTATCTATTTACCTGGACGGTCTAAATTAGCTTGAAGGGCCGAAATAACGCATTACGTATTAAATATCACATAACCATTAATTTGTAGTTTGGAAAAGAATTTATTTGTTCTAATTGTGTTTCCTAAACCCTTTTGCATAGTTCTGCGTAAGTACCTCTGCACCTCGTGGTGTACTAAACGAACGTGCTTCCAAATTGGGCCTTGTTTGTAAGCGTATACGATTGAAATTGAGTGTAGATATTACTGTTCATATATATTTTTCTTGTTTTCCTTGTTGCTAACGGTTGCCTATACAAGTTGAAATGAGTGAGAACGGAGATAATGATACTATGCGGGCAACCTTATTTACGGAAACCGCGGAGTATAGAAAATCAATCGGCACTTTAAGACTGACCAGTGAATGGATTTCGAACGCCTATCAACGGCTTAACTCGACAGACCGTGCCCAGCTGATAGTTTTATTTAGCGAAGTCGAGGATCAGTATAAGGAATGTCGTGATGCTAGTGCCATTCTCTTGGGCGGCTTGGATCGGGCTATAGATGTGGAGGAATATGCCTATGTGCAAGATATTATTAAGTCGGTGCGCGATCAGATCTTAGATATTAAAGTTAGGCGCAATGAAATAGTCGCACCTATCTCTGCCAGTACCCCAATGCGTTCAGTGCCCGACCGCGCAACAGCAGTGGGTGACCTTGACCTCCCTCGTTTCCAACGGTTGCCAGATCTTCCGATTCCGCGCTTTAACGGACGTCCGGACGCTTGGATTAGTTTTATAGACCAATTTGACAGTGTTGTTGATGCCCGAAGTGATTTGCTTTCCACCCATAAAATGCACTATTTAATGAGTGCGTTGTCTGACGAACCGAAACGTTTAGTACAACATTTAAAAGTTGAAGCCGGCAATTATAGTGTAGCTCGTGATCTTCTCAAACGGAGATACCACAATACGCGAGTACTTGCCGATACATACATCGCACAGATTATGTCCCTGCCTGATATCAGTCCCCGGTTGACTGGTCTACGAGTTTCTTTTCTTAACCCCCTCCTTACTGCATATCGTTGTTTAGAGCGACTTGAATTACCGGTAAAACATTGGTCATATATCCTTGTACACATTTGTTTCGCGAAACTTCCCACGGATTTACGATCGCGATTTGAGCGTCGTCACGGCGATGGTCTTAGGGACCTCCCTACTTTTGATAAGCTGATTGATTTCCTCGAAGAGGAATGTCGTCATCACGACAATGTCGGAAATACCTCTTTAGTAGACGCACCGTCCTCTCAAGCAAAGCCCCCACCACCAGTAGTCAGAACCCCACGTCAGTTCTTAGTTGCTGAGACCGACATGCGTGAACAAAAATGTCCTATGTGTTCTAGCCAGTCCCATTATCTACGCGAGTGCAAAGATTTCCTAGATATGAACCCACGCGATCGTTCAATCTTTGTGAAAATGAATGGCCTGTGTTATAGATGTTTAGATAAACACACCATTGCATCTTGCATGCGCGATTATCGCTGTGGAACCTGTAGGCGCCCGACGCATCATACCCTCCTATGTTTCAATGACCCGCGGAACCCGGTTTACTCCTCTCGTGTTAAACCAGAGACTCGATCAGTGTCTTTTCGAAGCTCTCCGGAACCAGCTCGGCCGACCTCCCCGCATTCTCGCACGGGCGGGGGTTCCCGCTCCCGCTATAATAATGTGAACCGGTCCTCACCTCGATCCAGTCCGCCAGCCTCACCCCGAGGATCTCCCCCGCCGTCTTCATCTCGGACATGGCACCGTGCTTCGAATCGCTCACCCAACCGGTACCCTTCCCCGCCTCCTCGTCGCAGTGAGCGCCACGAGCGCCCCCCTACTCCCTCCACCAGCAGAGATAAACGAGACTATTCCTCGCGTTGCTCCCATCATGACAGCCCACAATAACTAGACTGCCCCCCTATTTCTGACCCTACCCGTGCTCCAACCGTTATAAATTCAGACTTGGTTTTACTCCCTACCGCCGTCATTCAGGTTAAAACATCTAGCGGATATTATGTTGAAGCTCGGGCGTTGTGCGATACTGGCGACCAAGGCGGTCCACCTGGAGGTAGTGTCAGACCTCACTACAGAAGCGTTCCTCGCCGCCCTTACTCGTTTTGCCTCTCGTCGTGGCACCCCTTCGCTTATTCGGTCGGACTGTGGACGTAATTACGTGGGTGCGGATAACCACCTTTTAGAAGTCCATAATTTCCTTAACTTAAATAAGTATACTCTAGGCTCGGAAATGGCAAAGCGAAATATCACTTGGATTTTTGATCCTCCTACTACCCCACACTGGGGCGGTCTTTTCGAGGCGGCTGTAAAGTCAGCCAAGACTCACCTAAAACGTGTTATCGGAGACACTCCCCTCACCTATGAAGAATTGACGACAGTCTTTACTAAAATTGAGGCAGTCCTCAACTCGCGTCCGTTGTGCCCCTTATCATCGGATCCTAACGACCTTGAAGTTCTGACACCAGGCCATCTCATTATTGGAGAGCCTTTAACTGCGATTCCCGAATACCCGTTGCACGATATTAAAACGAATAAACTCACTCGATTTCAACTTGTACAACAGATGCTACAACACTTTTGGTCACGATGGCAAACTCAATATTTATCGACGTTGCAAACAAGGCCTAAATGGGCAGCCTATACTGAGCCTCCCTCAGTGGGTGATTTGGTCCTCCTGAGAGAGGATAATGTCCCTCCATTGGAATGGCGACGCGCTCGCATCATATCAGTGGTTCCCGGGAAAGATGGCGTCGTGCGTGTAGTACAAGTTAGGACGGCTACGGGTGTTCTGACAAGACCTACCAATCGGATTATTAGATTACCCTAAGAATCCCTTAAAGTAACTTTGTTTTTTTTATTTTGTTTTTTATTTTTTTTATTTTCCTTTTTTTTTTCGTAAACATTGTCATGTTTAGGGCGGGGGTATGTTCAATAAACAATCTTGCATCCCCTCCATATCCCGGGCGCACCGCGCTTACCTATTGACAATGACCGACAGATGACCCTTTGCTTGCATTAAAATAAGGCGTATGTCGCTCCACCTGTGACGTCACATACCAAGTCTATCTCGCGTGTGAGCTCGTGTGTGTGCCTGTGACTGGCTGTGACTCCTGAACCCTGGACTGCGCATCTATCTGTGGTATGTAAGCAAATGACCTAAAGACACCTAGTTTCTCAGTGTTAATTCCCATTTTATACATTTGGTAGCAATAGCGTGGTTTCATAGCCTCTGTTGAAATAACTATTTTAAGTTTAACCTTCTCGTAAACAAGACTTAAGCATCCCCCAATTGTATTTGCGCCGTAGTTTAATTAAACCCTCATAGTTTTATTACCTAAAGATTTAACCATTAAAAATTAAAGTTGTTTACCAGGTGACAGACATCCGAGCCGGTTTATCGTAATTTGTGCTTTATCTATTTACCTGGACGGTCTAAATTAGCTTGAAGGGCCGAAATAACGCATTACGTATTAAATATCACATAACCATTAATTTGTAGTTTGGAAAAGAATTTATTTGTTCTAATTGTGTTTCCTAAACCCTTTTGCATAGTTCTGCGTAAGTACCTCTGCACCTCGTGGTGTACTAAACGAACGTGCTTCCAAATTGGGCCTTGTTTGTAAGCGTATACGATTGAAATTGAGTGTAGATATTACTGTTCATATATATTTTTCTTGTTTTCCTTGTTGCTAACGGTTGCCTATACAAGTTGAAATGAGTGAGAACGGAGATAATGATACTATGCGGGCAACCTTATTTACGGAAACCGCGGAGTATAGAAAATCAATCGGCACTTTAAGACTGACCAGTGAATGGATTTCGAACGCCTATCAACGGCTTAACTCGACAGACCGTGCCCGGCTGATAGTTTTATTTAGCGAAGTCGAGGATCAGTATAAGGAATGTCGTGATGCTAGTGCCATTCTCTTGGGCGGCTTGGATCGGGCTATAGATGTGGAGGAATATGCCTATGTGCAAGATATTATTAAGTCGGTGCGCGATCAGATCTTAGATATTAAAGTTAGGCGCAATGAAATAGTCGCACCTATCTCTGCCAGTACCCCAATGCGTTCAGTGCCCGACCGCGCAACAGCAGTGGGTGACCTTGACCTCCCTCGTTTCCAACGGTTGCCAGATCTTCCGATTCCGCGCTTTAACGGACGTCCGGACGCTTGGATTAGTTTTATAGACCAATTTGACAGTGTTGTTGATGCCCGAAGTGATTTGCTTTCCACCCATAAAATGCACTATTTAATGAGTGCGTTGTCTGACGAACCGAAACGTTTAGTACAACATTTAAAAGTTGAAGCCGGCAATTATAGTGTAGCTCGTGATCTTCTCAAACGGAGATACCACAATACGCGAGTACTTGCCGATACATACATCGCACAGATTATGTCCCTGCCTGATATCAGTCCCCGGTTGACTGGTCTACGAGTTTCTTTTCTTAACCCCCTCCTTACTGCATATCGTTGTTTAGAGCGACTTGAATTACCGGTAAAACATTGGTCATATATCCTTGTACACATTTGTTTCGCGAAACTTCCCACGGATTTACGATCGCGATTTGAGCGTCGTCACGGCGATGGTCTTAGGGACCTCCCTACTTTTGATAAGCTGATTGATTTCCTCGAAGAGGAATGTCGTCATCACGACAATGTCGGAAATACCTCTTTAGTAGACGCACCGTCCTCTCAAGCAAAGCCCCCACCACCAGTAGTCAGAACCCCACGTCAGTTCTTAGTTGCTGAGACCGACATGCGTGAACAAAAATGTCCTATGTGTTCTAGCCAGTCCCATTATCTACGCGAGTGCAAAGATTTCCTAGATATGAACCCACGCGATCGTTCAATCTTTGTGAAAATGAATGGCCTGTGTTATAGATGTTTAGATAAACACACCATTGCATCTTGCATGCGCGATTATCGCTGTGGAACCTGTAGGCGCCCGACGCATCATACCCTCCTATGTTTCAATGACCCGCGGAACCCGGTTTACTCCTCTCGTGTTAAACCAGAGACTCGATCAGTGTCTTTTCGAAGCTCTCCGGAACCAGCTCGGCCGACCTCCCCGCATTCTCGCACGGGCGGGGGTTCCCGCTCCCGCTATAATAATGTGAACCGGTCCTCACCTCGATCCAGTCCGCCAGCCTCACCCCGAGGATCTCCCCCGCCGTCTTCATCTCGGACATGGCACCGTGCTTCGAATCGCTCACCCAACCGGTACCCTTCCCCGCCTCCTCGTCGCAGTGAGCGCCACGAGCGCCCCCCTACTCCCTCCACCAGCAGAGATAAACGAGACTATTCCTCGCGTTGCTCCCATCATGACAGCCCACAATAACTAGACTGCCCCCCTATTTCTGACCCTACCCGTGCTCCAACCGTTATAAATTCAGACTTGGTTTTACTCCCTACCGCCGTCATTCAGGTTAAAACATCTAGCGGATATTATGTTGAAGCTCGGGCGTTGTGCGATACTGGCGACCAAGGCGGTCCACCTGGAGGTAGTGTCAGACCTCACTACAGAAGCGTTCCTCGCCGCCCTTACTCGTTTTGCCTCTCGTCGTGGCACCCCTTCGCTTATTCGGTCGGACTGTGGACGTAATTACGTGGGTGCGGATAACCACCTTTTAGAAGTCCATAATTTCCTTAACTTAAATAAGTATACTCTAGGCTCGGAAATGGCAAAGCGAAATATCACTTGGATTTTTGATCCTCCTACTACCCCACACTGGGGCGGTCTTTTCGAGGCGGCTGTAAAGTCAGCCAAGACTCACCTAAAACGTGTTATCGGAGACACTCCCCTCACCTATGAAGAATTGACGACAGTCTTTACTAAAATTGAGGCAGTCCTCAACTCGCGTCCGTTGTGCCCCTTATCATCGGATCCTAACGACCTTGAAGTTCTGACACCAGGCCATCTCATTATTGGAGAGCCTTTAACTGCGATTCCCGAATACCCGTTGCACGATATTAAAACGAATAAACTCACTCGATTTCAACTTGTACAACAGATGCTACAACACTTTTGGTCACGATGGCAAACTCAATATTTATCGACGTTGCAAACAAGGCCTAAATGGGCAGCCTATACTGAGCCTCCCTCAGTGGGTGATTTGGTCCTCCTGAGAGAGGATAATGTCCCTCCATTGGAATGGCGACGCGCTCGCATCATATCAGTGGTTCCCGGGAAAGATGGCGTCGTGCGTGTAGTACAAGTTAGGACGGCTACGGGTGTTCTGACAAGACCTACCAATCGGATTATTAGATTACCCTAAGAATCCCTTAAAGTAACTTTGTTTTTTTTATTTTGTTTTTTATTTTTTTTATTTTCCTTTTTTTTTTCGTAAACATTGTCATGTTTAGGGCGGGGGTATGTTCAATAAACAATCTTGCATCCCCTCCATATCCCGGGCGCACCGCGCTTACCTATTGACAATGACCGACAGATGACCCTTTGCTTGCATTAAAATAAGGCGTATGTCGCTCCACCTGTGACGTCACATACCAAGTCTATCTCGCGTGTGAGCTCGTGTGTGTGCCTGTGACTGGCTGTGACTCCTGAACCCTGGACTGCGCATCTATCTGTGGTATGTAAGCAAATGACCTAAAGACACCTAGTTTCTCAGTGTTAATTCCCATTTTATACACTAACTTTGACAGGGTTTATTATTTGCAAACTTTTAACATAAATTCACTATAACTAGTCCTTTTGCCTGGCTGTAATTCGACAGTAATAGACCATTGGAATCTAAATAATGTATCTGTCCACTGATATTTATTCCCAGCCGATTTTTCGGCTCAACATACAACTTCGTTCGCTTCGCTCGGTCGTTAAATTAAAGACAGATACATTTATGATCGAAAAGAGAACGCGACGCCATCTTGATTTTCCTTATATAGTGACACTACAGGTAGCGTTCGAAAATATGCACTTAATTCATACTTAATTGACAACATTTCAAAATATGTAATGACGCCTAAATCGAAAACCATTTCGGTAATTATGTTACCTGAACGTAATAAAGTAGTTCTCTGTTTTTTTTCCTGCTCGCTTTTAAGAAAATCGCGAAAACGTATAAAAGTGGTTTTCACCGTGCGAGACGTCAATATTACGACTGTCATATGAAAGGTGTGCAAACTGCCATACAGAGCCATAGTATTGACGTCATAAGTTACTTACGACCTTCTGGAATTCGCTACTTTTCAATTTGATAGTTCTGTCTGAATGAAAATTACAATTTAGGGAGAAATAAAAAAACACGTGTCGCTTAAAAAAACATTTTCTAGCGAACTAAATCATAAAATGGCCTACATGAAAATATGAAATATTGTCAATTGTAATGTGACATACAGATACCAACATTAATATGATACGAAAGGTACTCCCATCAGACTGACATGCGCAAACGTTATGCTAGCGGATATCTGCTTTATTCTATACATTACATAACAACTCAATGATACGAACGGTGCAAGTCAAGTAAAAACTTAAAAATAATCACCATGTATAATATTTTAATTAGAATAGACTACGCAGGTATCTATCAGAATATTTATGAAACTATAAAGTTTGCGCAAGCTCGGAGTTTATCGCGTAATGTCGTGCGGCGCGCTCCGGGCACGTCCTAGCTTTAATATGACAGTGACCGCACACCTAATTTTACATTACTATGCTAAAAAATAGGTCTACATTTTCATATCTTTGAACATTCTTGCGAGACCTAAGCCTTATCACAGTATTATTAATAGCTCCACTACCTTTGTGATGAAGTTAGCTGCCAATTTTAGCCATACCTTACATCCGAACACACACTGGCACGGTCTGCGGTGTTTTTAATTGTTTTACAATTGAACGATATTACGAAATTGTGACGTAAGAGAGGGCTATCAAAGGATACATCAAGAGTCAGTGACATTGTTGTCGTTCTAACGTTACATTCAAAGTAATTAGAATTCATCTAAAAAAGTTAATAATCTCTTATTATTTTGCTTCCCTTATCAACTTCCCTAAACCAGCTACTTAGGGTTACACGAAATATTGCAGCGTGATGCCGTTATGGGTATGGCATTTTATAATTTTAGTTTTATTTATCTATTTAAATTTTAATGCACATATAAAAGGTACACAGGCGGGCTTAATGGCTTAAAGCATTCTCTCTCTGCTAGTCAACCGCAGGGCTAAACAGAAAAGCTTACCGCTTACAGCTTGAAGAAATTCAGTTCTCAATTTCCATTAAAAGTTACCATTTGAAATTGGCTTAGTTTGTTAGTGTCACCTAGGGACCTGGTAGTCTCATAAAATCCCATTACGCGTCAACTACGATTTGCATATAATTTCACAAAAATCGCAAGCCTCGCTCTGCTTAGCTTACTTTGGCATATCGTTCCTCGCTTGCGACTCCCTTATCGCCTCGCACACTCGTCAACTCGTGACCTAACATCCGACGAAACGTCGTATCTCCATACCAGTTTCGTACTAATATACGGCCTTTTGTCTTTAAATGTTGATTCTAAAGTACTTGAACTCATAAATTTTTAAGTGGCAATCTGTGTTGCTAACGTGAATAATTTTCTAGTTTATTTTGCTACGCTAGGAAAAGTTAATTATTAAAACGCGTTAGGGTGCGGATCCACAGGTTTATATTTTAATGTGGGTTAGGATAAAGTAAAGCCAATGAGGGATTTATTTAAATTTTGGACCTGAATTGCACAAATGATATTATGCTTGTTTGATGAGATTTTGTGACATATACCTACGTTAGCTATACAATTAACTTCTCTAAAACTGGAACTATAATTGCGCTGTTTTGATACTAAGTATTATAAGATATGATAAGATCATTTACTTTGTGTCCCGGAAATCAGAGTATCGTATCATCATAAATTTAAGGGTTAGACTCTTGTCGGTGTAACTCCCTCTATCAGACTCCGTCTGGCTGGAGCCGCCTCCTTGAACTCTATACAGGATGGGGCCTGAAACAGGGGCAAAAAATTAAACGGTAGACTATTGGGCGTGTGAGCACCAGGGATCGGATATTCGGATCGATATTTACCTAAACTTTGGCGGAGTGAACGATATGGAGACGGTTTCGACTTTATTTTCGTAATAAATTTCCCTGGATTTCTTAAGTAACAATCTAAAGTCATTATCAGTGATGTAAGATATGTATAGAGAAATGCTTACATTACTTTGCGAATTCACGCTGCGGCTACACTACATACACTGTTCTTGTTAGATCTATATAACAATATATTTCCTTACAAAAATAGCCATAAACTAAACATGTAGGTAAATTTGTACAATCTTATGTCATTTCGTGCGATCCCGGAGTCCCGGAGCATATTTAATAAATTTATAATAAAAAAGAAGCCGACTCCATATTTTCCCAACAATTTCCGGGATTTTGCCAAGTTTAGGTAAATAGGTGAGCACTTATTTCCAGGTAATTTTAATAGAAAATAAAAAAGTTTTTTTTTAAGTAAGTTCACGTGTGTTTTTTACCCTTCTGGGGTAACACAGGTAGTTTTTTTATTTAAAAAGCACTAAAAAGATTAAAAAAATATTAGAATATCAAATAAATATCTTTTAAAAACAAAAATGAAAAACGATTATGACTCAGTTCCTATACGTTCGTTCTCAGTTCGTATGATGTTACCTCAAAATCTGCATTGACTGCTGTGCTATGATCTCGTGGTGCCAAGATACATAACTTGAAGGTCTCATAATTTTAGGTCAACATTACTCTGTTTTTTTTTTAATGGACACAAGGGGTTACTACAGATGCTCTAAGCAAGCGTCCTTTTAAATATTTGCCCCTGTTACGGGCCCCATACTGTATACGACGTGACTGCTACTTTTTCTTTTATTTCTTTCATGTAACGTCATCATCATAAACTTAAGATCCGGACTCTTGTGGGTGGAGTAATCGCCACTCTGTTCTTCTCTCTTCCACTGTTTTGAGCTCTTGACACGACATTACATTAACTTTCTCTTTAGCTTGGTCCATAAACGCACGTCTTGGTCTTCCCCTGCCTAATAGCCCTAATTATACATTCATTATAAACCACACATTATCACACCAATTGTGCAATGATCCTAATCTGCCCGACCCAGTGCAACAATGGGCAGTAATACCGGTCTGCAATAACACCCAGAATGCTGTTGGTATTTCCCCTGAGTCGGTTCAGCTTCGACAAGATTTACTTGCGTATGATCGCTTGAAAACCGTCCGTGCGGGCGTTACACCATGTGCTTTTCTAAACCGACACCACACGTAAAAGTGAATTGAAATGAATGTGAATATCTCTCTTGCCCGCAGACGTAATCACCGCCGGAGTCTTCCCAAGCCCAAGACTGAGCTGTGATACGCGCCCACCGACAATAATAGTTGCCTGCGATATATGGAGACGGACACGCGTTATATAACTACACTACTGTAAAGTAAGTATATACAGCATTATTTTTTTATCTGTTATATACTTTCGCATTACTTCTTACATTTGCAGGAACGACATGACATAGCTAATATGTAGTTAGTGTAGTTACCATTACCATATATGTAAGTGTATTTAAAATAATCATAAAATCTTACTTTAATGATTCCTTAAATATTAAGGGGATGCCTTTATTCGAGTCAACCACGCCCCCTTGACAGAGACACGCTTATGCCTTCCGCGCACGAGAAAACGATCTTACAGAATAGAAATACCCGACCAGCACCCCGATCTGTTTAATGAATGAAAAGTATTTTTTATATAGTTGCTCAAATAGTGCTACTTACTTTAAGTAGCTGTTTAGTGTGCGGAAAGTTGGTTTTCGCAAACAAGTGCGTTTCATATTTCCCACGCAATAATTGTACAAATTCTCACTAAAAATAAATAAGATAAAAAAAAAATTTTTGAACAACTCCATTATTTTCCAACTGTTATACAATGATGTTAGAGAATTAATAATATAAGAGTTTCGAATTCCTTACTTGTTGGTTTTCTTATTGTTTCGCAACTGTATTAAAAAACGTCGTTCTATACACGTGCGGAAATGTCATTCTTCACTCGTCCCGAGTCTTGCGTCTTGCCACGACCAGTAGTAATGTCATAATTTCCGCACTATAGCATCGAAATGTACTTATGTACTTATTGTATCGACTCAGTAAATAAAAAAGTTTTTCGCGAATTGGTTGGCTAAAAAACTCCTAAACTATGATGAATTGATGATTATGAATTTGTTTTATCTACTAGAAAGTATAAATACAGTTAAAAAAGTACAAAAATATAGTTTGGAGGTGCTGGGATTTGAACCCAGGACTTTCAGCATGCGAAGCAGACACTCTACCACTGAGTTACACCCCCGGTGTTGAAACTGTGCGAAATACTTGGTGGCTTGGTAGCAAGTGCTTGCCTTTCACTTTTGGACGTCGCTATGTGACATTTATTTGGTGCTTTTATTTTACTGACGTAGCGTGGCGTGGTGATCGTGTGACGATTAAAACATCAAGTTATGACGTCATAATGCTGCCTTGATTAGTATGAACCGGTTTTGCGGCTAGCTAGCAATCTGATTTTGACTCTTATTTTTGCCTTTTGTTGTGTTCTAATTGTCCCACATAGGGGTATAGACATATGATACTCTTTAAATCCTGGATCGAGTGGCATCAAAAAAAATCTGCTTATAAGAATAAGAATAAGAATAAGAATATTTATTTGCGTTAAACATTACCAAACAGGTGTTATAATAGTACATTACGTAACTAGGGCGGTGAATTCGTGATTGCCCCAGATCGCAGGTGTTTGTGGCCCGAACCGAAGGTGAGGGCCATAAATATGCGCTCTGGGGCTTTACGAATTACCGCTAGTGTTGCGTACAAATATTTACGTCTTCACCTGGCCGCAATGCGAGTTTTCCCGTACGCGCAGCGTGCAGTAAAACTCGCATTATGGCCAGGTGTGACGTAAAATGTATTAATTATCAACGAAATTACAAATCACACGGTTTATGAATAAACTGGACTTCTTGATTTGGTAATATCAAGTAGTTTTCTCTCTGTAAGAATGTACCTTCAAAATTGTTTGAGATATTATTTCAATTGTGTTTAGTCTAAGTATTAAGCTTTGTATTTGTCTTATAAAGTAATAATAAAATCCGAGAAGTAACAGGTTTGATGATGATATCATAGAATTACTATTTAAGTACGTAGGTACCTTAAAATGTTCACTTAGAACATTTTTCTTGACGTCGTCCATCAGGGCCCTATTTCACCACCTTGACAATTGTCACCTGACAATGACAATTCCACGTACATTGCTGGGTCAATAAGCTGTCCAGCAACCAACTTTACCTGTCAGTATCAGACCAGCCCCTGCTATCAAACACTATGCAAACGTACCTACACCCACAAGAGTAGGTAAAAGTCGCCAACATTAGCTAGGGGATGTCAGGTTTACTAAGTATAACTCAATGGATAACATGTATCTGTTGTTTTGCAGTCTCGGTGGTCGATGCCCGGTAGGACGGCTCACGGGCCCCCCGTCATGTCGGCTTCGCGGCACCCCCACTTCTACACGGTGGAGGTGGGCGACACCCGGTTCACCATCCTCAAGCGCTACCAGAACCTCAAGCCCATCGGCTCCGGCGCGCAGGGCATCGTCTGGTGAGTTCACGGTGTTGTCTGATGATCGTGGTACCAACATCCAGAAACAGTCCGCGCAGGATGGGAAAAAAATCCGAAGTAATTTGACCGAAACCGTCATAATTCCGAACGCCGCCATTTTCCGCTTAAAGAAAATTTGGACGCAGCTGATTTGTGGGAATATAACGGAATAAATAGGTTAGGCTAACCTAACCTATTATATCCTGTAAAGACAAAAAATCCGTCAGGGGAACATGGTTTTCGGAATATGAAATATGCTGTAGTGTACCCAAGCGGTCCGCGCAGGATATATATGTGTCTCAGGGAAACCGGACCTTGCTATATTTTGTGCTTATGCCATTATTAACGATGCGCAAGAAATGCTAAGATTGACGAGCAAAAGCGCCAACGACTGGTCTCTATTCTATGGGAGCGACACATTATAATGCGTATTAAAGTCCTCACGCATACAAAGACGAATTTCGCACAGCTACAATCGTAAGTCAGTAGAGAGAGATGCAGTGTCTAGGCAGCGAGTACAGGACCCCTATCGTCTAATAACAGTAGAGAACCTGGTTCGCAGGTATCCACAAAAAAGGTAACACCTGGTTTTTTTAAATACCTAGACCATAGACAAGCAATCAGTCAGACGGCAAGCACCGTAGCCTAACAACTGAATAGCATTGCTTGTATGGCTCACGCATTTTTCCCACTTGTATTTTTTCCTCGCACACCGCCGCGCTGCCTCGCTCATCTCTGGTGAGTATCACCCTAACAGTCACTGTCCCACTGGCAATTGTCGTGGAACAAACGTATAGGCACCAGACATACATACACGCACACAACACACACCTGAGTATCTTCCAATCTGGCCAATAGATTGGCTCCTCATATTCGATTAGATGTTGGTATCGGAGCTCCTTTGAGAGAGATTCCTCTCATTTTCCGGAGCCAATAAGCGAACATTTCAAAGTATACTCGTCTAAGTACAAAATCAATATTTAATCTGCAGACGGGGAGTTTTCGTATCATTATCCGATTGGAGTTATTTGGGGATCTTTGGACAAATTATTCGCATATTTTGTTTCTTTAAACGCTACGTTTTAGAGATGCCAATTTCAGAGAGTCGTTGTCGCGATGTCTAGCGTCTGGCAAGTTTCGACGAGACATTTGAGACCAGACACATAGCTTAAGTTCAATTATCTACGGGGGATCTTGCTCTCAGATATGCAGTAAGAATAGGTGCAAAGGTGCATATTAAATTACTCCACTCTCAGGAGTGCCAAGTATCCAATTTTAAACCTAGAAAAGATAAGCAGACATTTCATGCTAATTTGAACAGATGATTGTTATGTAGAAATAACATAACTAATTACAGCCATTCTATGTAGATGTAGGTAGTCGTGACATGTTCGTGAAATTTGTAACACAAACAGAATCATTCTACACAACACCACTAGGTACTCACCTACATACTCGTACAAGAAGGGCTTTACTAAGATTTTACCCATATCCCATTCTACAATTGGGCGTATTATCTACTCTCGATTCTCTGCCGTTTCCTGATACGACTATGTTTCATAATTATAAATTTTAAATGAAAGGAAAAATTGAAAAATTTAATGCTCCGAGCCGGATTCGAACCGAAATTTAAAAAAAAAAAAAATTCAATTTTTCCTTTCATTTAAAATTTATAATTTCCGGTAGCAGCGTTACTGCTTAAAAACAAAAATTAATGTTTCATAATGCTTATAGATGTATGTACATTTATAATCAATGCCTACTCGAAATCAGATAACATTTTGAAATAAATTTCATTGTTCTCGTAATTCGAGAAACATAATTAACCTGCGGTAGACCTCATTTTGTGGCGCGGACATTTTGAATCGGCGCTCCGACCAACCACAAAATGGCAGCGTGACGTGTGGTTGACCGAACACTCCTTTATAAGTTAATGAAATTTATTATAGTCCTGTTTACGAATTTATTCAGTAGAACCTGTTTGAACACCTGTGTTTCTGTTCATTATTACAGTGTAGTAAACAATTGAAAAACTTATTTTCCACCAGAATTGAAGTGAGGGTAATGGTAAGGTGTTCCTGTATATCATCAAGTTATTGTACCATTACTTACTTAATTCTCGTGCAGAACGGACAACTGACTTCGAAATGGAATAGTTTTAATTAATTTCACCTATAATTATTTATTTACCAAAATACAAACTTCCATTAAATAGATTCTTATAGTACATTACTTAGGTCGGTAAAACAAAGAATGTCTCAATTTGCCGATATTTGACGCCCAGGCTTTATTTATTACCGCCCGTGGTAAGCACATTTTACGACTCTCCCTGGCCCAGGAAGTGAGATTTTCCACACGCGTAGCGTGCGGTAATTCCTGCTTTATGGCCAGGTACGACGTAAATGACAGTTATATGTTTGAAGTCAGTTGTAGGTAGGTAGTAATAGTAACTCTGCACATAAAGCCTGCATAATTTCAGTGGTGGTGCCAGTCCAACCGCGTACTTAACTGTGACGAAATAGTGTAACACAATTCTCCACATTTCAAAGGGCATGCCTCACCTCTGTATAATGCGGTATTTGACGACGTCAAAATTTTATTTTATTTATCCAACAAACAAAACTTGCTTTTTTTCTATATTTTATATTTATAAAGACTTTAAAATGCACGAAACGGACGCTGTTTGACCATAGAAGACTATGACGTCACCAGTCTGCAATGTCTGCATTTCCCTACAAACTTCATACCAACGGAGCGTTTTTGACGTTTCACGAAAAGTTGCTCAATAGTCAATTGACTGTCAGTCAAATACCGTATTGCACCCCGCACACTGACTGGATTGCGGTTTGCACTTGCACGCTTTTTCGTATGTTAGCGCACACACTTCTGTGTATATACGTAACAACTATATAATAACTAGAATAACAGTTGACAACAACAACTATTTTAACTTTTTACTGTAGTTTAGGTATTCAAGTTTAGGAAACGGATCGACAGACACAGTGCTAGGAACACATCTCTACCACCAGTAAAGAACATAGGCAGGCATAAACTCATACATTTATTCCCAAAGTGGTAGGCAGTGGCTTTTCTAGCAATAGGTTTAACAAATTTAAGGTCAATGTGTCACACACGAGTCACGCTTCTACGAGCGATTTGAACGGTTACAAAATGGTGTTGCTTGGCCTCGAATCGATTAAAGTTGGAGGAAATGCGACATTGCAGCCACAGGTTGTTAGGACGTAGCCCACAACACACTTCAAACCTTTTCCAGCAGTCGACTCCCACACCAAGAAAGGTTGCTATTCTAAGACCACACCGGGGAACTGTCGACACAATCTATACACTGGGATCCCATTTCTAACCATAAATAACAAATTCGCCATACCAAGCGCCTAATGTACCCTTTCTCTTTATAGCTGATCGAGTATAAGTTAAACTTATAGCCATGGTTCAGTTTTACGCGGTTTCGCTGGGCGATGTGGTGTTCTGTATACCCACGCGGTACACAGAGCTCGTGCGGCACGGCGCAGGCGCGCAGGGGATAGTTTGGTAAGATCGTAGGGGGACGTCTGAGCTCTATAACCATTAAAGTCGAATTTCGACGTTTTGTTCGCCGTCCCTATTGCGCTTATACACGGGCGACAGAGATGGAGGTATTTGAACAACGATATTCGATTTTCATGGTATGGCTGTTGTAGTACCACGTTTAGAGTTACAGGCTGACATACTGTACAATTTTAAGTATAGAGAAAGAAGGTCAGAAAGCCCCTCTTCCAGACCCCGTATCGTGGTCGGCCTTATCACGCGTTAGGATAGTTTAGGATAGGATAGGAGCGTCGTCTCGTTCTATCGAACGGTTTAAGCCACTGACAGACGCTCTATCTTGTTACTTATCGTGTGATAAGGCCGACCATGATACGGGGTCTGGTCAGGGTGAGATGTAAAGTGTCGTAAACATCGCGGGCAATTATAAAGAAAGCCTCAGAACGCATATTTATTTAAATTGCGTGCGACCTGTACTGTTTAATTTTTCTTGAAGTTAAACACGAACTTTTTCATATTGTTTGGTGGATTAGATTGAGAGCTGCACGACAATTGGCAGTCTCTACATTAATACTAAAGTTTGCGTCTAACAACTTATATCAGAAATGTTGTAATGTAAAACAAAAAAATCGAAACGATTACGACAATCGTCAAAATTCATGGACCAGTATATTCTACCCGAGATATTAGAAAGGGGCCACGCTCTGTCATTCTGATATCGAATGACAGAGACGTGAAAGTGGGCATCCTTCTGTCAAACAACGTTATTGGAATACCGGCTCTGTTGTAAAAGTTGTCGGGAATAGAAATCCAATGACCGCCCTAGTTGTAATATGCTAGTATTTTAAACTTCGATAAATCAGGTGTTTGGCTATGCTAACTGACTAACGTGGCACATAACCTCATGAATAACTGATTTATTGTAGAACAGGATAAACGTGGTACTACGATAGAGTGCTTCACTACGCTTAAGCTTCAAAATTGCCGCTTCCCAGCTTCGCAACACGAATTGCATTTGTTAGTCCGGTGGTTATAGAACGATGATGCTCTTTTCGTATAGAGTTCTGAACTGAAAATTTTGTATTTTAATGTTCAAAAATTAATTAATTATAGGTTTTCACTGTGTAAATGCAACAGTAATCTTTGCGATCGTGTCTAACCAATAATTGTCGCTTATTAATTAACTTCGGGAATAGACGCTTTCTAGTTAGCGCGAATTTAGGTGCAATGGAACAAGTTTTGGCTTCTGTTTTTCAAGCATGACATAGAAACACTGAAAAAATACTATGTCCAAAAGATACGAGCAGCTGAATCCGCGATTACTAAAGTAACTCGCACAATGATTTCTAATGGAACAAGTTATTCTATGAAATTATGGGTGATGTGATGGTTGAATTGAAATGGATAACGGGTGAAAGGTGGTTTGAACTATGTGCTGTTGAACTTTTTCAGTTTATTTATTATGGCGGCCGCGAGTATGAGGAAACTATCTATCTAGTGAACTTTTTATTTTAGTGTCTTCGACACTCGTTTAAAAGTGACTACTCCAGGATAGTGACATATCTTGGCTAGCGACAGTGTTCCATTGTCCCTTTGGTTCTGGATTTCAATAGCAATAACCTAAAACGAGAGCGGACAGGCGCGGAATAACAATAAGTGTTTTATGTGAGTCATAAATTGGAGGTGCCCGTAAACCCTAGCGGGACGAGAAACGTTAAATATTTACGCACTGCATTAGCGTTCGTAAAAATTCTTGACGTACAGCAGTCGCTGGTGTGTTAGTATGCTGACAGCTGTCAGTTTCAACTGTCAGACAAGTCAGTAATGTAGTATGTACATGATTGTCCTGCACTGTGACGTTGACATAAGTTTGATTACTATTTCACAGTAAAAATGTTTCGATAGTATCCCATTTACGACTTAATTATTCCGTTTGAATCCTCTAACCTACTCATCTACCAATTCCATTGCCATTAATAAAAATATCTGACGACGCTGTTTCCCAACTGAAATATTAACTAGATGTGACATCAACGCAACTTTATAAAACTCGTATCTATAATCGCTCCGGCAACCGTATTTCATCCTTATCACATTGAACTTAAGTTTAAATTACAAGTACCTACGCTCTAAAGCTGAATACAACGTAGAGTGAATGAGCCAGAGGCCACAGAGGGTACAATCACTGAATAATTCAAAACTACATTTGGAGCTAGTCAAAACGCGCTGAATTTACTTTGGGGTCCATTTGACAAGACATTTCGCATTCTAATGTATGAAATATCTGTCCAACGAGCACCGCATATGGTCTATTGTAATTTTAAGATGGTGTGTGTCTAGGACATTGGCATGACAACAAAGTAATTACAAGGAAGGGCGGTAATCCTTTGAAATTGTCATTACTAAATTGAACTATTGAAATAAAGGTGCGAAGTGCCGGACTAAGTTGACCCCCGACACGGCCAAAGCTGCACGTATATAGGTAATATTAAACGCCGCATGTTTTGAAAATGTAATTTGCCTATTCGAGTACCTCTTGCATAGCAAACGACTGTTTTTAGACGATTGTGTAGCGGGATAGGAATGCCTTTTCCGCACAGGCGTGAGAAATGTACATAACGGTTTAGATTGCCTGGGTAGGCAATGTTCGTAGTGTGCATATAGAGGCGCTACGTATCACACCAATACTTGCTCTAAAACGGCTGATGAGATGACTTACCATAAACAACCACTGATCGGGGAGGAAGTCGTTTGTTTGCCGCAAAGTGGTCCAATATTTTGTGGCAAATATCGTTGACTTCGTAAAGGTACTGGCGATAACTTTTAGGTATTATCTAACGTGGCAAACATAGGTATGCCATCCTAGGTCGGTTATCTAGTTTACGCAGGAGACAAACAAAACTAACAACTGCTTTTCTGCGGCAAACACCATATCTAATCACCTATACACCTACGTCTACAGCTTGGCGATGATTGGTTAAAGCTAGCTCCACCACCTCATTCATACAACACCACTTAACATACTAATGCATAATGGCTGCTTTTCTTTGCAACTAACCCAACTTTACTTGTATTTTCTAATTAAGAATATTTTGACGTCTCTTAGTTTTGTAGAGGTAATAATGGACCATTTTGTGGTTACGCAGGTAGATCAAGTAACGCATTGTATGTCGTACGGTTGGTAGATCCAAATGTAAATTTTTATGTGGAAAAATTACAGTTGGACTGTCCTAGCGCGCGTTCAAAACGTTACGTGAATAGTCCTTGTCTGAGTGTTCGCTTCGCTGCGATCGTGTGGCGGTGGCATTTGCATTTGCTTTATATGGACGCTGCCCGCCACGCTCACAGCGAGCGGGCACTCAGTTCGTACACTTCATACACTTCGTACACTAACCTTAAGCCACTATAGTGGCCGCCACAAGCTGCGGACTAGTTCTTTCATTTATTTAGTATAGCATCAGCGCACACCAGGCGTTTGTGGTCGCGTCCGAGCCATAACCCGCGGGAGTGGCTCGTGCTGCTTACAGTGGCGGCTACAACCACAGATATAGATATACCTATATCTATATCTGTGTTCACTACCTAGTGGCTCAATGTGCGGCAGCGTGGTCACTGGTGGCCGCTAATTAATGTAAAGTTCGGGCGCTCTAAGAAATGCCAGTAAATTGTTTTGGTCCTACATGTTAAGAAATCAGTGCTCCATCATTTTAAGCGTCATCTATTCGCCCTCTATTACATATTACGCGTGAGTTTACTAACTGATTTGACCGCCCAGAAGAACTATGATGGTGGCATTTTTATCGTTTATTATCGCTGTAGTATCGTTGTGTCACTATCATACATAGGCGCAACCAGAACAATAACAGGTCACGGATTACAATATCGTGCCTTGTCTCACGTCCCGTTCTGCTAACTGATCAGAAGGCACAGTAACGTAGACGGCACAGCGACGACCATGATACGAGCAGCTTTGTATTAATTCAACTTTGTCACGTTCCAGCGCCGCATACGACACCGTGACGCAACAGAATGTGGCGATCAAGAAGCTGTCGCGCCCCTTCCAGAATGTCACGCACGCCAAGCGCGCGTACCGAGAGTTCAAGCTCATGAAACTTGTTAACCATAAAAATGTAAGTATGTGTTAGATTAGGAAATAAGTTCTGATTTCCAGGGTTCGGCAAACTGTGCAGCTTCTTCAAGAGAATTGTGGGTGTTTTGGAAGACGAATGCGTTATTGAAGACCCCCTAAAAATTCTCGGTTACATTTTTTATCGACACTGGCTTAGCACTATCGCGTTTATGTCGGATAAGAAGCGAAGCGCGTCTCGTAGTACGACGAGTACGTGACTCGTACTACAAAAATGGAAGTGCGATAGGGTCGATTGCTTTGTGTCCGACATAAAAGCTATTATGCTAGCTAGGCTGTGCTAGACAGACAGAAGATACTTAAAAGGATAGATACATCGAGGACAGGGTGAACACGGATACGGATGCAACTATTTTTATGGAACAACGGGGCATGGAGGTTCTCTTACAACTATGTCACGTGCAGAACGACTATAATAACTATATAATACTCATTTCGTAGTTAAAATGTACAAGAAGGGACTTAAAAGTCCTACGGAGCATCAAAGTATTAAAAAACCTAACATCTTAATTTTGTGAAGTAAACTTTGACATTACACTCTTGCCGCCGTTTAAGTCTTAGAAAATTTACAAAGTGACGACCACTCAGAACTTCTGCACCGGAGTTTCAAGAAAACTTTAACCTTGACGAGTTGGAATAGAATTTTAATATTGCCTTGCAAACTAAGCCCTAGAGGGCTTTGTAAAGTATTAGATCTTGTATCTTTCAAGGATTATTTATCAGCTTGTATTGTAAAATTCCGCACAATGCGCTCGTGTCTGACCCTACCAATGAGTACAATAAAATCTAGCAACTAGCGTCCTCATCTTCACCTTCTGATGGAGGATTTCCGGTATAAACAGTGTTGCCTTCGACACTGCTACTGCTACCAACAGTGTAATCTTCACAGTAAGTATAAGTACAAATACAAATACAAATTATTTATTGTTTGAATGTGAGTGGTTATAAATGGTGGTAGGGTTAGTGTATGGTTACATCACAATCTGCCAGAGTGTGGCGTACAATAATTTGACTCTCAATATGCATGTCATTGAAATTATAATAATTATTATCTATTGTTTTATTAATGTCAAATGAAAGTGTAGCAATGTCAGACTAAAGATAAATATTGAAAAGAATATAAATATATACAAACAATAAATCAATGTCATGCAATTCAGAAAATGGTCAGAGATTATAATAAAAATAATAAACGAATTCATTAGGCAATTGAGGTTACAAGGTGATCATTAACGGAGTAGAACATTTTTTGTAGACACCACTTGAATAATTTTGTTTTGAAACCTTGACAATCCAAGGATTTCAGGTCATTTGGCAAATGGTTAAAAAATTTGGCAGACATGGAAAGAATACTTTTCCCGAAATGAGCAGTGATGAAGTTGGTAAGTATAAGGTGAAAGTCCCCAACCTGCACTGGGCTAGCGTAGTGACTGCCCATTATAGGGAATACTGAGCTCCTTAGCAAAAATTGTTCCGCATATCCAGCACTATTACGTTACAGAAAAAAATACTCCGATTTATTTTCAGACAGATTTAACCGGAACCAGATTACTGGCCGTGAATGCGGCTTTTTTAAAAGTGTTTTTTTTTTTCTAAAATCGGTCTCGTTACTTCGAAGAGCTAATTTATTTATCTCTTGTAGTGTCAGATTTTCCCTCTCTGCTCTGTTTGAATAATAAATCCTGTATAAGAGGCTGATGATCTTAATGATTTAGTCAAATTCTAATCAACAGTGAATAGTATAAATATCGCATATAATAAATAAATATTTTACGTAAGTACACTATTTTTAAACGCCATCTGAAAGGCTTTTGTCCAGTGCTCTCAAATGTTAAGCGGAGCACAATTGAACCCGACATGATAATAATACCCTTTCATGTCTCACATTCATAAACCTCATTAAGGAATACACGCGCGATGTAAATAAAGATTCTGTGTCAGGCGACGAGCAAAAGGTATGATTTTCATTTTCTTATTTGATTTTAAACCTTTGTTTGAGTTTGGAATTCTTTGCATTGTCGTTTTCTATGTAAATAAGATTTATTTATTTATTTATTTATTTATTTTATTTAGTAACATTTATACCTTAACAGCAAGGCCAAAGCGGTACAAACTTATGAATATGTAACATTAAGAAAAAGAAAAACATAAACAACAACGACTCTTAAGTGTATTAAACTATAGTACTCGTAGGCATCTCGCATTCTGCCACCTTCCTGCATCCAATCATCAGTCGCGCGGTCGAACTCGCAAACAGATCACACTGTGGGTGCGCTTGGAGCACGGAGTTGAGGAACGCTGACGCGCGCGCAATGGGATCGTGCGCGTGCGCCCGCGTGCGCGCGCCTGGCACAAACAGCAAGGGGTGACTTCGCGCGCGACCGTACCGATCAGGGACAAAGAGTCGCACGAATGCAAGATGCAATGCTATGAGTGCATTGCATGTAGAGGCCACGTAAAGACATGTAGGGTCATTTCGCCGGTTAGCGACCACCTAATTTCATGTGCCGGTTGGCGACCACTTTGCCGAGTTGGCGAACTGAAATATTTCACGGTTTTTCAGTAGATTTCTGTTCTAAGACAGCAAAAAATGCATGTACAACTAATTGTCTCAACAGGGTCTGTAGAATTGATGTTATTTGCAATAGAAAAAACCTTCTGCTTCAGGTGGTCGCTAACCGAAGGTGGTCGCGTAAGCAGGGTAATGACCCTACAATCAGCATCGTTTATTTAAGGCGCCGTAGGTTCAGCGAAGTTAAGCGAACAGTGTTTTTGAAACAATATAATGCGTCTGTTTATAATAATATGGTTTAAAAAAAATACGAATAGTAATCTTGAGGCTTTTCTGCAGGGAAATCAGTGTTTAAAAACATGATTAAGCATTTTTCGCTCGATAGAAAAAAATCACGAACATAGGTCTAAAAGGGTCTAAAATACACTTAAAATATTTGTTACAAATTACGAACAAAAGCTAAAAATACTAAAATGGCTTCTAAAAATCGGCAATGTCATGTTTGAGGGAAATCAGTGTTTACTTTTTTATTTATTTAAACGGCCAAAAAATTAAAATTATAAAACGTGATTTCCTCGCTTCCGAGCACGCACTTCCATCTCGCTCACGCTTATGCTCAGTGAGAGGGAGAGAAGACCATGAACCTACGGCGCCTTAATAGCAGCCAAAGTAGCCAAATATTATTATATCGTAACACGGCCTTACTCTGAGGGAGGGTTGCACCAAACCGTCTGTAATCGTAAGCGTTGTTCGTTAAAATTTGAATGTATGGAACGTTTGACAAGTTTCTATGGACTGACAGCTGTCAGCGCCATATTTAACGTTGATCAGTCTGTAATGGTAAGTCGGTGCAACTCGCCCTTACAGTTATAAAGACTTTGACTGCTACTATCTATATGATGCTGACTGTACATGTATATTTTTTTGCCTTAATGCAGAGGAATACATTGCAAAAGTGAAAAGTGTAAACATAATTTATTCTCACGTCGAACTCAAAATTATTAAATTAATGAATGGGGTTGGCTTTGGCATCTAAAAAAAAAAAAAAAATTTAAGCTGTTTATTTCAAAATAAAAACAACAGATTTGCCGTTATACTTAGCCTAATCTCCATTGTGATAGATTGTATGCTAAGCTTTGTTCTATTGTATCAAAACCCAAGATTTGGCGTAAGCACTAGTTTTACGAAATCAAAACGTTGTTGGGATTAAATCGATATCCTACGATTATTTCCTTCACCGAAAACCTACTGTTAGGTATCAAATGGTGTCCGTATCCATCAGTTTTTTTGAAAATCCTTTCTGATACGAGCCTCCACGACCTCCAGGTCGAAAGTTGCGTACCTTATCGTGCGGCAACAATGGCTTCTTGTGAACAATAGTTCTAGATAAATATAAGTTATCAAGAGTCCCTTATCCCTTATTTCAGCTCAGAAAGAAAACCACTCCTACTACACCTAATTATGATAAGGCTGATACAAAACTCTGTATCTTTCCAGATAATCGGCCTCCTAAACGCCTTCACACCCCAGAAGAGCCTTGAAGAGTTCCAGGACGTGTACCTGGTGATGGAGCTGATGGACGCCAACCTCTGCCAGGTCATCCAGATGGACCTGGACCACGAGAGGATGAGCTATCTGCTGTACCAGATGCTGTGCGGCATCAAGCACTTGCATCTTGCTGGGATCATCCACAGGGTAAGGATTAAAGACCCTCACTTGATAATTCACCATAACTACCATAAGGCCTAGTAAAAGTCGCGGGAGTCCGCTGGATGCGGGTGGCGCAAGACCGATCTCTTCTGGGGAGGCCTATGTTTAGCAGTGGACGTCTTTCGGCTGATATGAGGTTAAGGCTCTAAAATATCACGACGATGCTACTCCTCTCAACCTGTATCGCCATCCCCCAACTCTTAGCAAACTTTCCGAAGCTACCATTTACGACCGGTCCAACAAGCCGAATGGAGCAGTGCCGCGCCATAATCAGTCCACGAATGTCTTCTTCTTGGTCGTATCCTCTGAGGGACGTGCCGTCTACAGGCAACTTTCACGACCACTTCACGACCACTGCTCTCTAGGCTGTTCCATTTTGAGCCTTTTGTATGATTGCTTGCAGTGTACTCGGTTTGACGACCGCTTTAGCCTAGTTGGTAGTGACCTTGTCTACGAAGCAAGAGGTCCTGGGTTCGAATCCCGGTAAAGTATGTTTATCGTCGTCTAGTAGATTTGTGTAAGATTGTCACCTAACTTCTTGGACCAACTTACAGTACTTTCACGAATGTACTGTAGCGTTAAAAGATAGTTCGCACGGCCCGTTGTGGGATATCCATACGCCAACACGCCATCCGAATGGCACGGTCGTCACGCTCGTGAATATATCCCATAGCAGCAAGCAGACAATAAGGTTATTTTCTCAAACATGCAATGAAATATTGACGTTGTGTTCTTCATAATGGGCTTCGAAGTGTCACGTTTCGGGCGCAGCGAGATCAGAGATCCGTAATGGCATTTCACACAAAATTGGAGGCCTAGGCCGGCAAGATGGTCTTTTTTAATTTCCATTCCACAATTTGTGGCACAGCATCACGATGTTCAGCCATGAAAATTAAAGTTTTATTTCATAGAGTTTTTTTAATCATTTTTATCAAAGCACTATACATACCTCGGCGTGAAAGGGGTTGCCAGCCTCATAACTATCCTATGTCTGATGCTCATGTCTATATGTACTCGGCCGGCAGCCCCTTACTTCCCGTCCTCTGTAGTAATGTACTATTGTTGTCCTGTCCCAGGATCTGAAGCCGTCGAACATCGTGGTGAAGAGCGACTGCACGCTGAAGATCCTGGACTTCGGGCTGGCGCGCACGGCCGGCACCACCTTCATGATGACGCCGTACGTCGTCACGCGATATTACCGCGCGCCTGAGGTCATTTTATAATTCTCTTAACTTTTTAACTGTCAACTTTCAATACGTTACTCGCAATTTTCAACTACATAAAAAAAAAAAAAAAAAATTAAATTTAAATTTTAAGCTGTTTATTTCACGAAAAAAAAAACAATACAGATTTGCCCTTATACTTAGCCTAATCTCCATTGTGATAGATACTTACTTCATTAATAAAGGGAAGGATATTACTTACTTCACTTTTTTTGGTTTACCAGTCAGTGGCGGTTGAAGGGCATTTGTGTACGTAACTTAAGGGGATGCCTTGATTCGAGTCGACCACGCCCCCTCGGCAGAACCATGCTTATGCCTTCCGCACACTTGAAAAAGAGATACAAGACTTCGAGAATGGCCTTTTTTGGACAAAATTCGATAAATGCCATTAAATAATGTATTATTTGAGTAGGCTGAGAAAAAAAAGGAAAATAAAGACCCAACTTAGGAATTTTTTTGTGTCTAGAAAATTTTAGGCAATCATGTATCGATTAAATCAGGTAAACAATCATAAATTCAAGAATCATATATCTCAAAATCTTAAGATACCTTGCTATAAATATATATTATAGCTTCATATATTACGATATATTTTGGTATATTTCGGGAATTATAAAGCATGTTCCTTTTATGACGTGACTTTGTAGGTAATATATCTCTGTTTCTTTCACAATGTAGGTGCTAGACAGAGAGCGTACGCCCAGATCGTGCTCGTTAAATCCATATTTCACTTAGAAACACCCTGGACTTATTAAAATCGTGCGCTCGCTAGGACAGCAAGGAGTGTTATGATGACAAAAATATATATTTCGGTATCTTACGGTATATTAATATATATTATAGCTACGTCTGTGACGGACTTAAGTGTGCTCAGAGCTTCCAAATACTACCAACGTTCACAAGTTGGACCCACGGCACAACGACCCAAATAGTATCTTGGCCTCGGACACTATAAAGATCGCAAGGCTTCCCTGTCCAATGCCGTTTCTCTTCAGTCGACGGCCCGGAGTTAGTCCCTGCATTATCTACAAGAGTGCCTGTCCTTTCCGGAATGCAATCTTCAGTCGTATTTACCCTGACATATTTACTTGACCGTTGGATGACCTGGTAAAGGTCGCCGGAGACCGCAGGATGCGGGTGGACCGGGTTATTGTGGCACTCTGGGCGAGGCCTAGAAGTCTTCCGGCTAGTTCATGATGATGTTGTGTTCCAGGTGATCCTAGGCATGGGCTATACAGAGAACGTGGACATCTGGTCCGTGGGCTGCATCATGGGCGAGATGATTCGCGGCGGCGTGCTCTTCCCGGGCACCGACCACATCGACCAGTGGAATAAAATAATAGGTAGGTGCCACGGCATGGTCTTATTCTATAAAATAGAAGATTGCTGAGATTTGCAAAAAATTTCACTTCATGGGAAGTAATAGACCCCCACAATCGTATCAAACCGGGTGTTCTAAATGTAAGGGATAAAACTCCCTTTGACATTTTAGAATTTAGTATTCCGTAAACCGCACAAATGCAATCCACATGAATGAGTTCCGCCTGAAGACCGTTTATATGATGCCCAAATGATTTAATAGCGGCGAAAATGCCTCTTAGTTCAGGCAACAACTATTGAATATTGCATCAGTGCCTTGACCGGTTTTTTGATGCGATAGTCTAGTTGTCCTGGCTTGTCTCGCTAAGTCCCTGGTGTGTGTTGTGTTACTGTCTGCAGAGCAACTGGGCACGCCGTCGGCGGCGTTCATGGCGCGCCTGCAGCCCACCGTGCGGAACTACGTGGAGAACCGCCCGCGGTACGCCGGGTACAGCTTCGAGCGGCTCTTCCCGGACATCCTGTTCCCGTCCGACAGCAACGAGCATAACCGGCTCAAGGTACCACTAATATACTCTTCTTTACATTCTTCACTTCGGACTCTTCAAAACTTTGACAAAGATCAAGCAGTCGCCTGAGTCGCCCTATATATATATAATATAGAGGCCAAATCCCTATATACAACGTGTCCCAAAACTCAACGATAAGCCAGCACCAGAGGATGGAGCTGCTTATGATTAGTCGGGAAAAAATAAGGAAAAAAATATATCTCAATTATTTTAGAGATTACAGAAAAAAAATGAAATTCATCGAAAAGTACAAATATTCAAATATTACTGTTTTTTTTTTTGTTTTTGAAACAAGTAGCCCTGCTATCTAACACAGTTCTTAAAAATACCATAATAAATGTAGTTTTTACACAAAAAATAATCAAAATTCATTTTGTCCCTACAATTTTGAAAGATTTTTTCTTACAGTCCACTTTCAATCATCATGGTGTAAAAAAATAGTATTGACACCACTATGGCAATTATTTTCAAAAATTATTTTTTTGAGATATATTTTTTTCCTTATTTTTTCTCGACTAATCATAAGCAGCTCCATCCTCTGGTGCCGGCTTATCGTTGAGTTTTGGGACACGTTGTATATTTATATAGGGATTTGGCCTCTAGTTTATTCTATCTTGGTTATTCACTGAGCCACCACCCCTATAATAAATTATGGGTAAACACCAATTTCGTGGCCAGCTTCACTCACGCAATAAATTTTCTGTGAAAATTTTCCGTTGTGACACGCAAATTAACCTACAATTCTATGGGTTTTTTGTCACGACGGAACTTTATTCACTTCTTCAGTTTGTATGGCTAACTACCAACTAACTAGGCTAACTTCTGGCTAATAATTTGGTCCTCATCTACATCCCATGCGTGTTACACAAACGCGCAAGTAACGACCGCTTAAGTTTTATGAATAAAAATTCATAAAACTTAACAAACTTCTATTGCCTAAAATGTGTTTAGTACCTTACGTACATGACCAAAGACAAGTATTTCACAAAAACGTCTACATAGTGACATAGGATGCCCAAAAATAGTATGTGTGTATATAGCGTCTCTTTAAGGCCTGCAACATGCAACACACTGGCGGACAATAGTAAATATGACAGCTAATGACAAGTTTACTATGGTCCGCCGCGGCCAGGCCGCGCCAGTGTGATGCAGGCTTAAGTGTCACAGCGGCCAAGCTATAATGTATAGCAGTGGCGGACGAATTTCGGTTTGGCGCAATGACACCATTTGGTGAGCTTGAGCGCCGTGAGGTTAGACTTTGGTAAGGACTGATGCTCTCCCGCCCAGAGCTCCTTATAACCCAAACCCATGGATCCGCTTGTAGCGAGATTTAGAACCGCTGGCGTGTATTATAAAATAAAAATGCAGTACACATACACATAAGTTCAATAACTTGAGATTACTACATCACTTTAAGGCGCCGTAGGTTTAGCGAAGTTAAGCGAACAGAGTTTTTGAAACATCTTGAGGCTTTACTGCAGGGAGATCAGTGTTTAGAAACATGATTAAGCAATTTTAGCTGGATAGAAAAAAATCACGAACATAGGTCTAAAAGGGTCTCAAATACACTCAAAATATTTGTTACAAATTATGCACAAAAGCTAAAAAATATTTAAATGGCTTCTAAACATCGGCAATATCATGTTTGAGAGAACTCACCGTTTACTATTTTATTTATTTAAACGGCCAATAATTAAAATTAAAAAACATGATTTCCGCGCTTCCGAGCACGCACTTCCATCTCGCTCACGCTTATGCTCAGTGAGAGGGAGAGAAGACCACGAACCTACGGCGCCTTAACACGTCCACACACAATTCGCACATTTACTTATGTATTCACACTAAATAAAAATGCGTTACACACAATGTACCTAAGGTCCTGGCAGAATACCAGCGATGTGGCTAGCCACATTATTATGCTGAGCCAGCGCCTATTCTGTGCCACGGCACATGGTTTTGTATTTAACTTGTATTTTTTAGTTCTAAGCTGCATGTCTCGCTCTGATTTTTTAAACTATTTTTGTGTTTTTTACCAAAAGAATAGAAGATTTATCTATATATCTATTCATCTTCTCTGTTACTAACACAGCGCGTAAGCTATAATATGAGGCAAGTTGTAGAGTAGACTTTGTTAAGGATGGTTTAACTCGTCTTTAAATCCATGGGCCCTTGTATAAGCGTCGATGTGGTTCCAGGCGTCGCAGGCCCGCGACCTGCTGTCGCGCATGCTGGTGATCGACCCCGAGCGCCGCATCTCCGTGGACGAGGCGCTGCTGCACCCCTACATCAACGTGTGGTACGACGAGGGCGAGGTCAACGCGGTACGGACCAGTTCACCATCATATATTTACTGTTTCATGCCCCTGCTCGGAAAGGTGACAAAAGATGGTCAGAAAACTGGCCTCAAAGCTGTGGTTAGGTGGACGTCGCACGAACAGGCCAACTATGAGTTCAAACTGTCCAACAATGTTATTGTTGTGAACAGCGATTCGTTCAATCCCAGCGCTTTTTCAGCATCAGCAGCAACTTTATAATGTACAGCAAATATATGACTCGAGACAAATTGAATGCTTGAATTTTGAACCAGACATTCCAGAAGTAGACGACACGATGTCAACATGTTCATTTATTTTAAATTATTTTAATGATACAGTGCAAAACGTATCCTGGAAAAATATTATGCATTGACGAGTCTCTGGCTTTATTTCGTCAGTTCTTACGAGTTGAATAAGTTTCTGTCAGAAATTTCATTTTTCGTACAAGATTTTATTGCCGAGTGCACTTTTCTGTATACCATCATCAACACTCATTGAGACGATTCTAACGAACCCAAACTCAACGGGGTTACGTCGGTTAAGTACTGAATTCTCATGGCCACCTTCTGTCTCCATTATCAGATCAGCTCGATAGTACCATAATATAGAATTATACCCAAAATTTCAGCTTGATCGGTCACCGGAAAGTGGGTCAGATTTAACTTGGAAGATTTGTCCCATACATGCTAACAGGGCCCATGGCCACCTTCTGTCTTCATCATCAGATCAGCTCGATAGTACCATAATATTGAACTGTCATCCAAACTATACTTATGCCCAAAATTTCAGCTCAATCGGTCACCGGGAAGTGCGTCAAATTTAACTCGCAAGATTTGTCCCATACTAACAGGGCAAGTTAAATAAAAGCTTGTAAAAAGACAAACCGGGAATCAAATTATATTTACTGATAGACCAATTCGGTGTTGTCCAAAAAATATACTTAATCTATGAAGGCAAAAATGATCCCGAGCTAGGTGGAAAATTAAATTACTGGAAGATGGCTTAGACGATGGACATTCCATATACGTGGGCGGTGGGTGTAAAAATTCTGTCGGACTTTCAAGGTTCCTTGTAAACCGTAATACACATGTAACAGGGGCTTTGAAACCCAGCAAAAGGGGAATCCCGCCAACTGTAATGGGCAAATTGAAAAACGATGAAAACATTACTAAATACAACGCTGACGGTATTTGTATAATTATATGGAAAAACCGACGAGTAGTTCTTGTGCTCTCATCGGAACACAGTTGTGAATGGGTGAGCGAGACGTCGAATAAAAATGGCCATGACATTTAAGAACAAAGCTCTTGTTGGTGAAGCAAACTCGGTTCATACAGTGTGATTCTCACTCCGTGATATCTGAACAAGAGGAAATCTCGAGCTCCCGCCATAGTTTATGCGGGGTCTAACAATCGGGTCACCCCCACTTAACCTAATATCGTTAGTGCTAATTTCAGTACACCTACCAACGTTCGATATAATTTTCATCACCCCTAATATTCGGATAACTAATCTTATATGGCATAATTATTTGCTGGGCCTAATTTCATACCTCCTAATCTTTCCTAATACTAAACATCAAGTGTGCTAATACGAGTATATTGAAACTAATAATGTTTTTTTCCTAATGACTACTAAGCCTAATGATTAATGTGCCTAATGCTTACTATGTTTAATGTTCACTACACCTAATTTCGTCACACCTATATGTCACTTGACCTATTAACTTTTACTCTGATGTTTCACTAGACATAATTAATGCATATTTCTTCGAAACAGTGAACTTTTCGGGTTTTCTTTGAATATCATAACACCTAATCGTCAAAATGAGAGCCAATAATGCACGGTCAAATAATGTACGGCCCGATATTCCGTGTCCAGTTTTTGTCGTATTGGGGCGAATTATTGCATTATCAGGGCGGACAAAAATGGCTTGTCATAAGCGAACTCTGCCTTATATCGGTTAGGTTAGGGTTCACTTGTGTCCCTCAGACCAGAAATAGACACCCCGCGCAGACCACCAATGTGCTGCCAGACTTGCTGTAGGGCTACCACACGACGGCGCGCAAGCTCCCTCCATTTTTCTCGCACTATACTTCTCTTTCTATGTTTTCTAATAAGAAAGAGACGGATAGACATCGGATTACCTAACTATTCTACTCTAAGGCAGGTCAGTGTAGGTACGACGACGAGCGAAGTGAGGAGGAGTGTTATGCAGAACTGCGACCCTCCAGCGCGCGCGCGAGCGAGCAAAGCGAGTGTGCCGCGGCAGCGGCCGGCAAAGTGCCAGAACGGACATAATACGAAAGAAGGAAAAATCGGTGAAACAAAATTAGTACTACTGACAATTCGGGATAATGACATTAGGGCTAGAGAAATTAGGTATGAAATTATTAGGGCTAACGGAGGGGAACCCTAACAATCAGTGTTTATGATGATGAGGCCTTAATACATTCAGTTCATCCCACTATTCACATGTCGAATGTCTTGAGCACATTTGTCTACACGGCAGCGGCGGAGCACCCTTGAATGGATTTCAGCTTGCCTAAAAATTTTTTTTATCAAAACTTTTACATTTCTATTTTTTAACCCCCGACGCAAAGAGAGGGGTGTTATAAGTTTATCGTGTCTGTGTATCTGTCTGTTGTAGCGTAGCTCCCAAACGGATAAACCCATTTGAATGCGGTTTTTTTTGTGTCGTAGATAATTTTATCCCGAGTGTTCTTAGCCATGTTTCACGAAAATCTTTCAGCCTTTTTTGATATATTGGACTTTGAAATGAAAATCTCGGGGGTTTTTCAACTTTTATCGAACATTTTCATGCGCTGCAATTGCTAGTCGGTATAAAACGGCAGGTTCCCCTCCGTTAGCCCTAATAATTTCATTACTAATTTCACTAGCCCCAATTTCATTAACCCTAAAATCACAAACCCGAATTTTCATTGTTTCCTAATTACTCATTAGCCCTAATGTCAGTATCCCGAATTTTCATAATGTCTAATTTGTCATAACCGAATTCTCACTAAGACTAATTTTAATTACCCGTTTTTTTCCTAGGCCTAATATTACAATGCCTAATAATGACTACACCTTATTATCAATGTCTCTAAAATCACTAACCCGAATCTTCATTTTGCCTAAGTATTTTAGCCCTAATGTCATTATCCCGAATTGTCAGTAGTACTAATTTTATTTCTCCGATTTTTTTTTAATTTTTCTTATTATGTCGGTTCTGGCGCTTTGCCGGCCGCTACCGCGGCACACTCGCTTCGCTCACACGGCTCGCGCGCTGTAGGGTAGCAATTCTATCTAACACTCCTCCTCGCTTCGCTCGTCGTCGTGATTACACTGATCTGCCTTAGAGTAGAATAGGTAGGTAATCCGATGTCTATCCGTCTTTCTCTTATGGGAAAGCTTAGAAAGAGAAGTATAGTGCGAGAAAAATCGAGAGAGCTCGCGCGCCGTCGTGTGGTAGCCCTAAAGCAAATCGACGATCTATTTCTGGTCTGAGGGACACAAGTGAACCCTAACCTAACCGACATAAGGCAGAGTTCGCTTATGACAAGCCATTTTTGTCCGCCCTGATAATGCACGACCCAATAATCCGCGTCCACAAAAACCGGACACGGAATATCGGGCGGTACATTATTGGCTCCCATTTTGACGAGATTAGTTGTGTTGATATTCAAAGAAAACCCGAAAAGGTTCACTGTTTCGAAGAAATATGCATTAATTATGTCTAGTGAAACATTACAGCAAAAGTAAATAGGTCAAGTGACAGATAGGTGTGACGGAATTAGATGTAGTGAACATTAAACATAGTAATCATTAGGCACATCAATCATTAGGCTTAGTAGTCATTAGGAAAGATCATTATTAGTTTCAAATATATTAGCACACTTGATGTTTAGTATTAGGAAAGATTAGGAGGTTAGAAATAAGGCCCAGCAAATAATTATGCCATATAATAAAAAATAAAAAATATAAAAAAATTGCCCTGCCTACGAAGCCGGAGGTCCCGGGTTCGAATCCCGGTCAGGGCATTTACGTATTTGTGTGATGAGCACGAATATTTGTTCCTGAGTCATGGATGTGTTCCGTGTATTTGTATTTATTTATCTATATAAGTATGTTTATCATCGTCTAGTGCCCATAGTACAAGCTTTGCTTAGTTTGTGACTAGGTTGATTTGTGTAAGATTGTCCCCAAATATTTATTTATTATTTATATTTTGACTCTTATACTACATTATACTACATACTGTTGAAGAAATATATAGTTCCTACGCATAATTACTATATTTTGGGGTTCCTTACGAAGTGCTTAAAATTGACCAGGTTTTAATTAAAATTTTACTAAATAAATAGCAACATTGCCCAGCCAAGTTCTATATTTTATTCCAGTGTACTATATTTTTTTCTCGCCACTGCTCGGAAATGTGGCAAACTGTCCAACAATGTTATTTTGTTTGAACAGCGGTTTTTAATCCAATAAATCCCCCGGCACGCGCCCCGGCCGCCCCGCGCGTCCCCCCGCCGCGTTTAGAGCCCCCGCAGACCGCAGATTTTTAGTCGGCCGATTGTTTGATGTATGTATGCAGCGCGTATCGTTGTAATGTGCGCACTACCATACATCTCCATACTGATTAAGAGCCCCACCAAACTATCGGCCGACTAAAACGTCTGCAGTCTGCGGGGGCTCTAAAGTGTTTCATATTATATATGTCCCCTTCGAGGTCCTCATCTTTCGGCTCGGACCTCGAACCCACTCGTCCATCTATTGCTTACTTTCTAGTTTCTAGCCTTTACAACAATGTACTTTTTTTTCTGGAAAATACTATGTCTCCCCTAAAAAAGTAGGCAACGCTAGTCGATATAAAGATTAGTTAGTCGGTATGAAGATGTGTTGTGGTCCGTAGCCGGCGCCCGCCTCGTACGACCACTCGGTGGACGAGCGCGAGCACACGGTGGAGCAGTGGAAGAGCCTCATCTACCAGGAGGTGGTGGAGTACGCCGCGCCGCCGCCGCCGCCGCCGCACCAGCCGCCGCCCGACCACCCGCAGCCCGCGCTCACCACATAGGTCGGTATACGAGGTATGAAGATGTGTTGTGGTCCGTAGCCGGCGCCCGCCTCGTACGACCACTCGGTGGACGAGCGCGAGCACACGGTGGAGCAGTGGAAGAGCCTCATCTACCAGGAGGTGGTGGAGTACGCCGCGCCGCCGCCGCCGCCGCCGCACCAGCCGCCGCCCGACCACCCGCAGCCCGCGCTCACCACATAGGTCGGTATACGAGGTATGAAGATGTGTTGTGGTCCGTAGCCGGCGCCCGCCTCGTACGACCACTCGGTGGACGAGCGCGAGCACACGGTGGAGCAGTGGAAGAGCCTCATCTACCAGGAGGTGGTGGAGTACGCCGCGCCGCCGCCGCCGCCGCCGCACCAGCCGCCGCCCGACCACCCGCAGCCCGCGCTCACCACATAGGTCGGTATACGAGGTATGAAGATGTGTTGTGGTCCGTAGCCGGCGCCCGCCTCGTACGACCACTCGGTGGACGAGCGCGAGCACACGGTGGAGCAGTGGAAGAGCCTCATCTACCAGGAGGTGGTGGAGTACGCCGCGCCGCCGCCGCCGCCGCCGCACCAGCCGCCGCCCGACCACCCGCAGCCCGCGCTCACCACATAGGTCGGTATACGAGGTATGAAGATGTGTTGTGGTCCGTAGCCGGCGCCCGCCTCGTACGACCACTCGGTGGACGAGCGCGAGCACACGGTGGAGCAGTGGAAGAGCCTCATCTACCAGGAGGTGGTGGAGTACGCCGCGCCGCCGCCGCCGCCGCCGCACCAGCCGCCGCCCGACCACCCGCAGCCCGCGCTCACCACATAGGTCGGTATACGAGGTATGAAGATGTGTTGTGGTCCGTAGCCGGCGCCCGCCTCGTACGACCACTCGGTGGACGAGCGCGAGCACACGGTGGAGCAGTGGAAGAGCCTCATCTACCAGGAGGTGGTGGAGTACGCCGCGCCGCCGCCGCCGCCGCCGCACCAGCCGCCGCCCGACCACCCGCAGCCCGCGCTCACCACATAGGTCGGTATACGAGGTATGAAGATGTGTTGTGGTCCGTAGCCGGCGCCCGCCTCGTACGACCACTCGGTGGACGAGCGCGAGCACACGGTGGAGCAGTGGAAGAGCCTCATCTACCAGGAGGTGGTGGAGTACGCCGCGCCGCCGCCGCCGCCGCCGCACCAGCCGCCGCCCGACCACCCGCAGCCCGCGCTCACCACATAGGTCGGTATACGAGGTATGAAGATGTGTTGTGGTCCGTAGCCGGCGCCCGCCTCGTACGACCACTCGGTGGACGAGCGCGAGCACACGGTGGAGCAGTGGAAGAGCCTCATCTACCAGGAGGTGGTGGAGTACGCCGCGCCGCCGCCGCCGCCGCCGCACCAGCCGCCGCCCGACCACCCGCAGCCCGCGCTCACCACATAGGTCGGTATACGAGGTATGAAGATGTGTTGTGGTCCGTAGCCGGCGCCCGCCTCGTACGACCACTCGGTGGACGAGCGCGAGCACACGGTGGAGCAGTGGAAGAGCCTCATCTACCAGGAGGTGGTGGAGTACGCCGCGCCGCCGCCGCCGCCGCCGCACCAGCCGCCGCCCGACCACCCGCAGCCCGCGCTCACCACATAGGTCGGTATACGAGGTATGAAGATGTGTTGTGGTCCGTAGCCGGCGCCCGCCTCGTACGACCACTCGGTGGACGAGCGCGAGCACACGGTGGAGCAGTGGAAGAGCCTCATCTACCAGGAGGTGGTGGAGTACGCCGCGCCGCCGCCGCCGCCGCCGCACCAGCCGCCGCCCGACCACCCGCAGCCCGCGCTCACCACATAGGTCGGTATACGAGGTATGAAGATGTGTTGTGGTCCGTAGCCGGCGCCCGCCTCGTACGACCACTCGGTGGACGAGCGCGAGCACACGGTGGAGCAGTGGAAGAGCCTCATCTACCAGGAGGTGGTGGAGTACGCCGCGCCGCCGCCGCCGCCGCCGCACCAGCCGCCGCCCGACCACCCGCAGCCCGCGCTCACCACATAGGTCGGTATACGAGGTATGAAGATGTGTTGTGGTCCGTAGCCGGCGCCCGCCTCGTACGACCACTCGGTGGACGAGCGCGAGCACACGGTGGAGCAGTGGAAGAGCCTCATCTACCAGGAGGTGGTGGAGTACGCCGCGCCGCCGCCGCCGCCGCCGCACCAGCCGCCGCCCGACCACCCGCAGCCCGCGCTCACCACATAGGTCGGTATACGAGGTATGAAGATGTGTTGTGGTCCGTAGCCGGCGCCCGCCTCGTACGACCACTCGGTGGACGAGCGCGAGCACACGGTGGAGCAGTGGAAGAGCCTCATCTACCAGGAGGTGGTGGAGTACGCCGCGCCGCCGCCGCCGCCGCCGCACCAGCCGCCGCCCGACCACCCGCAGCCCGCGCTCACCACATAGGTCGGTATACGAGGTATGGGACTAACTCCATACCAAATCAAAAAAAAAATGCATTTAATTAGGCTTGTAGACACAAAATAAAATAATCAATAATGTTTATTTTCTCGAAAAAGGATTAAAAAAGCAGTCCAATGGAGAAAAAACCGACGCTAGAGGTTAAATAATGACAATAGTAGATTGTAACACAAGTGCATAAAACGCACAATTTTACGCGAGACGTTTATCCATAAAATTGAGTATAAAATGGATTTTATGGACGAATTTTTCACTCTACTTTTCACTTCGATTGCGAGGAAAAGAAATTAAAAATGTTTTTTTTTTCAGTAGGTCCGTGACACTTAACTTAACATACTGCTCAGTTATAAAAATATTTTGTTTTGTATATCTATGATAACTTATTGTTGCGATTGAAATATATTGATTTTCTAATACAAAAAGCGAATTTAAAAAATAATAAATAAGACGAAATAAAAACTATAAGTTTATTTCATGTAGTTTTATTGTGTATTTTGGCTGTTGGTATCCTTGCCTTGGACTTAGAATACTAACGAAACATAATATAATAAAAATAAAGAGTTTATTCTATGAAGTTAAAGTTGCTCGTGTGGCTGTTTACCGATTGCCTTGGTCTTCGACGAAGGTTTTACTTTATGCACTAGAGCAGGGGTCGGCAAACCGCGGCTCCGCATGCGGCTCTTTGAAACGATTTTTTATGAAAATCAGACGAAAAATCGTAAGTAACTAGGGCGAGGCAAATATAATTATTTTTATCAAACCCAAACTCAGCATATCCACTTTGCAGACTCACCCGAAATGATTATTTTCCCTAAAATTTGTTACTGTGGCTCTTTGAGCTTCAGAAAAATCGTTATTTTTCCGGGATCTGGCTCTTTGTCTAAAAAGTTTGCCGACTACTACGCATACGCAGAGCATAAAGACGAACGATATAGAGCATGAGAAATGAAAAGTTATAAGTGTCCAAAGTTTTAAGAGGGGGTATGTTCTTTTTTTTTTTTTTTTTTTTAAATTCGTCCATTCGGACAGGCTAAGACCATGGGCCATACTGCCTAGTCTTCAGTAAGTATAATTTCATTTGATCGAATCCAGTAATAACGTCTTCAGTAGTTTCAAATCAGAAGTCTCTAGTCCAATAAATATGTCTTCAGTTATTTCAAGAGGGGGTATGTTCGCCAGAACCTGCTACTGTCATTGTCATTTACTATGACGCTCGCATATTGTTGATATTTCGTCCAAAGGGTTGTCAGCCTAAAAATGAACACTACTAAAACAATATATCGCCGTCATTATCGCTCGAATGACTAAGAAAAGATGATGTGCGAACGTAGCTTATTTGAGAGCGTGCACCATAATTATTTATATTTTCTATATATCTGTGTTGTTATCTTATTTCGCACCTGCTATGATTGTTTTCTGTTTGGTCTAATGGGTTGTTACTCCAGGAAAAAATACGGCTTTGAAGAACATTAATTTATGATAGCTTTTTTTGTTGATTTCATTTTAGATGTTATTCTAAGATGCTTCATTCAAGAATCCGACGAACTTTCCAGTCGGAAGTAAATATGTAGATTTAAATGAAGCATACATTGTCTTTTCTCTTATAGCAAATGTAAATGATAAAGATAAAAATATTTAATCATTTTTTTTCTGACTTTTCAAAAGCTAGTTAATTTATCATTTTTATGATGTCTGAAATTTTAACGGATTCTGTCGCTGGGTAACTATTTAATTGATAATATATCCGTTACACATTAAAAATAACCTATTATAAATTATTTCCAAAATTTTCATCTTTTCCATACAAGTTGTCAGTTCATTGACTGGACTATGCACTAGGTAGGCTGGTATAAAGCCTCACGGCATTAAGTTCGTGTTTTGTATTGTAACTTGATGGTGTGCAAATAAAATAATTTAATCAATTACTTTACAGGTTTGAACCAAATTAACCGCCGAGTTCTAATCCACGAGTATAGTGCAAGGACAATTTTCTACAGGCGAGGCGACGTCGGACGGTGTCGCTGTCGCCCCGGCGGGAAACTCATGTGATCGAATATAACCTGTTATTACATACAATAACTAACTGGATACATGTATATATTTATTGTGGGAATGTTATGTGCAATACTCGACGGAATGAAATTAAGTGCAAAGTAAAGTAAATCGATTTGACTCATTCACACTCCTGTGTACAGAGTGTGAATGTCTCAGAGACGTCATCAAAGATTTATTAGGCAGCATAACAAATAATAATCTGTAGATTAGTTGAGTAAGTTTGTAACCTATTAAGTACCCGTTTGTTTGTTTCGAAAAACCGGTTGTCATCTTGCTATTCCTTGTAGTTTCTTCCTGTAATAATCTTATGATAATACTAGTATAGGTAAGTATTTTATGTTACAGATATTGTAAAAATGCTTTTTAAAGCTCAACAATTTTACATTGGCACCTACCCGCCCGATCCCGTGTTTCAGCCGTTAATTTGCATTAAGGAGTGCCTTTTGCGAAATGCTAAATGAAAGTTGGTGATTTTCAGCTTGTGGACTGACTTTGATATGTTTGGATATTTTTGTATGGGAATACATAAAATAATTGATCACAGATGTGATTTCCTAAAAATGAAAAATCATGCAATATTTTTGTCAATGAACTTATATTTTATTTAAATTATAATATACTAAAATATTGGAATAAAATGATGAAATAAAAAATAATGTTAACCTTAAAAGTTGAGCTTGATCTGTGTTGTCGTATTGTTTTGTATATTTTTACGTGTTTTAGATATTTTCATGTTGATTACGCAAACTCATCACTCTTGCAAATTGCTCTACAAATTTCCATACCACCAATGCTTCAACAAAGATGTTAAAAATAATAATAATGCTGCAGTGCCATTCCTAATAGTATAACACCATCGCCGACGAGGTTTTCTAAGAATTTGCAATTGTGAATGTGTGATTCGGAACGTGTATGATTTGTTCTTAGCCATAAACCGCGTCAAGTTACTTGGGATTTTGTGATGTTTATAGTTTTTCGTAATTAGTCCCTAGCTAAGTTGTTGATAATATTGTATTGACTGTATTGAATATTGAAAGTAGTTCAATAAGTACATTTCTACCTAAGTAGTATTTTATAGGTCACCTCACACGTTGCGGCCGAGGACTGAAAAAAATACGTAAATAATCACGCAATCGTTTTAAATTATGCCGGCTGTATGTATCGAGCGTTACCATGTTTTTTTTTATTCAGCATGGCTTAACGTGTGAGGGCGTCGTAGGGTATTGTTTGAAACCTCACTAGGTGATATAATATAAATTAAGGATAATAAAGAATGTTGATAGTCTTATCGGGTGGTTTCAGCGAATAGCACAATTTATTAGCTATAGAGTAACGCTGGACGGTAACAGAGTTCGAGACGTAACGTCAGTTTGTATAACCATTAATGATACAAAAGCAATAATACAATGTAATTACTTTCGTATTCTTCGAGTGGTCGTGCGTCAGTTACATTAATTAATTTCGGCCGTAAAACATATCACGAACAACTCAATAGTCTTGTTTGTTGACGACGTAGCGATTGCTCCGCTTCGTACAATGTTACTTTACTTTGGTTCCATGGAATTATAGGTTACACAAAATTATAAGACTGTACATTAAAGCATGTGAGACAAAAATAAAGTAACTAAAGTGTTAAAAAAGGTCAATTGTGTTACCTATAATAGAGCAACTAGGGCTAAGATATTGTCAATACTTTTGACCCTCTCTACTTGGCCCTTGTACTTATAACATGAAACAAATTATCCCATTTTAGACCATGCTTCGCGGAGTTGTAAGTATTTAACAGTAGGGGGCTGAGGATGTTTGAAGTATGAGGGAATTCTAAGTAACGTTAATAAAGGTAACGAGGTGCGTAGTTTGTAAATGTATTGACAATATGTAACGCAGGTTCCCAATTCACGTTTATCATAAAGCGAAAAATATTGAAACTATGTGAAAGTATACAATTACAAGAAGTATTTAATATTAATAATAAACCTGTAAATAAATAAATAAATCTATAGTCTAAATGGAACGAAAGTGAAGAACATCTATTTAAAGGACATTGCGTTTGTCACTAATCTAGTTATAGAGTTCACAACTGTACGTCCAAATTGTCCATTTATATGTTAAAATGTACCTAATACAAATTACAATAATGTAATCATTAGAATGTATTTTAGTACACTTGGTAAACAAGAAGTAAGGTAGTCGCATGTTGAGACGCGAGCCGCGTGGCTTCTAGCGGTATACATACTTGAGTTAACACTTCGATGACTATCTAAAACAACTTATTTTTACTGTACACGTAAGTTATTTCATATTTTAACTGAATAAAATCAAAATGGTTATTATACATTATTTGTTTGATTTAGTGTGTCCCCAGTAAGCTTCTTAACAATTTTCTTAACTAGATCTTAAGACGCAAATAATATTTGTAAGTATGAATACCACTGGATTTTCAAATCAAAATGTATAAAAAATTATGATTTTAAAATCAGTGAAAAAAATATTGGTTGTTGCAAGGCAGTATACGTTGTCCATGTGCGTTACCGAGTTCATAAAGCTACAACCAAGCTAAGGCAGAAACTTATAGCTTATTTATTGCTTTGCTTATTTTTCAATTTTAGTAGGTGGCAAACTGAAAATGAAATAATGAATAACTAAACACACATATTTTATCGTTTATTTTGGTTAATTTATACTTACTCTATATTATTGAAAAGAAATCCTATATAAACAATATTAATGCTTCGTTTATAGCCATATAATTACAACCGGGTGGAAAGTTTGTAAGATTCTTGAGTCTTAGAATAACATCTATAAACATGCCGTTATTAAATTAATGTTTCATAAAACCGTATTTTTATACCAAAGTAGTAGAATTTTATGACACTGCAACACTGCTTATTTAAGTCTACCATAAAAACGATGCTACTAACAAGTGACGTTGTTAAAAACGTCGATTTTATTACTTACAAAAACAATCCTCGTATACAAAAAAAAAAAAAAAGTATCTCTGCTCCTGCGTTTTTTTTGGCGGGAACGTTGAAAGTGATAGGCGCGCTTGATAAAATATTTTATTGTAAATTAATTTTAGGTGTTAATTTGTACATATTTAGTCTTAATTTTAATTTTAATTCATAGTTGATTTGGTTATCGGTTTGGTGCGCTTCCCCAGTCATGGGGAAGCGTACGGGAAAGCGTTCTCGGTTGGAGGGCTTGGAGCCGGAGCCAGATCTTCAATCTGAAAGTAGTTCTGATGCGGATACAGGTGCGCCCTCGGAGCGCATACCTGCAAAAAAGAAGACTAAAGAAGATGACAAAGAGAAGTATACTCCTTTCAGGGCCAAAAGTTATTACAGGTTGTACGACGAAAATTCAGCTAAGAAAGAATTTATTGTTTTTCTGAATCACAGAGAGGATGACCACAAATTTTCTGACAAAGATAGACTTGCTTTGTCCAATGCAATCCGAAAGCATCGCGTGTCGGGCGTGATGCATCTAAGAACAATTAATGCATACAAAGTTGGGATTATGTTCGATCTCCCAAATCACGCCAATGTCTTCCTAAAAAATGAAAAATTATTAAATGAAATTCACATGAATGCTTCAATCCCAGCATCTGAGACCGAGGTTACGGGTGTTCTCACTTCAGTGCCGATTGATTATTCGAATCAGAAGATTTTCCAATTAATAGCTTCCAGTAAAAAGGTGATAAGCGTAAGACGGTTTATGCGGCGGGTAAAAGACACGCTGGGTATCGTCTCAATGGTTCCAACTCAGACGGTTGCCGTGACTTTTGCCTCTGTACAGTTGCCTGAATATGTAACACTTGACCATTGGAGGCACGAAGTAGGGATCTATATTCCTCCAGTAAAGCAATGCCTTCGTTGCATGAAATTTGGTCATATAGCAAAGTATTGTAAAAATAATGAAGTATGTTCAATTTGTGCTGAACCTCATAATTTCAAAAATTGTAATAAGGTTAAAACACAATGCGCAAACTGTGGTGGGGATCACGTGGCTATATCTGCTGCATGTCCAATTAAAAAACAGAAAATTGAGGAAAATAAGTTAAAATCACGTAGTGCTAAATATTCCGATTTGTTTTGTGACGTTGCATTTCCGCAGCTCGGCTCAAAATATATTGACACCCATCTAAGTAATCTGACCAAATCTGACAGATTTATGAATCTACTTGTGGAAGCTATAGTTAAAATTTGTGCTGATAAAGAAACGCCAATAAATTCTAACAATATAAAAGAAACACTTAAAAACACTTTCAGGAAACAACCTTAATTTTTTTTCTTTATGGACATATTGAACATAGTGCAGTGGAATGCTCAGAGTATAATAAGCAATAGGCTAATCTTTACTAGATTCTTATATGAAAATAACATTCACATAGCAATAATTTCTGAAACCTGGTTAAAACAACATCAAAAATTTTCAATTAAAGGATACAATGTCATTAGAAATGACTGTGGTAATAAACATAATGGTGTAGCAATACTTATTCATAACAATATAGTATATTCTAATATTAAAACTTATTTTGACAATGCTCTACAAAATATCTGTGTACAAATAATTATAAACAACAAGCAGTTGAGTGTAGTAAGTTTTTATAGTCCATCAAATTCTGATCCCCCATTTAATAAAAGTAAATTTGATGCTTTGATAAAATCTATTCCGCAGCCAATGCTTTTTGGAGGCGATCTAAATGCTCATCATATGTCATGGGGCTGTGTTGATACATTGCCTCGAGGTAGAGATGTCTTAGATATTATTGATGGCAATGACTTGGTTCTTTTAAATAATGGTCAAACTACTACAACTGGTTCTTCTTCTTGGTGTCCTAATGCTCTGGATTTAACTTTCGTTTCTCCATCATTGGCACTTTCATGTGATTGGTCTGTTATGGATTGTCCTCTTGGCAGCAGTTATCATTTGCCTGTAATGATAAAAATGATAGTTGGTAATGAAAATAGCTCACAAAGTAATCCAATATGTAATAATGTACATTTGCCCATTCACCCAAATTACAAACAGGTGAATTGGAAAATGTACAGGCAATCAGTTGATTTTTGTTTGGCTAATATTGATTTTGAAAATATGTCTTCGATAGATGCGCTCAATCTGTTTTGTAATATTTTGCGATCTACTGCTGTAGAGTCCATCCCTAGACATAGGTCTTTGAATAGTTCTAATCCGTGTACACCAAAATCTTTGAAATTTCCCCGGCTGCCTTGGTGGAATCAAAAGTGTTCAGAAGCTGTACTTAATTCAAAACATGCTTATATAAAATTTAAAAGTGAACCTAGTGAAGAGAATTATATAGAATTTAAAAGACTTCGAGCCCTTAAAAAGCTTGTTCTTAAGACTGAACGGCGTAATAGTTGGATAAATCTGTGTAACTCATTTAACCGGTGCACTCCTTTGACATTAATATGGAATTACATGCGGAAATTTAATAAAACATTCATTTCAAAACACGCTAGTAATAATAGTTGGATATCAGATTTTCTTAAGAAATACACTCCTGATTTTGTGCTTAATGAGTCTTTAAATTATGTTCACACAGAAAATGATAATGATAAGTATCTTACTGAACCGTTTTCTTTGCAAGAGCTTAAATCTGCCCTATTTTCAAGAAGAGATACATCCTTTGGTCTTGATGGAATACCATATATTTTACTGAAAAATTTAAGTTCACAAAATCTAAAGACCTTTTTAAACATATTAAATCAGCTGTGGGAAGAAAACTTAATTCCTGATGATTGGAAAACAGATTGCTTGGTCCCAATTTTAAAGCCTGATAAAGATAAATTGTTACCCGACTCATATCGACCTATAGCACTCACATCTTGTGTAGGAAAGGTTTTTGAACAGCTTCTAAAGCAACGGTTGGAATTTTTTGTCGAACAAAATGGTCTGTTACCCTGCAATCAGTTTGGTTTTCGTAAAGGTCGGTCTTCTCGTGAGAGTATTTGTCAGTTGCAACTTGATGCACTTAACAGCATATATAATAATCAGTATCTTCTTTCGGTATTCTTTGACATTGCAGGTGCATTTAACAGTGTCAATATTTCCGTTTTATGTAGAGAGCTGTCAATGATAGGGTTACCTGGCAAAATAATAAATTTCTTACAAATGTTTTTAACAAACAGGAAGGTTTTTGTTAAATTTAACAATCACTTATATGGCCCAAGATTATCTTCTTTAGGGGTTTGTCAAGGAGGTATCTTATCCCCTTTAATTTTTATTTTGTACATTAGGAGACTAAATCTTATTCTAGGAACAAAGGTTAAAAATCTGCAGTATGCAGATGATTTGGTTGTTTATGTGTCAGGATCTGATTTAAATCAATTAGCTTTGACTATTAATGAGGCATTAATCAACTTACATAAATACTTTGCTTATCTGAACTTAGATGTAAATTCGACTAAAACCAAAGTTTTTATTTTTGGTCGCAAAAGCATGTGTTTGCCCACAGTTTTGTACAATGACATATCACTGCCTATTTCATATGATCTAATAAAGTTTTTAGGTGTTATATTTACTTCAAAACTTTCCTGGATAAAATATGCTGACAGTATTATAACCAAAGCTAACAAAGCATACAATGTGTTAAAATCGCTGTGCGCCACTTCATGGGGTGCAGACCCCAAAATTTTGTTAATCTTGTATAAGTCTCTAGTTCGAAGTCATTTTGAATATGGTTTTCTATGTTTTGCTGGAGATGATAAAATTGTAAATTTATTAGATAAAATACAAAACAAATGTATGCGGACAATACTGGGTGCATTTAAAACTAGTCCTATCGCTGCTATGCAAATTGAATCGAATCTTCCTCCTATTCATATTAGATTTCGTTATTTAAAAGAAAGATTTATTTTAAAGTTATACAGCTTGCCTAAGAACGATCTTCTTCACAACTTGATTTCTTTCCAATCATCGCCTTTTCAAAGGCGCATGTATGTTCTTCAGGATTTTACTTCTTTCTTTCACTCTTTGCAGGAGTTAAATATACATCTTGATAATGACCTTCTTCCCTGTTACACAGGCTCTTTTAAGAGTAAATATCCCGATATAAAAATTGTAATAGATTCAAAGCTAACTTCCAAAGAGGAGGCTTATTTATTGTTGTCAGAATGGTCTAATTGTAAATTTATTTATACGGATGGTGCCAAAAATAATAATGCTGTTTCCTTTGCAATTTATCAACCTGAAATTAATAAAGGTATTGGGTTTAATATCAATAAAAATGCAAGTATCTTTACTGCTGAAGGAACTGCCATCTTATTTGCTTTGAAACATGTTAAAGAACATAATCAATATAGTAAAGAATGGGTCATAGTAAGCGATAGTATGAGTGTATTAATAAGTTTATCGAGTAACAAAATGAATGCTAGCACTTGCTATCTAATTTTTTCCATTAAAGAATTATGGTTAGAACTATCTTTAATTGGTATTAAAATAGATTTTGTATGGGTTCCGTCTCATAAAGGAGTTTCTGGTAATGAAAACGCCGACTACCTAGCTAGAACTATTGCTAATGCATCTGACTTGTCCCTGGTTCCCGACAGCAGGGACTTAGCTGTGACCTTGCCATATTCTGATATTATAAGTAATCTAAAACAGCGTATGACTGTTCTTTGGGGAAGACATTGGTATCATTTTACAGAAGTTGAGAATAAGGCTCATTTGTATGCTTTGTTAGATAACCAAGTTAATAGTAAGCCTTGGTTTTGTAAGTTTAAAACTTACATGCATCGTAGGTTTTACACCATAATTACTCGTATGCGCATTGGTCATTGTCGTTTAAATTTTCATCTCCATCGTAAAAACTTTGTCTCTTCCCCTTATTGCGATCATTGTCAAAAGCAAGAGGTTCAGTCTATAGATCACATTCTGTTTAGTTGCTCATCCTTTGGCATTCAGCGCCTAGTGCTGATGGATGAGTTGCTTGAGATTTATGGAGCTTCTAATCGAATCCCGCTCTCAGTAACTGATTTGTTGAAGGAGTCGTCTACTTATTTACCTTTGTTTAATTTTGTACATAATACTGTGTGTATGCTGTAAATATGATGCTAAATTTAAAACTTGCTTAAAATTGTATATATTTTTATTGAAGCATTGTACCTATATTTTGTTGGTCAAATGACTTTTTGGAATGTCTGGATGAGGTGTAAGCTTTTTTGAAGAGCTGAATATTGGATTTGACGTTTTTATTGGAACATACTCAAGACTTTATTACTGGATTTGACTTCATGAATTGGATTGGAATAACTGAAGACTTATTTTTTGGATTTGACACATATGTTGATAATACTGATGACTTAATATCTAGATTTGTTCATATGAATTGGAAATAACTGAAGACATATTTATTGGACAAGAGACTTCTGATTTGAAACTACTGAAGACGTTATTACTGGATTCGATCAAATGAAATTATACTTACTGAAGACTAGGCAGTATGGCCCATGGTCTTAGCCTGTCCGAATGGACGAATTTAAAAAAAAAAAAAAATCTCTGCTCCTGCTGTCACTGTCAAACCACATGTCAAATCAAAATATATTGTGGTGGCAGGCGTATTATTTGTGATATTTTTAAATATTATTATTACATACGTAGATGTAATTAAAACTGCGACGCCAATAACACAAGCGATTCACCTAAATCTTACATACTAAAAGCCAATTTCGAACGACCACAATGTCAGAAAAGGACAAATCAAAATCCAACAACCAAACCAAACACATACCAAAAGACGCTCAAGTGATCATGTCGATCATGAAGGAAGTCGGGATCACAGATTACGAGCCTAGAGTCGTGAACCAGCTTCTCGAGTTCTCATATCGATACGTGACTTCGATTTTGGACGACGCGCGTGTCTTCGCTAACCACGCTAAGAAGAAGTCCATAGATATCGAGGATGTGAGGTTGGCGGTGCAGTTGCAGTTAGATAAGTCGTTCACTAGTCCGCCGCCGAGGGAAGTGTTGTTGGAGATCGCTAGAGTAAAGAATGTCAATCCGCTGCCGTTGATAAAACCACACTGCGGTTTAAGGCTGCCTCCTGACCGGTGAGTTGTTTACACAATATAATAGTAAATAAATGAATATGAAGGGACAATGTTACACAAATTTAACTATTCCCAAACCAAGTTAAGCTTGTGCTACAGGTAACAGGCGATGATATACATACTTACTGAGAGTGGGTGCTTCAATGCATAGAAAACATCCTCGACTCAGGATCAAATATTTTCGTTCTTGACACTGCCCTTACTGGCTTTGTACCCAGGACCTCCATGAGGGCAGGGTCAATACCAGCTAGGCTAAAGAGATGTAAAGAACCTGCGAAAGAAAAATTATGCATATTGATATTTACTTGCTCAATTTCTCAATGTTTTCAGCTACTGTCTATCAGCATGCAACTACCGCCTCCGGCCAGCATTCAAGAAGGTGGTCACAAAACCGTCCATCCCCACCCCTACCATCAAGACTGTCACATCCTCCAAGGGTGGAAACCAGCAGAACGTGGTGGTCAAGCGGCCAGGCGGTGCTATAGTCAATGTGTCCTCTGCGAAACCTAGCGTCGTGCCTAAACCTGTGCTTAAATTCACTTCGGGCAGTAAGGTGAGGGATACTCTTTCATTTATCATATTTTTTTTTAATACTGTGATGACGGCAAACAAGCAAACAGTCTTATTGTACACAACACAGGTAAAAATATAGTCAATCAGCAAATAGACTTGTTATACTCCTAGCTATTATATCACTTGATGCTTTGTTAGTTTTTAAGTTAGTATTTAATTTAATTTCCAGATTTGCGATGCCCATGCAGGGCTCATGTTTGATATGTCCATATTGTAGCACTAACCAACTCTATGTAACAACATGAATGCAATAAATTACTTGATTACTTGTATGAATAAATATGGTTATAATTTTTTTACTTGTATAAAAGAGTTCAAATGAAGCTACAGTCCGATTGCTAATTGAGGGACCAAAATATCTAGCATAGATCTGTCAACATTGATCAAATTCTAATTCTATTTATTTTACTAGTATAATTAGTATGATTCCGGCACTTCATTCAAATTGTTTATCAGAAATCACTGGTAGTATGTGAACATATTTTTTCATATTCATATTGATTGATTGATTTCAATGACAGTGCATTATAAGTAGACTGCTTTACTCAGTGCGGGCGCTGGGCTTCGCCTCCCGCGTCCCGTTGTCGTCCTACCTCCGCTCCCGCGCGCCTAGCAGGCGAGGACTGAGTTAAGCAGTCTGCCTATAGTTGATATTTTTGTCTTGAATTAGCAATCGGAGTATACATCGCCACCTCAGCGCTTTGCTACAACACGCTTTGGTTTTCTTTTAGGTGGTGGCGAAGCCAGCGGTCCGCGTGACCGCCGGACCGTCCACGCAGACCGTGAAGATGGAGGTAGACCCGGCCGAGCCCGGCGCCATGAAACGCAAGCGTGAAGATGACGACTACGACCTGCAGGACAATACTTGTACACGGTGACTTCTGTGGTCTCCGAGGCCTGTTTCGTGAAGCTACAAGTCTAACCAGGCAGCACATGTCAATTGGCCAGTCGTTATTAGGCGCATCCCCACGGGCGAGCATGGCAGTCCGTCATGCAGTCTGCCGCGTGGTTGCGGCCCGCGTGGACAGACTGGATCTCAAGCTCCACCTCTTTCACTTTCCTCGGCAGTTCGCCATGCTTGTTCGTGGGGATGCGCCTATCGGGCAAGCACGTCAGTTTTATCATTATACCTTGAGCCTCTGGGGCTATTGCTTAAATGTATTTGACTTGGCTTAGTTGTACTAAAGCAATCCGTTCATAAGCGGCTACTATCAAAGCTAGCTATTCAAAATGCAATGACAATTTTACAAAATGTGGGACATGTAACATCAGCTATGACTAGTACAAGCTGATATTCCTTAGAAATAGATTTATTAGGATAGTGTATTGTATAACAGAATGGGCGCCTGGACTCCTACCTACCACAGCTTGTAACTACTGCAAATTGTGGATTAACAACCTTTAATTGAATATAAAACCAGTCTGGTATCGGATTCTCTGAACTGGCCGGGAATAGAAAATTATCTAAGAAATCTTGCATCTTTTCAAATATGTAATGTGAAGGTATGACGTCATCATTATGTATTAAATAAAGTACCTTAGTTAGTGAATAAGAAATAAGTATTGAAAATAATAAGTACGAGTAGGAGTGCTATTTGTATTAAAGTTATACTTTTATTCTAATGTGTGTTGTTTCAATATTGTGATAAGACGTAAAATGATGACATGGCGGCAAATCTGAACAACTTTTTCTTAGTCTTGAGGACCATTTAGCCCCACCTATGCCTATGAGTTTTTGCCAGTATTCTAGAATATTTTGCTCCATCGACTAATTCCGTTTTATCTGCAGCTGCTCGCATATTATATTACAGAGGCCAGGCAGAGCCACCGGATAAAATATAACCTAAACTCCATCCCAATTCTCTATACTGGTGGAATATTTCAAAATCAGATGAGTAGTTTCGGAGATTTCCCTTACATACGCGCTGACATTCCATATATATTATTAGTATAGAATAAATATAGAAAGTAAAAGCTACATAATAAAACTCATTAAAAAATAACAACATTTTATTGATCTCATACTCGTAGAAAATATTCACAAAATCAAAGTTATTTATTCTTCAATTTAGCCATATTACATGCACCTATGAATGTCTATTACTACCACAGATTAGTACATTATGTAAGCCCCAGAGCGCATATTTATTTACAAACACCTGCGATCTGGCGCACGAATTACCGCCCGTGTTGAACACAAAATTTTACGTCTTCGTCTGGCCACAATGCGAGTTTTCCCGTGCGCGCAGCGTGCAGTAAAACTTGCATTATGAACAGGTGTGTAAACAAATTATAATTTCAGTATTGTAAGTTTACATTGCTACAGTAGAACAGCTATTTATTTATTTTCGATAGATTTCTAGTGCAGTACTGATACATGATGTAATAGTTGATCTTATAATATTCTTTTGAAATAAGTGTCTGATTTACGACAGATTACTTCGACAAAATACTCAACATGATTACACTTTCTTTATACTATGACAGTGGCAAACGAGACGGCCTGCCTGGTGGTAAACAGACACCGTCGCCTATGGACGCTCGCGACAGAAGAATCACACGCGCGCTGTCGACTGATTGGTTTGAGGATTTGCTGTGTTGACGGAGACAGAGGGCTATTCCCATTTGTTCCCGCCTTTTTGTATCCCTTCTGGGTACGTTAACAGTTGTTACCAGCCATTTTGAGCAAGAAAATGGTTAATGTTCATTGGCATTTGTGACCACTGGGGACAAATGGGAATGATTCGTTCCCAGTTGTCCCCAGTGGTAACAAAGCGGAACGAATCTTTCCCATTTTCCCCCAGTGGTAACAAAAAGGCGGGAACGGTTTACCCTTTTATCAACAAACGTTTCATCAAAAACATTTATTTTCAGAAACGGTAAACTTTTTAGGATTTTTATAAAACTCCCCTAAATACATAATAAGCTTAGCTTTAAAAAGATAACGGTATCAGAGAAAAAAAATTGATTAAATGTGAATTCGATGAAACAAATTCAGTGAAATGTTTGTCGGTAAAATGGGGGGATCATAGGCAGGAACGAATGGGAATAGCTTGAGACGGCAGGCCCCAATTACACCAACTTGCCAATTGTCACCTGACAACTACAATTCTCCACACACTGCTGGCTCCACAAGTAACCTAGCACCCAGCTTAACTTCTAAAACAAGCAATGTATGGCGAATTGTAAGTGTCAGATGACAATTGTCAAGTTGGTGAAATAGGGGCCAGATCCCTCACTCCCAACACAGCGGGTGCTGTTCAAAGCCTCATTTCTTGTCGTACTTATAGAAGCCCTCGCCAGCCTTGACCCCCAGCTTGCCCTTGGCCACTAGCTTGTCGAGCGCGGGTATGGGGTTGAAGAGGGGCTCCTGAGGGTACTTCTTGTGCCATCCGTCCAGGATGAACTTGTTGGTGTCCAGCCCAACGTAGTCGGCCAGCTCGAGGGGACCCATCGGGTAGCCCGCGCCCAGCTTCATGGCGATGTCGATGTCTTTGGCCGAGGCGTCACCTGGGAACAAGGTCGATGTGAGTTTCAGGGTATGCGGAGACATGGACTTTCAGGGTACAAAACGAAGTTTGGTGTGTTCTTTGTGGTACTTGACAATTCGAGCGACTGTAAGAGACAAAATGTCGCACTTGACGGGGCGAAGGGGACGCACTGCGGACCAGGGCCGTTCTGTGGCATCCCCAAAAGTCTGACCAAGTTCATTCTAAAGACCTATTGTTTCTACAAGAGCATTCAGACAGACAGACATAGATATACCTCATGTCATTGTATATGCAAAGTTTCGTCGCAATCCAACACGTAGTTTTAAAATGAGAGCGTAACTACGTTTGTATGGGAAGTTGAAATTCGGCCGAGCTTAATGCGGACTCTAAAAATGCCGAAAAACTCATTGGTACGAGCCGGGATTCCAACCCGACCGCCGCATGCCTGAACCACTAGGCTACCGTAGCTTTCTTGAGAAAGGTCCACGTCTGTGAAAATTTAAGTAAATAAATAAGTTCACCTCTCTGATACAGCCGGATGGCCTCCGCGATGTACGGCACGAGTAGCCGGTTGACCACGAACCCGGGGGTGTCCTTGCAGGTGATGCAGGTCTTGCCGACGGACTTGCCCCACTCCATCATGGTCTGGTAGCTCTGCTCCGAGGTCGCGTCGCCGCGGACCACCTCGACCAGCCGCATCACGGGGACCGGGTTGAAGAAGTGGAGACCACCGAATCTGGGGATTTGTGGGTACTTAAATACAAGTACAAAGACACCCAAAGGGCAATGGCGAGGGCCATGTTGGGACTGTTGGGAGTTTCTCTGCATGACCGCATCAGAAATGAGGCTATCCGCAGCAGAACCAAGGTAACCGATATAGCCCTCCGAATCGCTAAACTTAAGTGGCAGTGGGCGGGGCATATATCACGTAAAACCGATGGCCGTGGGGCAGAAAGGTTATCGAGTGGCAACCTCGTACCGGAAGGTGCAGCGTGGGAAGGCCCCCCACAAAGTGATGATGAAGGTTGCGGGAGTCCGCTGGATGCGGGTGGCGCAGGACCAGTCACTTTGGCACTCTTTGGGGGAGGCCTATGTCCAGCAGTGGACGTCTTTTGGCTGATATGATGATGATGAAATACAAGTTACAACGTAACAAGTGGCAGGGGAGACATTACACGTCAAGTGGTCGAGCTGCCTCATGGGAAGCCAGCCTTGTCAGGCTGGTGCACACTGATAGACAGTCAGATGTACTCTATGACTTGATTTCAAGCATAATACATACGTAGCACTGATGGCCGTAGGTGCAGAAAGGTTCTCGAGTGGCGACCAAGTACCGGAAAGCGGAGTGTGAGTAGTCCGCCAAAAAGGCGGACCAATATATGGCCAGTGGGGCAGGACAGATCACTTTGGCACTCTTTGGTAGTGCCGAACTAGGCTATGAGCAACTGCTTAGGACATCACACATTTTGGAGAGCATCAAGGGGGACCACAAAAAAAAATTCTGATAGATAGATAGTCTTAATCCGGCACTGCTCTTTGGGGGACACCTATGTCCAGCAGTGGACATCTTTTGGCTAATATGATGAACAAGGGCATTTCCCCTCATACTTTGGCCCTGGGTCCTTACTTGTCTTTCCTGTTGACGACCGACGCGATCTCGTTGATAGAGAGAGAAGACGTGTTGGACGCGAAAATGGTGTGTGCGGGAGCTACCTGCAATGCAATGTGCCAGTGAAAAAATTGTTATGAAAACATCCTTCCAATTAGGCCATTTAGCAGCCTTAAAATATTAATGGGTGCATTGGAAATTATCGCGTGCTTTGAAACGCCGTTCTGACTAGATTAAGAAACAATAGGGTCTGATTTCAGATATATGATTCTTGACTATATGATTGTTTATCTGATTTAATCTATACATGTTTGCCTAAAATTTCCGCAGTGAAAAAAAAACCATAGTGAGGTTTTTATTTTCCTTTTTTTAGTCAGCCAACTCAAACAATACAGTATTTTACGACATATACAAGTTAATAGTATTGTATTTTATCGCATCTAAAATCTCACTTAAAGATATATAAATAAAACTTCACTAAGGTAGGTATTTATCAAAATTTGTCTAAAAAAGGCCATTCTTGAAGAGTGTTGCATCTCTTTTTCTCGTGTGCGGTGTCAGGGGGGCGCGGTCGACTCGAATCAAGGCAGTTAAGTGTTTCATTACAGTAAAATGTAATGCTTACTAATATTGAAATATAAATAGTTTTTTTTATTATTTATAAAGAAGTTGGTAACAATTAAACCAAAGGGGATTTTGACTAACCATTCTCACTATAGGCCTCATAAGAAGGCTCAAAGTCACCCAAAGGGCAATGGAGAGGGCCATGTTGGGAGTTTCTCTGCGTGACCGCATCAGAAATGAGGCTATCCGCAGCAGAACCAAGGTAACCGATATAGCCCTCCGGATCGCTAAACTTAAGTGGCAGTGGGCGGGGCACATAGCACGTAGAACCGATGGCCGTTGGGGCGGAAAGGTTCTCGAGTGGCAACCACGTACCGGAAGGCGCAGCGTGGGTAGGCCCCCGACAAGGTGGACTGATGACCTGGTAAAGGTTGCGGGAGTCCGCTGGATGCGGGTGGCGCGGGATCGGTCACTTTGGCACTCTTTGGGGAGGCCTATGTCCAGCAGTGGACGTCTTTCGGCTGATATGATGATGATGATTCTCACTTTAATGGTGATATTGCAAAAGCAGAATGAAGTAAATAAAAACAACAATTACCCCATCCAGCTGCTTAAACAGCTTATGTTTCACGTCCATATTCTCAACAATAGCCTCCACAACCAAGTCCGCACTCTTCGCAGCCTCTGCCGGGTCAGTGGCTGTCTTGATCCTCGCTAGAGAGTCCTTGACAAACTTCTCCCCTTCAGCTGGGTTGTCCTTGAATGTCTTCTTGGCAACACGGCCGAGGTTGCCCCCAATGGATTTTTGGGCCTTGGCAAGGACATCGGAGCTAACGTCTACGAGGGTCACATTCTGACCAGCTTGGGCGGCTACCTGAAAAGTAAACATGTCTATGTGTAAAACACCTGATATTTGCCTCTGCTCCACACAGTTTTCTGTACTAAAGTTCTGTGTTACTATTGAGGTGTGTGATAAAGAGTATTTGTATTGTATTGTCTTTAAAACTCTCAATATATGTATCTCAATGATAATGATACCTCATATTATGTTAAAGTTCATCACACAATTTCAGAGGGTGCCCAAGAAATAATAATAAATACATATGCACATAAATACTCACTCTTACATACATAAAACTACCTTCCCTTTATCACCGGTTCAGGATTTCAAGAAAAGCTTTTTTTTATTCAAGTACCAGCGCTTCTGCCCGCAACTCCGCCCGTGTGGAATCATAGCTCCATACAAATTTTCACCCCCTTACCAATTAAGGTGCCGTAGGTTCAGCGAAGTTAAGCGAACAGTGTTTTTGAAACAATATAATGCGTCTGTTTATAATAATATGGTTTAAAAAAAAAATCGAATAGTAATCTTGAGGCTTTTCTGCAGGGAAATCAGTGTTTAGAAACATGATTAAGCATTTTTCGCTCGATAGAAAAAAATCACGAACATAGGTCTAAAAGGCCTAAACCTAAAATACACTTAAAATATTTGTTGCAAATTACGAACAAAAGCTAAAAATATTAAAATGGCTTCTAAAAATCGGCAATATCATGTTTGATTTTTTTTTTTTTTAAATTCGTCCATTCGGACAGGCTATATCATGTTTGAGGGAAATCAGTGTTTACTTTTTTATTTATTTAAACGGCCAAAAAAATAAAATTAAAAAACATTTCCGCGCTTCCGAGCACGCACTTCCATCTCGCTCACGCTTATGCTCAGTGAGAGGGAGAGAAGACCATGAACCTACGGCGCCTTAAGTCTTATCTTTTTCTATTGTTACCATTTTACTAGCAAATTCTAATACTCTCAAAACATTTGAGATTTTTTACAATTAAGAAAGTATGTATAACAGAACCTTATTGTAAAAAAATGCATAAATAATAACAAAATCAACAGGTAATTTGGCAAAAACTTTTTTCAAAAATACTGGCTGATACGAATGCAACGGGTGTAAAAGTAACCACAGAGTTACAGGTACGATAATATTTAACTCCACTACCTGAGCGATACCGGAGCCCATCAAGCCGCCCCCGATAACGGTGACATTCTTCACTGCAGCCTGTACAGCCGAAGAACTGGAGAAGTTCCTGGCAATTACTCCGAATTGAATCATTTTAAATATGAGAAATGGTTTTTACAAAGTTTACCCTACAAGGGCGTTTATTGTTCCAACCGCGTAACTAAACCAAATGACAGTAATTAATGAAAAAAAAGTTGGTTCCAAAGTTCAACTTTGCTTGATCAACTCCAAACCAACTCGGCCCGAGCCCGGCTGAAGTTCGGTCGCAAGTGGCAGGTTGGCAGTGCGTTCGAAAACCTTCACAAATTGTTATATAAATAAGCTATAAAAATGGTAATAAAAAAAAGATTGCTTCTAGCTAGCATATTATGTCTTTTTAAGAAAGCGCTTGACGAAAAATTTGGTTGTCTTTCGTTTTAACCAGTTTTCATAAAAACTCAAATTAACATTATTTGCCATAAAATAAAAGTAAATGCGATTTACACACGTTTAGAACGGCACTGCCACAACGCTGTCACAGTGACGTTAGCGCTTTGTTGCACGCATGACGTGATTCGTATTCGTATCAATATATGTATTTCAGGCCAAAAACATTTTTTTGTGTAAATCATAGATTAACTGCTACAAAAATGGCATTGATTTACTTATTTCAACTAATCCTTCAACTGCCTCTGCCCCTGCCTGGTTTGATAACATTTATCGAGTCCGCATGTGTACGAAGAACGGAACGCAATTTAGTACGACGACCTTTCAAAATAAACACAATTTTTAAATAAAATTAATTTATCTAATTATTCTTAAACTCCCATTTTATACAGTGCCTAAAAATGTGTTATTTAACGCACTCGTCGCCTCTCAGCGATGGTTTAGTGGCAGGTAAGTGGCCGTTATCTATAATTCGGCTTCACATTCACAAACAAGATATCGTTTTAGAGTTGTTATCGTGAGTGAACTTCAGACTGAATTATTTTTTATGACAAGCGAGTTCGCCTTCGCCCCCCTTAGTAGTAGCGTCAGTCAGTTCAGTTTAGTTTTACCGGCTTTCTCTCGCTGTGAACATCAAAATGAACAAATTATCTGTACTTACGAGAGCCTTTTCGAGCTCATCCTCTTTAAATGCAGTGAAAACAGTCACCGTTGTCGGCGGAGGGCTCATGGGATCTGGTATCGCTCAGGTATGTTATATGACTTTTAAATATGCTAATTATCTTTGTACATTGACTGCCTGGTAACAAGTTTAAAGTGACTTGCATTGTGGTACTCCATGTATATTTCTGATAAGTTATAATTTATTTGACATATCTGAATTTAGTTAACATATTGTAGCACTAAAGATATGAAGAACACAGCTTCCTATAAAATATCCATATTATATTACTATGAACTTGATTACTTTAATGTTTTAAGTAATGTACTCCAATGTAGCCTGTGTTAAAAATAATGGTTTTTGAAGGTTGCAGCCCAGGCGGGTCAGAATGTGACGATTGTGGATCTGCAGCCGGAACTGCTGGAGAAGGCTCAGAAGTCCATCCAGCAGAACCTGACCCGAGTTGCCAAGAAACTCCATAAAGATGACAAGGCAAAGGTGGATGGGTTTGTCCAGGATTCCTTCAGCAGAATTAAGGTTAGTCTATGAACCTTGAACTTCTGACTTCTGTGCATTCAGAAAACTCTTGCACCGCAAATGGTTTGGGAGATATTCAACCTCATAGACATAAGTGACCCTGTTCACTATACTTTAATAATTATGTCTGAGACTCACAGGAGTGTTCTATATATGTATAAGAAAAAAATATTATTTACCTCAGTAGTAGGAATATCTAAGCAAAGGAAGTCACCCAAAATGGCTATAGATAAAAAGATATTTTAGAAGTATACAGTCACATGATATTTTTGCTGTAACACGCTTTGAAGTCTTTTATTATCGTTATATTTCATGCTAAATCCGTTGTCGCCAACTGTGTCTTCTTCAGCCAAATTTACCATCATATAATTTATACGAAACAATTTATTAAGATAAAACAAAACAAAAGAATGGACAGCAGATGGACTGCGGTAATTATTTATAGTTAAGTTGTGATGTTGATTGGCGTCATATTATATACGTTCTCCAGGTGTCCACGAAGGTTGAGGACGGAGTGAATGCTGATCTAATCATCGAGGCCATTGTGGAGAAGTTGGATGTCAAGCAGGAACTCTTCAATAAGCTGGACTTGGTAAGACCTAGGATGTAATACTATTATATAATCTGTGCCTAGGATGATTTTTAAATAAGTGCACATATTTTGATATGATGTTTCGTATCATTAATAGAATCGAATCACATTTAAATAAGATACCAGTTTATATTCTTATCTTTAATAATTTGTCATAACGAGTTGTACGAAGTTATAGAAAGAGCGAGATAGGGATACAATTTTGCAGCACCTATCACAGGCTTTATTAATCACGCGGTGGGCTGTGCGGGATTTGGTATGTATGTGTATCAATAAAAATAGAGAGAAAGAAAATACCTTCTGCTTATACCTACAGCCATTTATAAAACGGCGCCCATCGGCACAACCACGAAAATCGAATGTCGAAGTTCGTATACAATTATACATGCATCCCTGTATTCGTATATCCAATCACTCGAGTATTGTACGTGCGATAGAGATAGCCAATACCCAAATTGCGACTTTCGAAGTTCATGGTTATAGCTCTGACGCAGTTTCTTTAAGAGCGAGATGAAATCACATCCTGTAGCCTAACAATCGTTATCCTGCCGGCTAGAATGAGAAACAATATTGCCATCTCATTGAACAGTCAAGTGTAAAAATATGGGTGCATACAACTTACTCGTAAATATGTACCATAACTTTTATGTCAGCGGATTAAGGTATTGGTACTTATTAATGTGAGGATGTTATCGATACGTATTTTTGCACTTGACTGAACCAAATTGCTGCGTTTCTCTATACCGAACTGCCTTGTAGCACAATGGATGGGCCGTTTACAGCGTAGTCTAACGTAACGTGAGGAACTGGCTTAAAATAATGATTGTATAATGTGATAAGGCGGCGGCGGGTTTACGAAAGTTTAACGGGCAGGGAGGTACTCGTTTATTTCATTTTTTTTTCTTTTATCTATATAACGACTCTCTGGTTTGCACAGTGGAATAGTGTAGTGTGTCCATGAATGTTGTTCGTTTTAGATAATTTTTTGGCCGTTGTCTCAAGTTTAATAATTTAGAACAAAATATTATGTATCCTTAATTAATACTAGTTAACAACACATCTCAATTAGTACAGTGCTTTAAATTTCACCCTGTATATATTATTGTACTTTATATTGCACATTGGGCCTTATGAGGCTTACAAAATCGTCAGTTACACCAAAATTCGATTAACGCTGTAAAGATGTATTATTTATTTATTATGCTGATACCCTTGAACAAACTAGTAACCATGGATTAACATTATCTTCAGTGTATTTTCTGTTATCGGTTTATCTCAATGGGTTTAAAAGTAAAGTAATATTTGTAAAAAATATGAAGTTGTAATTTTATTTAAAAAAATCTATTCCTCTTCATATCAACCATTGTGATTAATCGCCTTAAGAATACCACCTTTATAACAATCCTAACGATTTGGATGCAATTGCGATATAGGGTCTTACGAGAGCAAAAAAGAATTATCTTTTTTATTCATATGCTATCTATCCCTTTTATCACTACATAATATGAAACAAAGTCGCTACCCGCTGTCTGTCCCTTATGTATGCTTAGATCTTTAAAACAGCGCAACGGATTTTGATGCGGTTTTGTTTAATACATAGATAGACTGATTCAAGAGGAAGGTTTATATGTATAATATAGTACCCGTGCGAAGCCGGGGCGGGTCGCTAGTACAGCATATAATTTCCCTTTGTGATATGAAATAAGTTTCTGTCAAAAAATTAATTTTTGGTGCTGACTGTACTTTTCTGTATACCGTCATCAACTACTTCTTCTTCGTCTTTCTAACGAGCCCAAACTCATCAGGGTTACTTCGGTTAAGTACTGAATTCCCTTAACCACCTTCTGTCTCCATCATCAGATCAGCTCAATCATAATATTGAATTGTCATCCAAACTATACCCTTTCCCAAAATTTCTGCTCAATCGGTTGAAGATATCTGCTTCAAAATTGAGTTGCATGATTCCACCCGGACTAACATACATGTACAGTCAGAATCATATAGTTAGTGGCAGCCAGACTAGACAAATATTTCGTAACACACCCTTATTCTTAGTGAAATAGAGACGTGCACCGAAATATTTGGCTACTTTTTCTGCTACTAATTATATGATGCTGACTAATGAAAAAAAAAAATGTATTAACGATTGAAATGGCTATTTATTGTAAAAAAGCGGCTAGCGTCCTAGGTACCATGTCTCAAAAGGGTTAGCTGGGTAGTTATTTTTATTTTGTTGTTAGTTAAAATAAAGAATAATGTTTGAATTTTTTTTATTCCGTTAAGGCAATAGTTTCGTAACTACGTTCCAAGTACTAAAACTCTATTAAAATACTGTATTTCGTCTGTTTCAATCGAGCTCGGCCGTCCAGATATTACATCTCAAGATGTCTATTCTTGTTTGTTTATTTCCCATTTGTTTATTTCCTTATTGTGTTACAGTTGGCGCCTGAACACACGATCCTGGCTAGCAACACCTCTTCCATATCCATCAACGCGATCGGTGCGGGAATCAAGAGAAAAGACAGGTATTGTAAACCACCCTTACATTGCATCATAAAAGTATTTGACTAGATTAGTTTATTTCACAATTTACAATCTTATTAAGTGTCACTGTACCCGAGCGGTAGCGCAGGTGACTGTGAATCTGGAGGTGGTCGGCGAAGGAAAATCGCAACAAGGTCAAATTTTTCCTCTGGGTTCCTTTACAACAGTGTTTTTTAATCTTTTTCATGCCGCGACCCCTTTAGTACAGTCTCAGTAATTCTTACAGCATTTACACTTAAAAAATATGAGTAGACTCGACCGCCTTTACAAGGCTCCAACTAAAGTCGACCCACAGTTTGAAGAACACTGCTTTCGAATACAGTGCATATGTGGATTGTCTTTCAGATATGATGCTTATTATCTAAACATTGTTTAACCGTATTGCCACCAAAAATCACAAAAAAATCCGATCTTTTATTGAAACAATTCTCAAATCCCCCCTCAGATTCGGCGGCCTTCACTTCTTCAACCCAGTCCCAATCATGCGTCTCCTAGAAGTCATCAAGGGCGACCACATCTCCGAGCAGACCTACCAGACCATGATGGAGTGGGGCAAGTCCGTCGGCAAGACCTGCATCACCTGCAAGGACACCCCCGGGTTCGTGGTCAACCGGCTGCTGGGCCCGTACAGCGCTGAGGCGCTGAGGATGTATGAGAGAGGTTCGTTTCACCGTGGTTATGGGAGTTAGAGGAGACTTTTTGTGGATTGGGGCAAGATGGGTAATCAGGGCAAAGATAACGTAGCTTTTTGGTGCACCGTCTAGGCCGTACAGTAACTAAGAATTTACGTGGTTCTTCGCTTAGTAGCTGAGAATTTGAAAGAGGTTTAGGTTGTGGGGAAAAAGGGGAGGATTTTGTCTTTAGAGGGCGTAAGGTACATCCGGTTTCATACTTATGTGACGTGTCGTGACGTGACCGAACGATATCGGTTTCATATATTTAAGTAGTACGGATTCATACTCATCTGATACGTTCTGACGTGACGACTACTTATATGACAGGCATCAGAGCGCATCAGTCTACAGACTGTGATACATCACGTCAGATAAGTATGAATCCGGCTTGGGGAGGGCAAGATGGGAATTGCGGGCAAAGATACACTTGATTTGTTGGTTGATGGTGGTGGAAATCTGAAGCTAAAAGAGTCGTCTGATCCCTATGTCTTACGGTACTATTACCACAAAGAAAGGGATGGTGGTATGTGTTATCTGCTACTGACGAGGCAAAACATGTTTAAAAAAACAGTCGAATGACGTCCACTGGACTACTGGACAAAGGCCTCCCCCAAATGCATGATTAGTTATAGAGCCTTACACATTTAGACTTTGAAAAGCCATGCAGTTATACTAAAATTAAGATATAGTTACGTTAGTTATTATGTTATAGTTATCATCTTGTATATACCTACTTTAGAAAATAAATACCATTAATTGAAAAGATAAAAAAAAAATAAGATTAATCAACATTATTATCATGTCATATTTGTCTGAGGTACTAACCAACGATGGATGTTTAGATATTATGTTTTTTCCTTCGATGTAGGATTTTACATGTTAAGAATTTTCAAGCTACGGTAGCCTAGTGGTTCAGGCATGCGGCTGTCAAGCGGAGGTCGTGGGTTCGAATCCCGGCTCGTACCAATGAGTTTTTCGGAACTTATGTACGGAATATTTACCGTTAGCTTTTCGGTGAAGGAAAACATCATAGGGAAACCGGTCTTATCCCAATAAGGTCTAGTTTTCCCTCTGATTTGGAAGGTCAGATGGCAGTCGCTTTCGTAAAACTATTGCCTATGCCAAATCTTGGGATTAAATGTCAAAGCGGACCCCGGGCTCCTTTAGGGGCATTACCGGGAATAACGCTAGGAGGATGATGAAGAATTTTCAATTGTACAGAGCTTTGGTTCCTTACTGTCATCTTTATTGTATGATTAAATAAATGCATAACAAATTATTTTTAAAATTAACATGCATTAATAAAACTTGTTGCAAGGTCGTTTATACATTAATGCAATATCGCAATAATAATGAAAGTGACAATTAATTATCTAAAATCTCATTCAGAATGTTGTAAGACTTTTCAACAAGAAAAAGAAGAATGAAGGTGGGATGTTAGCCAGAGGCCATAGGGATCTTAAGGTGGGATGTTAGCCAGAGGCCATAGGGATCTTAAGGTGGGATGTTAGCCAGAGGCCATAGGGATCTTAAGGTGGGATGTTAGCCAGAGGCCATAGGGATCTTAAGGTGGGATGTTAGCCAGAGGCCATAGGGATCTTTTGCACTTTTAGTTGAATATTCTTAAATAAGATTCGTTCTCTAACCTCGTAATAATACGTCGCGTTGTAGAACACGCTACTGTCGATACTAATGTTTGCAGCATGTTTTCTGTGGTGAATTTTGGTGCGCTGGTTTTGCATGTTTGCATGTACTGTACGTAAGTATCATCTGCTTTTAATTTTACTGCCTATGCCTTTAGTTATAGTGTGTTATGACAGTACTAAATAAAAGAAATGTACGCCTGCTGAAGCGGTTTTTACGTCATTATAAATACACTTAGTTGCCCGCGCGGCTTTGTTCGCGTATTGCAAATAACGCAAGTAAACACGCGGGATACAATATAACCTATGTTCATCCTAAAGGTTCATTGAATATACTGGAGAAAGATTTTTTTTAATTCGGTGGGTAGTTTCGCAGATTATCCTCTACACCCTCAAACATATCAAGGGTCGGCAACTCCCATGTTACTCCTTGGAATTGCATGCGTCTATAGGCTGCGGTATCCGTGTACCGTCAGGCGGGCCATACGCTTGTTTGCCACCGTCGTTGTATATAAAAAAACATACAAGCGTACAAAGCTACAATCTCACAGAATTTTCCTTTTTGTAATATTCGTGTAGATACCCGAAAAGAAAATCTGGATGGATTATATTTTATCCCTTGAGTTTGCTTGAGTTCTTTGTAATAGGTACGAAAATGGATAGTAAATTATAATTTCACTAGCAGATATTTCTGAGAGCTCGTTATAAGACCGCCCTATGTAACTTGATTTCTATTGTATTATTCTCCAGGTGATGCCACAAAAGAAGACATTGACATCGGCATGAAGTTAGGCGCGGGTTACCCCATGGGTCCCTTCGAGCTCGCCGACTATACCGGCCTGGACACCAACAAGTTCGCGCTCCAGACCATGTTCGAACAAACCGGCGACCCCGTGTTCCGCCCGATCCCAATCATGGACAAAATGGTAGCCGAGGGCAAGTTGGGCATTAAGACCGGAGAAGGCTTCTACAAGTATAAAAAATAAGGGGCTGTTTTTAGTCCGAAAGCCATGGCTCTAGAATTCGTAATACGTTTAAGAATGGTAAAAGCTGTTTGTTTAGTAATAGTTTTATTGATAATTTGTCATCGTTTGTCCATTCGCATTACACAGTAAATACTATTCGAATATATTTTTTATACAAAGAATTAATACGATTATTATGGATTACGGTCCGAAATAAATATTTTCAATTCAATTCAATTAATCGCAGAAGTTGCCTTTAACGTTTGAGACTGGTTCAAAAGCTATTTATTTTTTATAAACTTTGTTTATTTATAATAAAATATTGGGCGTTTAATGTGTTTTTATTTGATTTGCATTGGTAAGTTGAATAATAAAAATCTGTTACGTATCGAGATGAAAAAAAAGGCGCTTTTAACTGTTATATATAATCTGCCCAGCGAGTAGTACTACACCGAATAATTTGAATATTCCTTATAAGGTAACAAGGAATGCGTAGCGTAGATACAATCGTGGTAGGTACTTCAAGTGACTGCTAATTTGACAGTTGTTGCCACAACAAAATATAGAAAACTCTTGTGACATAGTACACATACTACACTAGCGGTACACCCCGAATTTCAGTAAAAGGCATAATAAGTAATTAGCTTAAGATTATGTTTCTACCTGACGAGTTGAAAGTGCTTGTTTCTGGGTTTACTTGAATAAATATCATTTTGAGTTTGAGTTTAATCAATCATATAGGGGAGGGGTAATGGTGTTAAAAGCATGAAAATCGGAACGATTGATCTTTAGGCCATACGAATCAATATGACCCGTAGCACGAAAAAAACAAAAAAGGGGAGGAGTTATAACGTCATGCAAGAATATTATTATTACTCGTATCAACGGTTAACTATTTTCAATGTTAACAATAATCACAATGACAATTCACTGAACTTAACTGATATGTAATAACGATAACAATGATTAAAGATACCTGCGGTCGACGCTTTGAAAACGATCGATTATCGTAATAAAGTAATTGGGTGACGTAGTCACAACAAGATATATACTTTATGGTTCAGTCAGCATCAAAGTAAGTAGTAGGTAGTTAGTAGCAGCCAAAGTAGCCACATATGAAAAAAAAAATGATTATAGAGAAAAGTTTTTCAGATAATACACGTTTATTGTAGCATATTCTGTAGGATCAAAGCATAAAAAAATACGAGTATGTATCATAACGCAATGACATACCACCATCGAAAAATTACAAAAAACAAGTGCGAGTCGGACTCGCGCACGAAAAACGGCAAAAAAAACACATTTGTTTTATGGGAGACCCGGGAGAAGTTTTTTAGTATTTCTTGTTATGCGGCAACTGAAATAGATCATCTGTGAAAATCAACTATCTTAACTATCACGGTTCATGAGATACAGCCTGGTGACAGACGGACGGACGGACAGCGGAGCCTTAGTGATTGGGTTCCGTTTTTACCCTTTGGGTACGGAACCCAAAAAAACTATCGAAAGAATTTTTTTTTTTTAAATCGTAAAAGTTACCAATCGGAATCTGATCTTATGTACCTAACTAAACGCAGTATTCACGACCAAACAGCAATTTAATTATCTTTCCATTCAATGGTTAGTACGAATATAATAGTTCTGAAACTTGTGAAGTCATAATGTTGTGTCAATCAATACTCAACCATTTAATGGTTATTCATGTGGTATTCAAATAATGTAAGGTATCACATCTTGTACCCTCTTGGGCGCAGCAAATAAGAATGTCAATTAGTGTGATGAGTTTTTGCGGAAGAACAAACTTACCTTTACTGCAAATTTGTAGGTGACGCCACAGCACGAGACATAGATACAGCCATGAAGCTAGGCGCGGGCTACCCGATGGGCCCACTAGAACTGGCTGACTTCACGGGGCTGGACAACAAGAAGGCCATACTGGCCGTCATGCTGGACGCGACGGGGGACCCTGTGTTCCGACCTATCCCTGTGCTGGATGGATTGGTCGCTGAGGGGAAGGTGGGCAGGAAGAGCGGGGAGGGGGTTTATAAATACGAAAAGTAGTTATGAAAAGATGGCGGGAGCGTGAGAGAGTCCGAAAGGTATGCTTTGAGTCTTAAGTACGAGTATTATTTTTAGAATTAAATTCATATAGGTACCTATTTAGTTATAATCTCATATTAAAATTAATCTTGAAACTTGTGCGAGACGTTTTTTTAAATGAAGTATATTTCTAGAATACGTATGTACTAGAACTCTAAGTTTAGAGTATTAACTATAAGCATGAAACTGTGTAGCTGCTGTTAATTTAGTTGATTTTAGCTCGAAATGTTATGTAAGGAATTTTCCTGCTGTTATGTGTTGGATAAATAAAAAAATTAAACGAGTTGTCTATGTATTATCATTAACCTAATTGGTTTAATAATTGGTACATTTCCGACTATACGTGAAGTTCAATGCGGCTAAGCTACAAAACAATCCATTTGAATAACAACCATACTGTCTTGGCTGGAAGATTCAAATTTCAACAACAGGTTATGCAAGTTGTCGTGCGCTTCAAATAATTTCCAATGCACACAATTAGTACCGTAAATTTCACACGTAATTTGCAATTTGTTACCGCTTTGCTAATGTAATTAATTAAGGATGGTCTCAGTATACCTAAATGTATGTGCACACGCAATCATGCCCGTAAACCTTAGTGAACACCACATGGAAATCTGGTAGATGTTTCCAAGTTTGCTTTGCAGTCCTGTTGGTGACATTACCTAGTAAATTATGTAGTGACTTATTTACCCTTTATTTACCGCAAATAATTCATTGATGATACTTTAACGTGCGTGTTTTGTTATTCACACGCTCGACCCGAGACTGTATTTCACAATGTCAAAAGTTTTAAAACACATCTTATTACAAACACTTAAAACCCAAATGTAAACAGCTAAGCAAATTCGCAATCTATATTCGATTTACGACTATGCTATTTAAAACTGAATGTAAAAACCGTCATATCTAAAGATAAATCCAATCGCGATTCATAACGATTAGATATAATATCGACACCTTACAATCTCGTAACGTTCTAACGCAATTTTCTCGAATACCAACCTTATTTGGTGGCATATACGGTTTATTTTGAAATGTATGCATGAAAGAAATAAGAGTTAGCGAAGGCGAGTCAATATATCTTCCTCTTTCGTTTTTGTCTTAGTTTTGTACCTACGGTCAGCTGAGTAGTTAGCTCGCTGAAGTTTCGTCTCATCTGAATTACATGTATGAGTAATATTTAGTTTTCCTTATGGTTTTTATTTTGAGCATTATTGCTTATTGTTACATTTAAAGGTGGTAGTGTTAAGTAAGATTTACATTTAATTTGTCCGAAGAAGTGTCATGTGAAATAAGTGGTTTCGTCTTGGAAATTTCAATAATTTTGTATAGGATCAGTTTTTTTCAAAACTGCAGTTTTTAGGTAGGATTTTCTCGTATTGTAACTAATAATTTATCGAAGTGTAAGTCAGTTTCACCCAATTTAGTGCTCCGTTGACTTAAAATTTGGTACGCATGTCTCGGCGGCCAGATGTCAATACAAGTGGAAAATAAAAAATAAAAAAGTTTTGGGAAAGACGTTAATACTTAGCGGGTTGCAATGCCGAAAGTGGATAGACTATTTTTACAAGCTTTTATTTAACTTGCAGTGTAACTGTAACTAGTAAATATGTACTTTAGCTACCTAGTTCAAATTTGACCAAATTTCCGCCGTCCGATTGGGTTAAAATTTTGTGCACTTGTGTAATCCAGATGACAAATGTTAGGCTACCATGAACCTGGTCTGACGAAGACAGAAGGTGGCCATGGCAGCTTATGAACTGCACAAGAAAACCTCGTGGTGTCTCGGTTCATTACAATCCTCTCAATGATTGCAACAAAGTACAGTCGGCAAAAAAAGCTTGTAACAAAAATTATATTTTTTACGGAAAAATGATTACCTAGTAGCAGTATGACGACCGGTTAGCCTAGTGGGTAGCGACTAGTGACGCTGCCTACGAAGCTGCAGGTCCTGGGTTCGAATCCCGGTAAGGGCAAATCCTATTTTTGTGATGAGCATGAATATTTATTTCTGAGTCTTGGATGCTTTGTATGTTTTTATTAAGTATTTATATCTATTAAATATATCGTCGTCAGTACCCATGACACAAGCTTTATTGAGCTTATTATAGGGCTAGTTCGTTTGTGTATGATGGCTCTGGATGGATGGGATGTATAAAAAAATGATAATTGGTAATTGTTTTTTTTTTAACTCTAGTATTCACTCCCGGAAAGTCTCGATCGTCTCTCCGCCGGACTGTTGTTGACAGGAAGTTCGTCGCCATAAATCTTTAATTTAAATACCTGCCTGCAATTCTCTTTTTATCATATAATTTATGACTTATGACTGACCATAACCTGTAGGTAAAATTCACCTTCCAGTATAAATAAATATTAAGAGACAATCTACACAAATCGAAATATATTCCCATAGTAAGCTCAATAAGGCTTGTGTTATGGAGAACTATTATATAATCTGTGTTATGGGTACTAGACGACGATATATTGAATAATAGATATTAATTTTGTTTTTTTAAGCAGTAACGCTGCTAACGAAAATTACAAATTTTAAATCAAAGGAATAAATGAAAAATTTAATGCTCCGAGCCGGATTCGAACCGGCGACCACAGGTATTCATGGCCCGTCGCTACTAACCTACTAACCAACTGAGCTATCGGAACAATCCGATTCGAGCACGAAATCCTTCAATCAGTTCCTTCACACAACGCCTTAGTGAGGCGTGTGTAGCGACATCTACCAGAAGACTTATACTTAATAGATATTAAGTTAGGTTATACATAGAAAACATCCAAGACTCAGAAAAGACACACACATGCTCATCACACAAATATTTGCCCTTACCGGGATTCGAACCCAGCTTCATAGGCAGCGTCACTAGGCTAACCGGTCGTTACATATAGGAAATAACGTCGAGTTTCCGGAACTTTGAAACAAGAAATATATACATTTTATTGCTCAAGTAGTCTAACCGTAAGTAGGTGCGTTAATTAGTCATTTGCCGTAGAGGACATCATAGGTAGTTAGTATATCAAGTTAAGTTATTTGATGTTAAATTATTCATTATTCAGTATTGTGCTGTCATTGATGTACGTTAATGTTTTTAGGAATAATTACGTCACTGTTATTTCACGGCTTCTTTGTTCGTTCGTAATAATGGTTGGTTGATGTTGCAGTTTGTACTGAGTTTCGGCGATAACATGCCCTACGCTAGAATATTGAACGGATAGCCATTCAGTGCTACGGTAGCCTAGTGGTTCAGGCACGCGGCTGTCAAGTGGCGGTCGTGGGTTCGAATCCCGGCTCGTACCAATAAGTTTTTCGAAAGTTATGTACGGATTATTTACCACCTCCGGGTTGAAAGGTCATTTAAAGGTAAACGAAATACGATACATACCTCGACGAAAAATGTATGTGTGTTACATACACACATACAAGGTTGTACACCCGCAGTGTAGGTGTTCGTATAGTTGGCCGTCTGTCTTCGTCACATCGACCCGCCAACAAATGCCCACTATAAACGTTGATGTTGCGTCGCCCGGCCGTGAACGTAAACATTTTGTTTATAAATTAAGAAGAAAAACTTGAGGATGTCATAATTTTGTTTTCCATAATTTGACATAAAGGCTCCATTTTTGACATCATGGCGCGCTGTTCCATTAATTAGGGTCGGCAACGAGTATGCGAGGCCCCTGAAGTTGCAAACGTCCATAGGCCACGCTAACCGCTTGCCATCGGGCTGTACTGTACACTTGTTTGCCATCGACGTGGTGTAAAAAAGTTGGACATTTTGTTAGATTGTTCATGAATCGCCACCTTGATACATAACATCAGATCAGAACACCCCTGTCCCCTACAAGAGGTTTACTTTACCTGGTTTAAAGCACATGACACCGTTCCTTGGCGTATCCTACTAATAATATAAATGCGAAAGTTTGGATGTTTAGATGTTTGTGACTCAATCACGCTTAAAAGGCTCAACCGATTTGGATGAAATTTAGCACGATGATAGTTTATAGCCTGCGATAAAATATAGGATAGCTTTTATCCCGGGTCCATGCAGACGAAGTCTCGGGCGGAATCTAGTCTATCAATAAGTGCACTCTGTATGTACCATTTTACAGTAAATATATTTTTATATTCAATATACGCGATCAAAATCAGTTTCATGGATTGATATTGATTGTTACAGTGTCAAGATAAATGAATAATGCTGCTGAAGTCAAGCTCCGTCAACCGTTGCGGCGCGTTCGTTCCATATACCAAGTTCACTACGGGTTGCCTAAGATTGAGAAGGAGACGGCGAGGCCCTTCGTCATGCCGTTCGACTCTGTAGAGATACAGGCTTATGAGAAGCAGGTTGCCGGACACAGGGAGAGCTCAGATGCACGTTTTCTAGGTGAGGAACCATTTAATAACTAGGTATATTTGCTAGGAAAGTAATCACTAAGTGCACTACGGGTTGCCCAAGGTCGAGAAAGAGACGGCGAGGCCCTTCGTCATGCCGTTCGACTCTGTAGAGATACAGGCTTATGAGAAGCAGGTTGCCGGACATAGGGAGAGCTCTGATGCACGTTTTCTAGATGAGGAATCATTTAATAACTAGGTATATTTGCTAGGAAAGTAATCACTAAGTGCACTACGGGTTGCCCAAGGTCGAGAAAGAGACGGCGAGGCCCTTCGTCATGCCGTTCGACTCTGTGGATATACAGATTTATGAAAAGCAGTTTGCAGGACATGGACAGAGCTCTGATGCACGTTTTCTAGGTGAGTAACCATCCAATCACAATATTTGTTTGAAGAGTTATTAAATCACCAACTTCACTACGGGTTGCCCAAAGTCAAGAAAGAGATGGCGAAGCCTTCCGTCATGCCGTTCCACTTAAACAGCTACAGGCTTATGATACAGGTTGCGGGAGCTCTGAGTCAAGTACTAGTGTTTTAGATGAGGAACCACCTAATAACAACATTGAAACGCTGTGCTTAACAAATACGTGTAATTATACAAAGCGACACAAAAGTCCATAGCACCACTGACACAATACACACACATTTGCCGAGAGATGTATATAACGAGGAAGGCTGAGCGGTCTTCGGGTGGAAACTTCGTTATTCATCGTCGTGGAACCGAAATAAAACTTGATTTGAACGAATCACACTTTATTGCAATTAATCAACAGTAATCAACTTTCATTAACTTTGCGATGGGTCGGATTCAAATGGATTTAATCAGAACGTGGTGCGGTTGGCTACGAGAGGTTAGCAACACATCCGTTCTGTTTGCCACTTTTGCCAGTTTGAATATTATATTTTTAAATTTAATGGTTACCTGTTTGTTCCAGGCCTCCTCCAATGCAACAACGGCACCATCCTAAAGCCAATCATCAAAGAATGGCAGCGAAGCGAGGTCCACTTCTACGAGCGGCTTGCCAACTCCTCGCACCCCGACCTGAAGGAGTTGCGCACCCTGGTGCCCGCGTACTACGGGTGCCGGCGGTTCACGTACAACACGCACGAGCAGGAGTACATCATACTGGACGACGCGGTGCGCAGGATGCTGGAGCCCTGCATCATGGATGTTAAGATAGGTAGGTAGAATGCCATTTGGCATTAAGTCCGCCATTCGACACTCAACGATTCTCGCGATCTATAATTATATCCAGGAAATACTGTACCACCTAAACTCAAAAAAATATGCCGTAGGGTTACCTACTCCTAGATATGTCCAAAGCCTATGACCAAGTCTCCCATAGCATTCTACTTCGGAAACTATACGGCATGGGCATCCGCGGAAACGCCCATCAATGGTTTAAGTCGTATTTACAAAACCGCAAAGAGTGCGTCCAAATTAATTGGTTCTATAAAAACACGGGAGCAGTAAAGGCGATAACTTCGCCAATGCGGACCCCTACCTGCTCAATTCCGCAGGGAAGTGTGACAGGTTGCGTCCTATTTCTGGCATACATCAACGATTTGCCAAAAATATGGAAGACAAATGTGTAATGTTCGCAGATGACGTCTCCATGCTGCTAAGTTGCGCAGACAGTGCCGAGTGTAACGAGCGCCTCCCACGTATTACGGAAACCATAACGGAGTGGCTTTCGGATCATTATCTTGAAATAAATCTTAAAAAAACGAAAATAATCCAATTTAAGCCTATTCAAAAAAAACCACTGCAAATGTCATTACAAATCAAAACGGAGACTATTGAAGAAGTAAATGAATTTAAATTGTTAGGAATAAAAATAGATACAAGTTTGAATTGGAAATCACACATTCAATATTTAAAATCAAAATTATCGAGCTTTATATACGCGTTAAGTGTGCTAAAGGTCAACACTAACCAGGAAACTGCCTTGGCAGCATATTTCGCATTCGGACATGCAAGGCTCCAGTACGGTGTGATTCTGTGGGGGGCCAGCACTGACGTCCATCAACTATTCGTGATGCAGAAGAAGTGTATTCGCATACTCACCAACACGCAGATACCGAATAGTTGTCGACCACATTTCGCTAAACTAAAAATTCTCACGATGCCCTCTATATACATTATGGAAGCAGCGCTCTTTGTTAGGAACAACTCACACCTTTTCACAAAAAAAAACCACTAATTCACAACGAAGAAAAAATTACAAACTTCAATTACAACTACCCGCCTCAAAATTAGAAATGTACAAAAAAGGCCCGTACTACCGATGCATACTTATAGCAAACAAACTACCGGAAAAAATAATAAATGAAATTGAGGACAAAGTGTTCAAAAGGGAACTAAAAAATTTGCTCATCAATAAAAGTTACTATTCCATAGATGAGTACCTGAATGATAAATCTCTGCCTAAGTAAAACAACCGAATGTAATAATAATAATATTGTATGGTATTCTATTTAATAATAATAATGTGATAGTAAATAAATAAATAAGTAGGTAAATTATAATGTATAAATGATATATAATTAATTACGTAATTTGTATTTAAGCAGAACAAATTATAATTATATTATGCTTAATAAATAAATAAATTAAATTAAAGTAAATTAATCTAATCAGCAGTCTTACAGGTATCTCATGCCTCGAACATAAGTGCCGGAATGCGGTTAATTTAATTTAATGGATGTGTGTGTAGCTTTAATTCTTCTAGTAGTAGTAGCTTTAATTTTAAGAATTACTTGCTGTGCCCTAACAGGGTTCATGTGTGAACCTACCCTATTGTCACACCTATTTGTACCACATGATAAATATGCAATAAATGAATTATGAATTCATTGGTACAGTAGGACAAATATAAGTTACAACGGCAATCTCCGTCTGGCGTGGACGAGTGCTGACAAGTACCGAATGAAATCGAACGTATGACCATTTCAATAAAGACATTGTTGCACTGTACGTAAGGTACAATATGCAATGGCAGGTGAACTACTGCTTTCCCGCTCATGGCGCCAGTCAAAATGGCGGGCGCCGAAGCAGCCGGGGTCGCGCGCAAAATATCGGCCAATGGGCGTTGAAGATTTTACCCGCGCCAACGCGCTGCCTTATGATTGGTTAAAATGTTTTCAAAACATGCTTTCTGTGCAGGTAACGCGTTGTAACTTTTATTTGTGATACTAGCGTACATTATTTTGGTTTTGGCTGGTTATTTGACTCTTATCCCAAGCATTTTATTTTCATTAGTATGGAAAAAAATTGAAATTTTGAAATAATTCATAATAGCAGCTTTTTTGTGTGTAACTGATATTATTATCATTTTAGTAATTACGTAGACTCAAAATCCACCAAAATATTAGTCATCAAAAAATCGATATTTAATTTAACCAATTGCTGAAAAAAGAGGAAAATATTAATAGAAATTTTAATTTTAGTTTTGTTTAATTTACAGGAGCTCTTCAAGAATAATAAATAAATCACACAAAAAACATAATGCATGTGTCATTTATTTTTATATATTTACTTCCCGATGGAAATTTTGTAGGATTTTTGGATAAGGCATCTTAGAATAACATTTGAAAATTAAACAAACAAAAAAAACGCGGTTATAAATTAATGTTGTCGTATTATTATGTTATTTATGTTTTATTTATTGATATGTAAGTTTGCCCGCAAGCTACGGTAGCCTAGCGGTTCTGGCATGCGGCTGTCAAACGGCGGTCGTGGGTTCGGACCGCGGCTCGTACCAATGAGTTTTTCGGAACTTATGTTCGGAATATCATTTGATATTTTACCGTTAGCTTTACGGAGAATGAAAAACATCGTGAGGAAACCTGCATATATACATCCACGTAGAAATTCAAACGTGTATGTGAAGTCCTCAACCCACACAGGGCCAGCGTGCGGACTACTGCCCGTTCCCTCTCATCCATGAGAGGAGACCTATGCCCAGCAATGGGACGTATATAGGCTGATTTATTATAATTTATTTTTATTATTATGTAAGTTTCTCCACAAGGTTAAGTATAGGCATTTTTTCCTGACGTAAGTAAAGAAATGAAAATATAACCTCAAAACCTTGTCTCCAGGCCGGAGAACCTGGGACCACCTGGCCACAGAGGAGAAGATACAGAAGGAAAAAAACAAATACAAGCAGTGTAAAGAGGAATACGGGTTCTGCATACCCGGGTTCCAGGTGTACCGGCTCTCAACCGGCAAACTGCTGAAGTATAACAAGGATTATGGGAAGAGACTGCATGGCCAGGGGGTTAAGGATGGTGAGATCTGGATATAAATTGATTATTAAAATTAAGGGTAAACTAACTTACTTATATACTGAATATTTCCCGTTAGCTTTTCGGTGAAGGAAAACATCGTAAGTAACCGGTCCAATCCCAATAAGGTCTAGTTCTCCCTCTGGGTTGGAAGGTCAGACGGTAGTGGCTGTCGTAAAACTAGTGCATATGCCAAATCTTGTGTGCAAAGCGGACCCGGGGCTCCTTTACGGGCATTACCGGGAATAACGCTAGAAGGATGATGGTTAAAATTCAGGGGAAACTAGCAAAATTATCGCCCTGAAATTGGAGTAATGGAAACATCATATATGTATAATCAATGATGTAATGTAAAAAGAGGTAGATAAGTTATACGCGCTTCGAAAGTGACCCAATGACTGGTCCTGCGCCACCCGCATCCAGCGGACTCGCGCGACCTTCACCAGGTCATCAGAAGAAGAATACGGGCTCTGCATACAGGGTTCCAGGTGTACCGACCGGCAAGTTGCTGAAGTATAAGGCCTGCCACACACTGGCGCGGCCTGCGGTGGCGGACAATAGTAAATTTGACAGCGGCGAACAAGTTTACTATTATCCGCCGCGCCAGGCGGATAATAGTACATAGCGGCATAGGCCTATTGACGAAAATCCCATTCTGATATCTCAAAGAATTACGAAGCTACAACCGTTTTAATATTGCTTGTTAGAGAGAGAAAACGCAAACAGTGTGTGACGTCACATTACGGGATGCTGCCGGGGAGCCGCGTCATACACGATGGAGCGCGGCACGTTGCCGTATACTAGTGACGATATTGTGACGTCACAATCTTCCAGCGTCATCGTTTCATATGAAGTTGCGTTTTGCGAAAAAGGGACAGACCATATCCCCTTCTTGCATTGTTTTTTTCTCCATTTGACTACATTTTTAATCCTTTTTCGAGAAAATATGACATTATTGATTATTTGATTTAGAACCTACACCCCTATTTCCAGCAATCCGAAACTTCCTGAACGGAGTGGGCACCACCCTCTGTCGCGCGCTGATCCTGCAGTTCCTCACGACCCTGTGGAAGATCCAGAAGTGGGCGTCGCGGCAGACCTCGCTGAGGATATACTCGTGCTCGCTTCTGCTCGCGTACGACGCGGTCAAGTTGAAGGAGTGCTGCGGGGAGGCCGACGTGCTCGCGTGAGTCCAAATTCTCTAGCGTATACTCTTCATTACAAGTGGTTATCCACGGAGTGGGCAGCACCCTCTGTCGCTTGACACGGCCAAGTTGAGGGAGTGCTGTGGGGCGTCCACTGCTGGACAGAGGCCTCCCCCAAAGAGTGCCAAATTGACCGGTTCTGCGCCACCCGCAACCTTTACCAGGTCATCAGTCCACCTTGTGGGCCTACCCACGCCGTATATAACGTAACACATCCTTACTGTTATAGTAATAAAAACGTGTACCGCTGCTTTGGCTGCTTCTAACTACATGATGTGTGGCGAGGAGGATGAGACTATGGAACACTTATTGTGTGAATGTCATGCCCTTGCCAGACAAAGAATGGATTCCTTTGGTAACGGCTATCCGCAACCAAAGGAATTCAAGGTGCTTCCGCTGAGCTGCATCATCCGCTTTGTGGAATTGATGGAGCGAGCTTGGGAGTAGGCATAAAGGAGAGGGCAAATGCACAAAAGATCCCACTGGGTCGAAGTGCATCCGAAAGGGCCCTCATCTAGATAAGATAAGATAAATGTAATAAGTTGTGTATACACTTTCAGGCCCCGACCGAAATGTCGCTCCGAGCCCGCGGGCCGCCGCAGTTCGATACACTCCATGCACAGCGACGCCGGCTCTAACTTCAGCGGACAGATCTCTTCCAAAGGACCTGTTTACAAGAAGGTACATTAATTACATTATTCAATGCACGATGTTAATTGACGGTTAACGTTTTCCCCACGTAAAAGGAAGAGCTATGGAACTTTTTAATTAAAAAGTACTAACACATTCACAGCTATTTCGTAGAGGAAAGCGCCCTACCTAGTGTTAAGAGACCGCAGTAAGCTCGATTCTCCATACAAACGTAGTTACGCTCTCATTTTAGAACTACGTGTCGGATTGTAACGAAAATTTGCATATGCATGAGGTATATCCAGGTCTGTAATTAGTTTATGTAGCTTCAGATACCATAGTAAAAAAACAGCGAATTTAAGTTTTTCATACGAAACTTGTCTTTTCAGAAGCTGATTTACTGGTTATACTAATTTTTTTTGATGTCTGAAATTTTGTCCGATTCTGTCGCTGGGTAACTATTTAATCTACACTAATATTATAAAGAGAAAAGATTTGATTTGTTTGTATTGAATAGGCTCCGAAACTCCAGTAGTTTCACATCCGATTTGAAAAAATATTTTACCATTAGAAGCAGACATTATCCCTGATTAACATAGGCTACTTTTTACCGCGGGGATTTTTTATGCTTCATTTCTACGGGAAAACGGAAAACTAACCGTGCGAAGCCGGGCCGGGCAGCTATCCAGCTAGTCCATACTAATGGGAAAGTGTATGTGTGTGTGTTCGTTTGTCCGTCTTTCACGGCAAAACGGAGCGACTAATTGACGTGATTTTTTAAGTGGAGATTGTTGAAGGGATGGAGTGACATAGGATATTTTTTATCCCCGAAATCATCCCCTAAGGGGGTGAAATGGGGGTGTAAAGGTTTGTATGGAGCTGCGATATAAACGAGTTCCACGCGGACGGAGTCGCGGGCAGAAGCTAGTTGATTATATATCCGTTGCGCAGAAAAAATAACGAAAATGATTTCGAAAATTGGCATTTTTTCCATAGATTTTCAGCTCATTCATCATCATTATCATATCAGCCGAAAGACGTCCACCGCTGGACATGGGCCTCCCCTAAAGAGTGCCAAAGTGACCGGCCGAGTGTTCAGTTCATTCACCGGACTAAATTATCTTTCAGGTGAACTCCGTCCCCATAACGTCCATGCAGCTCGCCCAGAAAAGCTTCTCTCCCCCTCCCACGGTCAATTCCGCCTGGAGCGAGGCCCTCGAGAAAATAAACCTGAACCACTCCTTCGACCACAACTACGAGGATAAACTCTCCAAAATCCGTATGAACTACCGCGCCATCCTGGACCAGCTGTCCAGCGAGTCCCCGGACCCGTGCCAGTGGGGGACGGTGAAGATAATAGACTTCGCGCACGCGTTCTTTAATGAGGAGGAGGAAATGGCGGTGGACGACAACTTTAGGGACGGTATAGATAGTTTCGTTGAGATATTTGAGGCGTTTCTGAAGGAGACTGATGATCAAGTGTTTTAGGGTGAGTTGCACCAAACCGTCTGCAATCGTAAGCGTTGTTCGTTAAAATCTGAATGTATGGAACGTTTGACAAGTTTCTATGGACTGACAGCTGTCAGCGCCATATTTAACGTTGATCGGTCTGTAATCGTAAGTCGGTGCAACTTGCCCTTAGTCAGCTTTTGTTATAAGTGGCCTATTATACACGCGTTTATTTCTTTTTTACTTATTTATAGAATAACTCGGTACTCATACAAGTTTTAGTTTTTATCAAACAAACTTAGCAGCTTGGTCAGTCACAATTGGGTGTGAAGATTTAACTGTAACGGTTAAAAAGCAAACGGTGGCATTTTAAGAGTAACATTTATTTTCGCATTTTTTTCTCAATTATATTTAATTAAAAAACAAACACACACGTGGCAGAAGTGTCAACATTTTCTTCTTTACGACGGCAACTTTAGGGACGGTATGTATAGACGGTTTCGTTGAGATATTTGACGCGTTTCTGAAGGAGACTGATGATCAAGTGTTTTAGTCTGCTTTTGTAAGATGTGTAATCGAAGACGATTTCTCACGGACTATCCGTCTTTTCTTATTAGAACACTTAGAACAAGACGTTTATCATGCGACGGCCGCGTTATACTATGGATTTTTCTCGCTCTATATCTTTAGTTCTAATAAGATAGAGACGGATATTGCGAGAAAAATCGTGAGCTCGCGCGCCGTCGCATGATAGCCTGCCAAGAGGTATAGTGCGAGAAAAATCGAGCGTATGTCGCGACCGTCCCATGATAGACGTGCAGTCAGCATCTTGTTTTTGTTTTATACAACGACGGTGGCAAACAAGCGTAAGGCCCGCCTGATGGTGAGCGGACGCCGCAGTATATAGACGCATGCAACTCCAAAGGAGTAACCTGGGCGTTGCCGACCCTTGATATGTTTGAGGATTCGCCGTGTTGGCAGCTGAGGGAACAAATGCCCTCGCTCTCGACACAACGCATCCTCGGGAGCTCTGGCGACCTTGCTCACCTCCAGGAACACAACACTACTACAGAGCAAGTAGTACTGTTATTATGGCTATGGTCTTCTGCAATATAGTTTACGTCACATCTGGCCATAATGCGAGTTTTACTGCACGCTGCGCGCACGGGAAAACTCGCATTGTGGCCAGGTGAAGACGTAAAATTTTGTACTCAACACGGGCGGTAATTCGTAAAGCCTCAGAGCGCATATTTATGGCCCTCACCTTCGGTTTGGCCCACAAACACCTGCGATCTGGGGCATTTACGAATTCACCGCCCTAGTTACGTAATGTACTATTATCTACGCACATATCATTAGTGCTCTAAAATGGGTTCAGAAACCGTAGGAAATGACCAGCATTACTACAACCGATTTTACTATGAGAACTTTCTTGTCTGTGGTAGTAGGTAAAATCTGTGCTGTAATATCAGTACAGTACAGATTTTTGATAAATTTGTATAGTTATGAGTTTAAATTTGGAACAGCTGTCAAAACTCAAGTGGGTCTCTATTCTAGTATCCATAGATATTAAAACAGTTATCGATACGAAACGTCAATTCCGTATATATAACCTAAGCTAAATTACTAAACTAGCTAAATTAGCTACGTCCATCATTTGGAAGAGGTTTTTTTTTTGCATTTTAATGGCAATTATAAGGTTATTTTTTTGGAATCGAATTACGGTTCCAAATTTAGGTCGGTATTATATGAGGCTTCCACGAGGTCGATATATATTAAAATACTGTCTGTGCTGTGATGACAGGCAGAATTTCAGAATGTAGGTACATACTTAAATACGTACTTAATACTTACATTTCATGGTGACTGTATTATGTAAAGAAAATAATTACATCACATTTTTTAAGATATAAGAGTAGAATTTAATAATTATAGTGTATAATTTATAGGGGTAACTTACGTAACACGTTGTAATTAATTAAATTGCGGACTAATGAAGTCTGTTTTTTTTTAATCTATGTTTAGGTTCATTTTGTTTCAGTATTGTGTATATCAAGTCTTTTAGATATTAATATGTTTAGGATAAGGTTGTAAATAAATACAGATATTTCGCTTTCGCATTATAAATATTTATTTTCGAAATCAGCCAAAATTATTTACCCAAATAAAAATTATCTATAAACTTAATAATAATCTAGAAAAAAAATCAAATTATCTGGCACACCCAAACGGGTCCTAAGTTCACATTCAATAATCTGCTCAATATTATTGATAGTGCACCAACAATATCGATATGCACCTAGAGGCGAACATTTAAATTCTGACATTGCACCTGACTATCATTATAATAATAAACAGGCCATTAAATAATTATTAATATTATTATTACAAAATATATATTCCTATTTGTGTGGTTCAACGTCAAAATTGAAATGACCGCATTGGACTCAACGAGCCTTTAGTATACCAAAATGAACCGTATAACATGGACGATACGGTTGATTTTTATACAAACCCGACCCACGTGAATATAGCAATACATTTGACAAATTAACATGTATAAGCAATAATCTAGTGTTACACAACATATGTTACATTGAATTACAGAAACCGAGAGATCTAGCACGAAATAGGCACCCAAGCTTCCTAATCGTTACAGTAACACACGAGAACCGTCTCAACCTCCAGCTATTCAAATGCCTTTTAAAAGTTCCGTCAATGGAATTTATACAATTCTAAATTGGAACAATTGCACTTGTATCGTTGATTTTAAAACAAAACAAAATCGACGCTATTTCCGTAGTCAATTAAACCTTGGCAACTTTTCTAAACGCCCTTTACAAGTATAACATTTGAGTATCAGATTTTACGTCATATGTGACCGTAAAGTGGCAATTTCCGGTTCGCGTGCAGAAAATCCCTCCGGTATACGGAAGAGGCTTTTTTTTGTACTTCCTAATAAAGAAAGTCTCAGATAGCGTACAGCCGTTGGCTCGTTTGTCACATACCTGCTATCTGAGGCCTGATTTAGTAGTCCTAGATGAGTATGAACTAAATCACTAAATTCATATCTTTTACAGATTCATATAAAAAAAACCATTTATTAACATATTACCTTCTGGAAGACTACACGTCTGTTATTTATAAGAATTAAACAAATATATACTAATATAGGAAACCCACTAAGCACCTTTCAGAGTATTATAGACAACCCATAGATATTTGGTGATACCAGCACCTTACTGATAACTTACATAAATGTTTTTTTTATAACTGGCCTATTATACTCGCGTTTATTTCTTTTTTTATTTATTTATAAAATAACTCGGTACTCATACAAGCTTTAGTTTTTATCAAACAAACTTAGCAGCTTGGTCAAAGTCCCAATCGGGTGTGAAGAAGATTTAACTGTAACGGTTAAAAAGCAAACGGTGACATTTTAAGAGTAACATTTTTTTTCGCATTTTTTTCTCAAGTATTTAATTAAAAAACAAACACACGTGGCAGAAGTTTCAACATTTTCTTCTTAATTTAGGTCAGAATATTATATCACAATTCGTTTGACTCCATTAGTACAAGCACGTACGACTAAAGCTGCGTCCCCACCTGAGCGGCCGCTCAAGTGCGTACACAACTTAACAATAACCCTATGACAAGAACATTTAATATGGAACTGGTCATTTTAAACCCGCCCTTGAATAATAAAGATGGCGGCCGTGTCAGTCGAAATCGCATTTTTTTGAGATTGACAGTGTGGTGCGTCATACGACATCCATAGACGTCACATGGCAGTCAGCAGAGCCTATTTCACGAAGCGGTGAGTTACAATTTTACAGGTCTAATAGTAGCAACAGACGGGCAAATACGTTCGCTCCGAACCGCCACCTTGATGCAGTTCGATCGTGAGTAGCGAGCTTTAAAGAAAGTCAATTATCAAGGCCGTCAATAAAAAATAATTACGAAACTCTGCTTTTGTGTTACCTGTTCTTTTGGGTTTGGTACTTGTGTGTTATAACACAAAAATTGTGTTACATTACGAAATGTAATACAAAAATATCGGTTAAAAAATGCTTTAAATACGACAGCCCTACCCTATTACCATTCCTTGACTCGCTCGTCTGTTACTATGTGTTAGAAACCGGCATAAAAGTCAAAGGCCAGTCGTAATTAGTCAATCGCCCCAGTGTTGCCAGTTTGTAAAATTGTAACTTGCCCGTGAAAAAGCACAGGATCGCGATGGAAAAACATTTGAGGCTGAGCAGACGCATATACCTCAGGGTAGGGTACACACCCTTCGATTCGTCGATGTTATAGTCCGAAAAAAATTAGGAAACATCGAACGATTGTTTGGCGTTGATCGACGACCGACAGTGTGGTCACACCCTTATACTCACCCCTTTACCGAACTAATATCCAAATCCAAGGTCCTATGCACATCGCCTTTTTTATACGCTGTCGACGCGCGTTTGTGTCGTAACACACGTGATTCTATACAAACTCGCATCGACGGCGCGTTTATAAAACGCAGTGTGCATAGGCTCTAAAATGCCCCGTTTTAAAAGCATTCACTTTGAAAAAGTGCCTCTATATGATCAAAAACATTTTTGGCGTGTCAATGCCTTTAACATTGCATTCAAACCAACTTGATTGTAAGTATACAATAAGAGTTATTCAGAGTGAACATTTAAGAGACTAGACATCATTCAATTTTGGAAATTAATTCAGCAAATCAGTCACGGGGCCGACCGAGTTATGGTCAATAAAATTAAATATCCGTCAATCATTATGGGGTTTACATTAGTCATTTTACTAACGGACCTTAAGCTAACCTAAAACGATCGTTCGCTGACCACGATCCCGATATAGTGTAAAGAAGGGGTTAGTCATCATAGCTATGTACATTATCTATAGATCTCTGGATCATGATCAGGTCTTGATCGATATTGACTTTTGCGATCGTATTTTTTATAATCTGAGCAAATTTACCTATAGGCCTACCCTTTTTACATAGAAGACGCACTAGCACTATATAATGAGGTCTAATGTACAAACACCCCCCACGCGCACCGTAGGAACAGACTTAGTTAAATGGTATGCCTATATCGTACAGTTCAGATATAATTGTTAAATAACACATTGTTACTTCATTATAGTGCATGAAGGTATATTTTGAACTGTCTGTATGTCAATTTGCTCCAGTTAATAAGAAATACAATAATAGCCCATTTCCTGAACGCAACGGTAGAATACCGAATACAATAACAGCTCAACACAAGGTGACTAAATTTGACGAAATTATCGTCATATTTTGTCACCGTACATCATAAAGAACCGAGTTTATACGTCACACCGACCATAACGCTTCATATTTGCATGCAATATTGTATCAACAATAAACACTTTTTTTTTTTACAATAGCGCAAAGAAAATTGAGTGCTATACAGAAAAAAATTGAAGAAAAAAAAAAAAAACAACCGTATTGATATCTCAGACAAGGGGAGTTTTTTTAAGTCTGTTAAGCTCATAAGGAGATGTAGGTGTGTGTTTTCGGCAAACAATGAACACAAGTAGGTGTCGATATTTTTGTCTTTATTGTAGGAATGTCACGATAGAGTAAGAAACCAGTTGAAAAGAGATTAGAGTTGAGATACACAATAATCAATAATTTAAAGTTTCTCATTTTTATATCAATCTTGTCAATACCAATAAGTATAAATTCATATTAAAAATTAGATAGGAAATAGAAATTTAAAATTAATTAAGAAATACTAGTGGCATTTTTTTCCATTTCAACATTAAATTTCATCCGTTCTTTATGATATTTTGCGTTGTTTCTAATTTTAGATCACGAGGCGAAATGTCAGGAAATAGGTTATGGCTGCCACTAACCTAAGGTGACCAATATATAACTAGGCGCGTGTCGACGACTGCCGACGACTATCGACAACAACTTACGACCATGGACGACTGCATTATCATCAACAACAGTCTAAGACCACCAACTACTGTGGACGACCATCAACAACAGTCGAAGACCACCAACAACTGTCGACAACCATCAACAACTGTCGAAGACCACCAACAACTGTGGACGACCATCAACAACAGTCGAAGACCACCAACAACTGTCGACGATCATCAACAACTGTCGACAACCATCAACAACTGTCGAACATCAACAACTGCCGACAATGTCAATCATTTTATCATTACCATCAATTGGCGACGGCAGGCAACGTCATCGATTGGCACCGGTTGTCGATGAATGTACAGAACTGTCGATGGTCGTCGATGGTCGTGGATGGTCGCCGTGGTAAGTAAGGCATGCGGCTATATCTTGGGCAGCTTGGGCGCGGAGACGAGCGGGTTGGCGCGCTGCAGGTACTGGTGCGCGTTCGCCTTGTAGTCGTACGCGCAGCCGTGCACCTGGAAACGACACACGTCTTTAGCGGCGGTATTCATAAACGTTCTACAAGCCTATTTTAAATAAAATTCCATTAAATTAGTTTGTCTTAGAGCCTTGAAACTTTGTGCATGGACTCCTTATTGCAATACAAGAAAAGTAATTCTATTGTATTGGAGTTTAGATTATTATTTTAGTGCAAAGATTCATCATCATCATCATCATCATATCAGCCGAAAGACGTCCACATAGGCCTCCCCCAAAGAGTGCCAAAGTGACCGATCCTGCGCCACCCGCATCCAGCGGACTCCCGCAACCTTTACCAGGTCATCAGTGCACCTTGTGGGGGCCTACCCACGCTGCGCCTTCCGGACGTGGTCGCCACTCGAGAACCTTTCCGCCCCAACGGCCATCGGTTCTACGTGCTATGATGCAAATGTGCAGTGCTGCAGATGCAAAGATTGAATAAACCGATTTAGATGAAATTCGGTATAGAGATAGTTCCGAGTCCCGGGGAAGGACATAGGATAGTTTTTATCTCGGAAATCCTCCCCAACGGAGTGAAATGGGGGATGAAAGTTTGTATAGCACTACGATATAAACGAGTTCCACGCGGACGGAGTCGCAGGCAGAAGCTGTTGTGTATCAATTTTCTTAGGAACGCCTATTTGGGTAAAGGCTTCCTCCAGTTTGATCCAATTTTCCCTGTCCTTAGCTCGTTCCATTCCTTTCCTGCTGCAGCTATGATGGCGGGAGCTAGTAGTAGTCTACGCGTGTGAGCTGACCTCGGCGTATCGGTGCGGCGCGCAGAAGTCCGCCCCGCAGCGGCACGTGTGCACGGTCGCGATGCTGAGCCGCTTCTTGCACAGCCCGCACCGCACCCGCCCCATCTTCTTCAGCTCCTTCTTCTCCGGCTCCTGCGGACACATTTTACTTTACAACTCACTCAAATCTAAGAAACTATACGTGTATAAGGTTCTTTTCTATCCCTTAGGGCTCAGCCACTCACCAGGGACCCGCCCGGTATCCCCTTCGAGGGTTTTTGAAAGGGTTTTTCGTAATGCTTTGCTTACCAAAGCCGATGCTCCTCAAAACCCATTCATTTGACTATTTAAGCGCTCCAATACGGTATCCCCTTCAAAGGGTTTTTACAAGGGTTTGCTTACCAAAGCCGATGCTCCTCAATACCCCATTTGGCTTTTAAAGTACAATGAATGGGTATTCAACACGAGGAAGCGCTTCAACCCTTTAAAAAGCGCTTAAAAAAGCCTTTCGAAAGGGTTTTTCTGTCAATAGCGGTAGTTACATGAATGAGTTTTCAATCAATAAAGGACAGAAAGTGATTTGAGCTATTAAACGAACGACTAACTCGTTCAAAGACTTTTTTCTGGGAAGGGGTGGGCGGGTCCCTGCCACTAACCTCAGCAGCGTTGTCGCTCCAAGTTGTGGCCGAATTGTTGACGACCAAATAGAATAGGGGGCTGTCCACATATTACGTCATATCAATATAGTGGGTGTGTCGGGGTCTGAAAATCAGCGCTGTAGGTGTCTGCCTGACACCTCGGTAAAGTGACCGTCAATAGAATTTGCTGACTATGTAAACAAACCGCCATAGTGAAAGACAATTTCACATTCTGTCAATCTTTTATACCCACAAGCTGCTTAAAGTGGAGCTGGAACATAAGTTTCATGTGCTCTGCCTACCCCTTTTAGGGATAAAGGCGTGAATGTATGTATGTATGTATGTAATTTCAGTATGGCGGTTTGTTTACATAGTTAGCAAATTCTATTGACGGAAACTTTAATGCTGAGACAGCGACCGATTCATTGCCGCGAAGACACACACATTATGTGTCAAATGTATTATGTGTATTTCTACTCCCGTTGTTTCTGTGTGTCTATTGTGTAGTGAATAAATGTCTTCTTTCTTTCTTTCTTTCTATGCAAGGCTATTCGAACATATTCTATTTACCTTCTCGACTTCAGTAGTGACGTCTTCGAACGAGTCTCCGAACCGGAAGAGCCTCGAGTTCTCCAGTTCCGCGATCTTCTTTATCCTCCTCTGTCTGCGCTCGCTGCCCACTTCCAGGTTGCGGGGCCGGTGCGACACGTCGAGGCCCTCGTCGCTCAGGTGTAGGTGCTCGCGGTTTCTGTTACACGTGCAAACGGTTAGTGAATCGGTTTAGGGTTAACTAGAATTGATTATCTACTCAGCATCAGTCGTACTAATTTCACGCTTGAGTCCCTAGCACGCTCAATTTCAGTATGAAAGTTTCTCAATTTTTTTTAAATATATTTTTATGTAACAGGAACTAGTTTCTGATCCAGATACGGATCCTATCGTATATACAAAGTTTCAAGTTATCCAGCACGTCGTTTTAAGGTCCGACGTATATTGAAAGGAATTCAGTTATTGTTAAAGCCGAAACGCACTGACAGCGGTGGCGGATCTAATGGTCCCCATAGAATACCGGCCAAAAAAAAAAGGTTTCTGTACGGTATCTTTTTATATTAGCTCGGACATTATAACCGGTATTACCGGCCACCGTTTTTGGTGAGTTTCGACCTTTAGAGAGCAAATAATACGGTGCGAATACATGCAGAATTTCTACCAAAGAGTGTACTTTTTTTTTCTTCTATAGTCAGGGACTGGTTTTAATTGTGTGAGGCCGGCTTAAAAGTACAACTAAAGGATATTGAAACTGCCGAATCGGTTTAGATAAAATTCGGGATAAATTATCGTGGAAATCTTAAAGACGTGAAAATGCGAACGGAGTAATCGATGCTGCGTGCACGCGAAGTCTAGGAGCACCTCGAGCTGCTCTCGCGAACAATGTTCGTCAACCGTATACCTGGCCAACCCTATCGCGCCGTATAGTATATTTGGTCACCTGTGCCTGCTCAGCGGCAGCATCCTGTTCCTCTTGAGCGTCTCCAGGTCGCTGGTGGAGGAGCTGAAGAGCGCGTCGGAGAGCGGCGGGTGCGGGGGCGGCGGCGCGCGGAGCTGCAGCGAGGAGGCGGAGTGCGCGGCGGCGCCGAGCGGAGCCAGGGGCGCCAGCGGGGCCAGCGGGGCCGCGGCCGGCGCCAGCTGCCCGTGCGAGCCGAAGGGCCGCGCGCGCCAGCCGCCGCCCACTAGGGGACCTGGGGGAATAGGGATGACGACTAAGATTTTTTTATGATGTCATTTGAACCAATTTTTGGAGAGGAACAAATGTTTGTATGGGAGTAACTACAATTAAAGAACATAAATACCCAAAAAAATGAGACAAAGATTTACCTCGCTGGCGGTAGCGAAAAACGCTTCATACTAATAGACAGCTAATTGTGACGTCACAATATTGTTAGTGCAAAGTATCGTTGTATGGAAAATCAGGTAAATTGTTGTTTCGGTCGCGAAATACTGCGTTTAAGTACATAGTTGTCATACAATGTTGTTTCTATAAAAGCGTAAGGATTCTATTGGAAACTTTAAATTGACTCTTGGACAATAAGTTGTCATACAATGTTGTTTCTATAAAAGCGTAAGGATTCTATTGGAAACTTTAAATTGACTCTTGGACAATAATAAAAATGCATAATTTTTCTTAACTTTCAAGGTTCATATCTTTTTACGATTTTAATTATATTTTATAATGTATATTTTATTACGATAATTTGATGGTTTACTATCCATTTAGCATCACTACGTTACCAATTTGAACATGAGTCGTCTCGCCTATTATAATCACCTCACTAATTACAACTGTAAGGTACAACATAGTATAGAAAATCCTAGCAGAGGGCACTCAATGAAACCACTGCTCGATTTTATTTACTTTATAGTTCAGTTGGGGGTACATGTTTAACCATATATGACATGCGTAAACTTTTGAACAGATTGTTCGATTCCTTAAAAAATAAAAAGTAAAATCAGTGACACCTGTCAATGTGACACTTGTCAATTGATTAATGCCATGCGTTGATGATTGTAATGTAATCTCACTTCGGCAGCCGCACGGGCGGTGTGGGGAATTGGAATAATTGTTAGAATCCGTTTGGAAACCTAGTCCGGGGTTCAGATCTCTTAGTGTTTGTCCGCGCTAGGCGCGAGTGTGATATTTCGAGGGAGTTAGCGTCTGCGGGGACTCGGGAGCGTGGCGTGCGACGGGACCCCACCAGCCCAGAGCCTTCGGGAGCGGGAGACGTAACTATAACTCGACATTTGACTTGACCCTACTTTTGACTGAACTGCTCGTCTTGAAGCGAAACCGCCGGCACACTCAGTAAGTGTTAAACTTTTAGTAAATTTAAGTGGCTAAATTTTACGTGGTTATATGACCCACGAATCGTGAGGCGTCAAGGATGGCCGAAAGGTCGCGTTTTGAACATTTGGTAGCAGAGCGTGGTTAGTTTTCGGTTCACGGCCGAAGGAAGCCGCATAATTTTAACATTTTATTACGGCATGTTTTGTCGTCGTGGCGGAATTTGAGGTTAGTTTAAGTGGAAAAATTGGTGGCATTTGTCTGATTTGCATTGTTAATTGTAAATAGGTTTAAAAAGGCGGTTTCCGTTACAGTTGCCACTAAATTCAGTGTAAAATTAAGTGTAACATAGTGTTGTTAAAAACCAGTTTGTCAATTGTGTATATTGTCACGAATTGTGGTACATCCTTTAATAATTAAGAACACATTTGGTTATTTAGGCTAATCGCACAATTTGTTACGGTATAATTGGCCGGTTATAAGAGAAGTCCCTAACTTCTATGTACATTTTCGAAAGTAGAAAATTCGTAAGAAAACACTTTGAACTCTATACTCCAATAACAGATATTAGAAGAAATAATAGGTATCGTAATAAACTTAAATTACCCTTCTCAAGAATGATTCAAATCAAATTTGTAACGTCTAGCCCTCACCACATGATGATCAAGATATATAATAAGTTACCTAACGAAATAAAAAATCAGGAATAGACAACATTGTTTACAAAACAATTAAAATTATTCCTCATAAATAAATGTATTTATACCCTAAGTGAATATTTTGAAGATAATCCTAATTATTGATGTTAGAGTTAAGCCGTAGTATAAAATATATTTTTAATAAAGTATTAATAAGGTATATACAAGATGATAACTATAACATTAACTAAATTAAATTAAAGCTAAGTTAAATCTAAAAACGGCCCTCGAGGCATTGTACCGAGGATGCTGGCTGCTAAAATATATTAAATCGCAATGTTTCATGTGTGCAATATTGCATGTAATGCACTTTAAATAACTATATATTAATTGTCATAGCTTAAATATTAGCCTTCTCTAATTGCTGTGCCCCTGCAGGGCGTCACATGTACCTTACTTCCTTCTGTTCCATCTCATGTCAAATGTGATACGCAATAAATATTTGACTTTGACTTTGAAGTTTAACAGTTTGCACCCAAGCTAAAATCAAATAGTTGGAATGGCGATACCTGGACCGGCACTCCCGCCCTACAGGTACTCCCAACCCCACATCCTGTCACTCCAAATATCCCATCCCTCCACCATCACCGTCCCCTCACACTCCTTTGGTCCTTACCCCACCCACTCCCGGAGGAGACAACCTCAACCCCAAAAACCCCAATCTACAGGTGTGACCTACCGTGCCCAGAGATGCGTGACTGAGGGGGAGCTCAGTCGCTAACGGTGGACCCTCGATACCGGGCAACCTCGAGGAGAACCTTTGCCTTATTCCAGCAAGCGGGGCTCTGCTGGAACGGACCCAATTTCCCTAGCTTCTCGTGGGACTAACATGGAAGAAGTAAACAAAAAAACTGAAGGTACCCTGGAAGACCTATGCCAGGGACTACTGCCCTTGACAGTGTGCGCGGAAGGAACCGCCCAAACGTCAGTGCAAGCAATGGAGGTGGTGGAGATCGCCGACATGGTGGAAAAGGACGTTGAACGACCTACACCTCCAACGGAGAATCCACGCACCGACAAACCTCACAAAAAAATGAGAGGCTCCACGCGAGGCCGCTACTAAGCACTAGTGGGACTGGGACTGAAGCACGAAGAGGCTTTACAACTGTCCGTAAAGAGCTTTGCGGAACTCAAGAAGATGGGCTACAAGTTTGGGGGCTCACAAACCAAACCCGGGCAAAAGCCGGTCAAACGGCTCCGCTCGGAGGAGGAATCACCGCAGGGTAACCTACCCAAAAACCCGAGAGTGAGTGAAACCCCCCCCTACTCAACCCATAACCCAACCCCAACAAGCGCAGGCCTACAGCGAGGTTCTGAGCCAAATCAGAGTCGGGATCAAGGACTCCAGTCCGATGACGGACGCACAACTGGAGTCCGTCTGCTACACCATCCTGCTGAAGATCTCGACTCTGAAGATGGCCGAAGGACCTAAATTCGTAAGCTACGCGCACAAGCCAGGCTGGTTGCTCATTACGTGCGAGGACCAGCGGTCCAAAGCCTGGCTTGAAGAGACGACACCATCCCTCAAGCCATGGCCAGAAGCCGACCTCAGGGTCATACCCGAAAATGAGCTTCCAAAGCCAAACATAGGGATGGTGTTCATCCCTGACCTACGCGACTCTGACGTAAAGATGTCCCTGTCGCTACTTTGTGCACAGAACTTTGGGCTGTACACAGAGTACTGGAAGATTCTCCACACAAAGTCGAGAAAGGCGGGGTCATGCTGACCGTAGCCCTAGACGACCAATCAGTGGAGTATCTCCGAAAGATGGACCTGAAGGCTAGCCTAGGCTTCCGTAAGGTCCAGTTTCGGCTAAAGGGTACTCCCAAGGCCCAACAGCCGGAACCCGACACGTCCCCAACCCCACCACCGCAAGACCCGTCAACTTCGAAAGACCCCAACCACACACCCGCCCAAAAGGTCCTCCCGGGACCTAAACGGGCAGTCCTTCCCAATCCCGCATCCCATCCTACGGCGAGTACATCGGGAACACGGCGGTTTCCCACTAACAGGGGGGGCAATAGGGGCTCAAACCGCTCCAGGGGTAGAGGAAGAGGGGACCGGCAAGGGCAGGCCCACGCCCAGCGCCGGGGCCAATAAAGACGCAGCTTACGGGGGGTGACATTCCTGCAGGCCAACTTACACCACGCCATCGCCGCCACAGCGGTAGTAGAAAAACTCTTCGGCGAAAATGGCCTGAACATTGCCCTCATACAAGAACCATGGATCAACACCAAAACCATGGGAATAGGACTCAACAAAGCAGGTAAGGTACTAAAAAGGACGACTACACGAAAAAGGATCCAAAACAAGGGCCTGCATCGTGTTTAACAAAAACATAAACTTCTTGCCTGTTACAGAACTATGCAGCGATGACCTTGTAGCTGCATATGTTGATCTCAAAGGTCAGGGCTCACGAAAGGTGTTGATTTGTTCCGCCTACCTGCCCGGAGAAAAACATGATCCCACAGAAGAACTGGCTAAAGTTGTAGAGTACGCTGAAGCACAAAAGGCAGAACTGATCGTGGGCTGCGACGCAAACGCTCATCACACCATCTGGGGGAGCACCGGCATCAACAAAAGGGGTGAGTTACTCTCAGAATTTATTTTTACTAACTGTCTACACCTGTTAAATAAGGGCAACACGCCAACCTTCGTGACCAGGGCAAGACAAGAGGTACTAGATATAACCTTTGCAACTGAAAAGGCAGCAAACTGCCTAAATAACTGGCACGTCAGTTGCGAGAACTCAATGTCGGACCACAAACATATCATATTTAGTGTAAAGGGCCCGTTAGATATGGAACCACTAACACGGAGAAACCCAAAAGAAACTTCCTGGGAAGCTTACAAGGCTCACCTGGAGGACCATCTAAAGGATATCCCAAAATATGTTAAAAATCCAGATTCCCTCAATATAGCAGTAAACCAACTATCCAGAGGCATCTACAAAGCCTACGAACTGAGCTGCCCATTGCGAGAATCAATCAAACACAACACTACGACATGGTGGAACAGAAGGCTAGAAAAGCTCCGTGTGTCCACCCGTCGCATATTCAATCAATCAACCAGACCTAACGAGTGGGAAAGGTATGATGGTAGAGCATTGACTGAACAAACAGATCAGAAAAGCCAAAAGGAGGTCTTGGCGGAAGTTCTGTGAAGAGATCGCCCAAACACATAAAGGAGCGAGAATTCACAAAATTATCTCCAAGACACCAACCATAATCCTAGGCCTACTTAAAAGACCTAATGGCAGCTTTACGACCACGGAGGTGGGAACAATGGACTTGCTTAGAACCACCCACTTCCCTGGTTCGTACCCCACCAGTGATACTCGGGTATGCACCCAAAGGAGCACACAAGTACGGAGGGCACATAACAACGACTGGAATTTGGCTGCAAATATCTTCAGACCAAACCAAGTTATATGGGCACTGAAAAAATTGAAACCATTTAAATCGGCGGGAGAAGACGGTATCTTTCCTGCATTACTACAGCAAGGACAAAACCTAATCCTCCCGCACCTGGTAAGAATATTCCGAGCTAGCTTTGCTTGGGGGACCATACCAGAACAATGGACGTCAAGGTACGTTTCATACCAAAAGCAGAGAAAAAGGACTACTCACAGCCCAAATCCTTCAGACCAATTAGTCTATCATCCTTCTTACTTAAAACGATGGAAAGAGTCATTGATTGACATTAGAGCGAAATACCTGGCAGTCAAACCACTAAGCCTGAACCAACATGCTTACCAAAAGGGGAAATCTACGGAAACTGCACAACTTGATCTGGTCGACAAAGTGCAAAAAACCCTAGAGGACAAGCAAACAGCTCTATGCGCCTTCCTTGACGTCGAAGGTGCCTTTGACAACACACCCACAGGAACTATCCTCAAAGGACTGGCATCAAAGGGCGTGGATGAAAGCACCATCAGATGGATCCAGAGCATGCTTTCAAATAGAAAAGTCACTCTGACCCTCAATGCAATTGAGTATACATTCTACACCACAAGAGGTTGTCCACAAGGAGGCGTACTATCCCCACTACTATGGACCCTAGCAGTGGACCAACTCCTAGCAACTATGAAGGACCTAGACTATGACACGCAAGGATATGCCGACGACCTTGTAGTCATAATCAAAGGTCCGTGCCTCCACACAATCTCGAACCTAATGCAAGGAGCGCTTAACACCATAAACAAATGGTGCAAAGAGAATGAACTGTCCATCAATGCTAGCAAAACAGTACTAGTGCCCTTTACAAAAAAAAGGAAACTAGATAAGCTTGCCAAACTAAAACTAAATGGACAGGAAATAACATACTCAAATGAGGTCATGTACCTAGGAGTTACTTTTGACCAAAGGCTAACTTGGAACGCTCATTTGAATAGCATAATACAAAAGGCAAAAATGGCCTTGTGGACTTGCTGTCGAATGGCAGGAGCAAGATGGGGCATAAGACTCAAAATTGCTATGTGGCTTTACACAGCGGTAGTTAGGCCGGTAATCACATATGCCTCCGCGGTCTGGTGCAACAAAGCCAACCAAAAGACTGCCATCACCAAGTTAAGCAGTCTACAGCGTACGGCCTGCTTAACAGCAACAGGAGCTTTATGCTCAACACTGGGGGCAGCCTTGGATACACTGCTCGATCTAACGCCACTCCACCTGCACGTCCAAAAACAGGCGAAGCAGTGCATCTACAGGATATGCACACTAACCAGGCCAAAATGGCGCTCTCAAGCGCTTATCAAACTGGAGGCCCTTGTTTTCGATAACAAAAAACTAAGCATGCCCACCGACGATACTTACGTGGAAAGCAAAATTCACAAAACTGTATACAGTGGAAATTCCTCAGAGAGACAGATGGTTAAATGACCAAATGGACTTCAAGGAGGGAAGCCACGTTTGGTATACAGACGGATCTAAAAAAGGTGACGATGTTCTATGGTGAGAGGCCAAAGCTCAAAGCTAGCGTCAGCATGGGGAAAGAGGCCTCAATCTATCAGGCTGAACTCTTCGCAATAAACAAATGCGTGGAGATCAATCTCGAAAGAGACCTAAGAAACCAACACATCTACATCAACTCAGACAGCCAAGCTGCTCTGCTGGCACTAGAATCCCTAGAGTCCTACTCCAAACTAGTCCAGAACTGTAAAAACAACTTAAACGCCCTGGCTAAGACCAACAAAGTTATACTTAGATGGGTACCAGGACATTCCGACATAGTAGGAAATGAAAAAGCAGATGAACTCGCAAGGAAGGGCGCAGACACAACCCTGGTCGGCCCAGAACCGTTCTGTGGTATCACAAAACGGAAAGCATATTCCCTACTAAACAACACAATAAAATCAGAGGCAATAAAGCTGTGGAAGTTCGCCAAAGGACAAAAACATGCTAAAGCCTTAATCAAAGGATACAATAATAAACTGTCCAAAGAGCTATTACAACTGAGAAGGCACAAAACCTGCGCAGTGACGAGAATTCTGACAGGACATGGCAAACTGAACAAGCACCTGTTTCAAATGGATATGAAACAGGACGCAACTTACAGGTTCTGCCAGGAGACAGAGGAAACAGCAATGCATATCCTATGCTCCTGCGGAACACTCATGTACAAAATAAGTATCTACCTAGGGCGGCACATCGTGCACCCGGAAGAGGTACAACATATCACGGCCCAAAGAATCTGGAATTTCCTAGAGGCAACGGGACTTGATGGTGTAATCTAAACAAAGGGCTGTCACAATAAATCACCTGCTGGTCGAAGCGACATACAAAGGCCCACAATACAACAATAATAATAAAATAATAAATTCCGTGACAAAGGGTACAGGATAAGTGGCCGAAGGAATGACAAGTGACATGCAAATTTAATGCTTTTTTCAAGAATCCGGCAAACTTTCCACCCGGAATTAATTAAGTAGGTAGATTTAAATGAAGCATGTGCTGTCTTTTTTGTATAATTTATCTTGAATATTACAGAGCAAATGTAAATGAACCAAAATAAAGAGAAAAATATTTATTCATATTTTTTGTGTTTTTCAGTAGGTAGCTAGTTGATTTATAATTTTTTTGATGTCTGAAATTTTTGTCGGATTCTGTCGCTGATTACGCTATTTAATTGATAATATATCCGTTACACAGAAAATATAAGCTATTATAAATTATTTCCAAAATTGTAATTTTTTCCATACAAGTCAGTTCGTTGCCTTGACTAGTGTCACTGCCGCACAAATCAAAACTGCATAGAGGTACATGGTACTCGTACAAGCGCTCGCACACATACAGCCGCGCGCTAAGATGACTTGAACTGCTAAAATGTTATTAAAATTATATGATCAATAATCAACATACGTAAACATAAGTAATAAACAAAATAAACTTCTTATTCGAGATAGAGAATATCGAGATCCAAGGAAACTGTCAACATTTTTTTTTTTGTATTCTAATAAATAATCTTTCTACACACAAACAAATCTTGCACCCTTTTTTAACCCTGTTAGGGGTGGAATTTTCCAAAACGCTGAAAGTATTTGTTTGTATTTTAATAAGTAATCTTTCTACAAAACTTTAAGTCTAGCTAATAAAAAGTTTCCCCTTACCAACTTTTCACCCCTTTTTAACCCCCTTAGGGGTACATTTTTTTAAAACACTGAAAGTACTTTACTTGTATTTTTATAAGTAATCATTCTACAAAGTGTTAGTCTCTAGCTAAAATAAAAAAGTTTTCCCCATACAAACGTTGCACCCCTAATTAACCCCATTTTAAAATTTCCAAAAAATCCGTTTTGTCCCTTGCCCTGATAAAAGGAAGTTCTGGTGTAAATTTCAAGTTTCTAGTTCCAGTAGTTTCGGCTGTGCGTTAACGATCTGTCAGGAAGTCATCTAAGATATATATGTATATATATATATAGATAGAGATTAACAAAATGTAATTATTACTGATTAAGTTAGATTTCATTGTTATCTTTGAAATTGCTGTGCCCTTCCAGGGTCCATGATTATCTATAATATATCCTATGTAAAACCTATATTTGTACCATGGCTGCAATAAATTATGATTTGAAGTGTCTAGCAGTGCGAGTTCACTCACCATACTCGGCAGCAGGTATAGGCGCCAGGTCCCCCGCCGCTAGTTGCGGCGAGTCCCTCCGCAAGCTCTCGACCGCGCCCTCGAGGCACTCCTCCAAGATGGCCGCCTCCTCGTCTCTCTCGCGTCGCTTCACAAGTATTGAACCGGCTCAAGCGTCTGACATTAGTATGACGAGTACTAGTTCACTCACCATACTCGGCAGCAGGTATAGGCGCCAGGTCCCCCGCCGCTAGTTGCGGCGAGTCCCTCCGCAAGCTCTCGACCGCGCCCTCGAGGCACTCCTCCAAGATGGCCGCCTCCTCGTCTCTCTCGCGTCGCTTCACAAGTATTGAACCGGCTCAAGCGTCTGACATTAGTATGACGAGTACTAGTTCACTCACCATACTCGGCAGCAGGTATAGGCGCCAGGTCCCCCGCCGCTAGTTGCGGCGAGTCCCTCCGCAAGCTCTCGACCGCGCCCTCGAGGCACTCCTCCAAGATGGCCGCCTCCTCGTCTCTCTCGCGTCGCTTCACAAGTATTGAACCGGCTCAAGCGTCTGACATTAGTATGACGAGTACTAGTTCACTCACCATACTCGGCAGCAGGTATAGGCGCCAGGTCCCCCGCCGCTAGGAGTCCCTCCGCAAGCTCTCGACCGCGCCCTCGAGGCACTCCTCCAAGATGGCCGCCTCCTCGTCTCTCTCGCGTCGCTTCACAAGTATTGAACCGGCTCAAGCGTCTGACATTAGTATGACGAGTACTAGTTCACTCACCATACTCGGCAGCAGGTATAGGCGCCAGGTCCCCCGCCGCTAGTTGCGGCGAGTCCCTCCGCAAGCTCTCGACCGCGCCCTCGAGGCACTCCTCCAAGATGGCCGCCTCCTCGTCTCTCTCGCGTCGCTTCACAAGTATTGAACCGGCTCAAGCGTCTGACATTAGTATGACGAGTACTAGTTCACTCACCATACTCGGCAGCAGGTATAGGCGCCAGGTCCCCCGCCGCTAGTTGCGGCGAGTCCCTCCGCAAGCTCTCGACCGCGCCCTCGAGGCACTCCTCCAAGATGGCCGCCTCCTCGTCTCTCTCGCGTCGCTTCACAAGTATTGAACCGGCTCAAGCGTCTGACATTAGTATGACGAGTACTAGTTCACTCACCATACTCGGCAGCAGGTATAGGCGCCAGGTCCCCCGCCGCTAGTTGCGGCGAGTCCCTCCGCAAGCTCTCGACCGCGCCCTCGAGGCACTCCTCCAAGATGGCCGCCTCCTCGTCTCTCTCGCGTCGCTTCACAAGTATTGAACCGGCTCAAGCGTCTGACATTAGTATGACGAGTACTAGTTCACTCACCATACTCGGCAGCAGGTATAGGCGCCAGGTCCCCCGCCGCTAGTTGCGGCGAGTCCCTCCGCAAGCTCTCGACCGCGCCCTCGAGGCACTCCTCCAAGATGGCCGCCTCCTCGTCTCTCTCGCGTCGCTTCACAAGTATTGAACCGGCTCAAGCGTCTGACATTAGTATGACGAGTACTAGTTCACTCACCATACTCGGCAGCAGGTATAGGCGCCAGGTCCCCCGCCGCTAGTTGCGGCGAGTCCCTCCGCAAGCTCTCGACCGCGCCCTCGAGGCACTCCTCCAAGATGGCCGCCTCCTCGTCTCTCTCGCGTCGCTTCACAAGTATTGAACCGGCTCAAGCGTCTGACATTAGTATGACGAGTACTAGTTCACTCACCATACTCGGCAGCAGGTATAGGCGCCAGGTCCCCCGCCGCTAGTTGCGGCGAGTCCCTCCGCAAGCTCTCGACCGCGCCCTCGAGGCACTCCTCCAAGATGGCCGCCTCCTCGTCTCTCTAGCGTCGCTTCACAAGTATTGAACCGGCTCAAGCGTCTGACATTAGTATGACGAGTACTAGTTCACTCACCATACTCGGCAGCAGGTATAGGCGCCAGGTCCCCCGCCGCTAGTTGCGGCGAGTCCCTCCGCAAGCTCTCGACCGCGCCCTCGAGGCACTCCTCCAAGATGGCCGCCTCCTCGTCTCTCTCGCGTCGCTTCACAAGTATTGAACCGGCTCAAGCGTCTGACATTAGTATGACGAGTACTAGTTCACTCACCATACTCGGCAGCAGGTATAGGCGCCAGGTCCCCCGCCGCTAGTTGCGGCGAGTCCCTCCGCAAGCTCTCGACCGCGCCCTCGAGGCACTCCTCCAAGATGGCCGCCTCCTCGTCTCTCTCGCGTCGCTTCACAAGTATTGAACCGGCTCAAGCGTCTGACATTAGTATGACGAGTACTAGTTCACTCACCATACTCGGCAGCAGGTATAGGCGCCAGGTCCCCCGCCGCTAGTTGCGGCGAGTCCCTCCGCAAGCTCTCGACCGCGCCCTCGAGGCACTCCTCCAAGATGGCCGCCTCCTCGTCTCTCTCGCGTCGCTTCACAAGTATTGAACCGGCTCAAGCGTCTGACATTAGTATGACGAGTACTAGTTCACTCACCATACTCGGCAGCAGGTATAGGCGCCAGGTCCCCCGCCGCTAGTTGCGGCGAGTCCCTCCGCAAGCTCTCGACCGCGCCCTCGAGGCACTCCTCCAAGATGGCCGCCTCCTCGTCTCTCTCGCGTCGCTTCACAAGTATTGAACCGGCTCAAGCGTCTGACATTAGTATGACGAGTACTAGTTCACTAACCATACTCGGCAGCAGGTATAGGCGCCAGGTCCCCCGCCGCTAGTTGCGGCGAGTCCCTCCGCAAGCTCTCGACCGCGCCCTCGAGGCACTCCTCCAAGATGGCCGCCTCCTCGTCTCTCTCGCGTCGCTTCACAAGTATTGAACCGGCTCAAGCGTCTGACATTAGTATGACTAGTACTAGTTCACTCACCATACTCGGCAGCAGGTATAGGCGCTAGGTCCCCCGCCGCTAGTTGCGGCGAGTCCCTCCGCAAGCTCTCGACCGCGCCCTCGAGGCACTCCTCCAAGATGGCCGCCTCCTCGTCTCTCTCGCGTCGCTTCACAAGTATTGAACCGGCTCAAGCGTCTGACATTAGTATGACTAGTACTAGTTCACTCACCATACTCGGCAGCAGGTATAGGCGCCAGGTCCCCCGCCGCTAGTTGCGGCGAGTCCCTCCGCAAGCTCTCGACCGCGCCCTCGAGGCACTCCTCCAAGATGGCCGCCTCCTCGTCTCTCTCGCGTCGCTTCACAAGTATTGAACCGGCTCAAGCGTCTGACATTAGTATGACTAGTACTAGTTCACTCACCATACTCGGCAGCAGGTATAGGCGCCAGGTCCCCCGCCGCTAGTTGCGGCGAGTCCCTCCGCAAGCTCTCGACCGCGCCCTCGAGGCACTCCTCCAAGATGGCCGCCTCCTCGTCTCTCTCGCGTCGCTTCACAAGTATTGAACCGGCTAAAGCGTCTGACATTATTCGCTCGCTGTCCACTTCTTGGATTCGGTCCACGGATTGGTCGGAGTCTGTTCTGCTGCCTGTGAAACAAGTGAATAATTCACTTAGTAACGGTATTTCTAATGACAAAAAAAACTAGTAATGCCGAGTCTTTTGCCTAGAACATAACAGCTATTAGTCATGGCTGACATAGATTTCTTCGTGGTGATTATTCCAAGACCTAAACCACTACACACAATATAATATTCTTTTGGCGATACTGCTTCCGCAAATGCAGCTTTTTGTCCTGGCTGACATAGATTTCTTCGTGGTGATTATCCCAAGAGTCCCAAGACCTAAACCACTACACAAGGACTACTCATCCGGGGCATATTCCTACTAAAAATTATATTCTTTTGGCGATACTACTTCCGCATATGCAGAGCGAAGTATCTTAACGCACTTGAGACAATATTGCTCCATTTCGACCGCTTAAAACGCTCGGAGCTTTTTCGAAATATTAATTTTCATCCGTTAGGAAGTATTAGCTAGTCCGGTCCCGGTAGCATTGAATGGGTGTTGTACGGTATACGGTACCTATGGGCGGCAGCAGGGTGTAGCGGTCGAAGGCACAGTCGAGCTCGTATCGCGTGTAGCGGCCGTCGCGAGGGAAGTCGTCGTACGGGTTGCACTCGTCCAGTAGAGACGGGACGGAGAGGGTTTCCTCTGAACGGGTCTTCTGGATTTCCGCTTTGGTGTCTGGAAGAGAATATTGAAAACACGAATAAACACCTTGTAGAATAGTTATCTGCAGTATCTAACAGATCATCAAAGCCTTGGAAATACGTGGACACACCTCAGTGGGATTCAAACCCAGGACCGTTGGCTTCGTTAACACCAAAAGCTCTCGGAGTAAAGCGAGCACCTCTGTTGCGCTCTCTGTTGCACTTATCATGACGCTGCAGAGAACGCAACAAGTGTTATTGTGATGTCGCGGGAGCTATGGGGGCTAGCACAACTGACGCCGCGCCGCGACGCGAGTCGAGAAGGATCTACCCTCCTCGTTCTAATTTGCACGGTGCGAGTGTGACAGGGGACGCTCAGTCGCGCGACAAGCGGCTTGTCAGCAAGTTGTGCTAGACGTACAGGACCGGTCTTTGGGGAAGGCCTATGTCCAGCAGTGGACGTCTCGTCGTGCTTTGATTATTTATGTAGCCGTAACAAACACAAAGCGCTGTGATTATGTTTGTTTTCGCTCATTTATTTTTTATATAATTATTATATTATGCTATCGGTGAGGATCTGTTATTAGCTCAATATCACTACTGTTTATAAGCTACTGTATAGTATTTAAGCTTATGATCTTCCTATATAAATATTTATTATAGTATATTTATACGTTAAAGATCGCATGCAGGTCTATTGGCGATGATGGTAGATGCGGTGTGTATGTGTATGTGTAGTGTCAGTGTGTATGTGTAGTGTGTACCTGCGCGTCGCCGCTGCACGGAGAGCGTCTCCATGCGCCGGCGCAGCTCCAGCATCTTGTTCATGGTGACGGCGTTGTCGCGCGCGCCGCCCGCGTCCCGCGCCGCGCCCGCCCGCGGCGAGCTGCCGTGCGAGAGGGACGACGAATCTGGGGGGAACAACAACATGCGACTCTATAGCGCGGTTTCCAAACCAACACCACCAACGTAAGGTATACAGGGTGTATAATCCAAATGGGAAGGACCCGTGATAGGATGAACATTTAAGTACGGTAAGCAGTTTCGGATTAATGTTATTTTTGCTCGTTTCTGGAAGCGCGTCTAGACGCGAATAGGCACGTTTTTTGCCACACACTCCACTCGTACGAGCGTTGCGTATACGGTGTACAAAGACGCTTCCCCGAACACTAGCGAACACACCCGAAATAACGATGATAATGATGTCCTCCCAGACGTATCCGTCGACGTAATCTAAACCTGGAAGACAACGTGCAGGGGCTCGATTAGTGGGACTCGCAAACCCAAATTTGGTTCGGAGAGTACCTACGACCGCAAGAGACACAGTGAAGCTGTCCACTAAAGTCATAAGTGGTAGGACGGCTTGGATCGAGTTTAAGGGCACTGGCGATTAGCGTCCAGCATGTAGCAACGCATGTGATTCGTCTAAATTGAAAAGGCATTTGACCGCGTCCCGAGGTCAGCTCCGTGGACATCAGAATAACCGCATGTAGGCTCGTTCGATTTCCCGAAGCGCAAAATGCACCAGAGCCGAGTTTAGCAGCAAAATGTTTGTCTTGTTAAGATTACGATTTTAATGTAAAATTTGATAGTCAAAGTGGTACTGGCACATAATTTCCATGTGCTCTGCCTACCCCTTTTGGGAATGAAAGCGTGAATCTACGTATGTATGTATCTTTTTTATTGACAGTGACAACGCGAGCCGCGGGACAAGTTATGTCGAACGATAGTATCACTGCGGCGTCAACCGCGTCCGGGTGAAGTTGCTCCTCAGCGGTGCATGAGAGCAGAGTTTAGTCGAAGCGACGACCAGGCCCCTATTTCACCAACTCGACAATTATCACCTGACAACGACAATTCTCCGTACATTGCTGGATCGACAAGTAACCTAGCGACCACCTTAACTTCTATAACGGACGGGTACGCGGGGCGGCGGCGGCGGCCGCGGCTGCTGGCGGAGCCGAGAGGCAGAACCAACTTGCTTCGTAAAGCGCCTCTCAGTCGCGCCGTACACACACTAAACCTAGTTGCTGGCCAAACTGATATATTTCATTGTTCAATGTCCGAATTTGTTAAAGTGTGTCTGTGACTTGTGCAAGTATAATAATTAGTTTAAATCAATTTGATATTTAAGGCGCTATTGCATTAGGTTAACCTGTAAAAATAGTTGCTATATTGAAATAAATAAATAACACGCAATGCATGGCGAATTGTCAGTCAGGTGACAATTGTCAAGTTGAAGTGAGTGTGAGTGTACAGTATACGTACAGTCGGCGTGGTCGATGGGCTGCAGCGAGCCGTCCCGGTTCTCGCGCACGCGCAGCATGTTGACGCGCTCGCCGTCGCGGAACACCAGCACCGTCACCTTGCAGCCGCCCGCGCCCGCGCCCGCGCCCGCGCCGCTGCTCGACCAGCTTTCATCTCTGCAACAAGACACATATCAATAGATCACCATCATCTCAGCTCATTAATTTCGAGAAGAAACCAATTGCTACGCCTATTAAGGAGCAGGTCCATTACTGCGGGTTTCGTTAGGATGGAGAGAGGTAGGCCACAGCGAAATGCCATCTCGCTATTTGGACCTTTTAGACCACTCCAGACACTCCACTCCTTTTAGATAGCTCGAGAAGAACCTACTTACAGAAACCCGCAGCCATAATAACGCCATTACTTGCTCTGTAGGTACGAGTATATGGTGTTGTGTTCCTGATAGTGAGAGAAGTCGATAGAGCTCCCGAGAAAGGAGCGCATTCGGCTCTATGAACCCAATGAATCTTCAAATCAATAGAGTCCATCAGGCAGACCGTGTCCTAGCTTGCCACAGTATAAGTATTAAAAAAATGCAAACGGGACCACGGTAAGGGGTGCCCTTCGCTTTTTTATGTTCTAAATTATTATTATTATTATTTTTATTGTTTGGCCGAAAATTTTTAGTCTAATATTTAATGGTATACTTATTCTTTAGCATAAAGATTTTTTTGCATACATATTTTTTGTCCTAAAACATGTTTGACCTAAAATTGTTTAGTATATATTTTTCATGACTAAAAGGCTGAATGTATAATATTCTTTAGCCTAACTAACATAAAACCTAAAACAAAACAAACAATGGCTCCAATCTCAGCGCCTAAACTACTTATTTTAAAACTAGGTTAGGTAGGTCGGTAGGCAAGGGCGTTAAATTAGGTTAGGGCAGCCAAAAAAGGGGGGACGGAAGGGGCGAAGCCATCCACCCCAAACAAGGGGGCTCGAGGGCAAAGCCCCCCGCAGTGGAAAAACAAATAATTGTAAAAGTACATTTGGTAGGTTAGTTTAGGGTTAGCTTGTGTCCGTTAGAGCGGAAATAGGCACCCCGCGAAGCAGGGTGACGTCGTAATGCTGGCGGTTAGGTTAGGACCTCTACACAAAACGCAAAAACGTCTAATTGCGTTTTTTTGTTTTGGTTAAAACATATTATGCCAACTAACATATTTGACTGAATGAAATTTGCTCAATGTACCAAGTAAGTTCACCAGTTGGTGAACGAGATATTTCTTGGCAAATGACATTCTACAAAACTTTTTTGGAAAGTGATAATTTGTCAAACATTTTTTGGTAAAAAATAGGTAACCCAATTTAATAAACATTGACAGTTTGGATATTATCAGTATGATACTGTACTAAAATACATTCGACCAAACAATGTTATTCCATACAAATGTTACACTAAACAATTTACGACCAAAAAAATATATGCAAAACAATTTCGGCCAAATAATTTTCGACACAATAAACAATCGACCAAAGATTATTAGACCAAAAAATATGTGCCGAAGAAAATATCGGGCAAAAAATTTTAGACCAACAGATATAGACCCCACGTTAAGATATGGAAGAATTCAGTGGAGCTTCAAATGTCGATGATTAACGAAATATGAAACTGCAGTAAGGTCATTTCCGGAGCGTTTCAAATGCCATCACAACCATGTCCGAATTTCTGACGAAGACCTAGTACCCAGTAGGTACCTATGCCTACCTGTTCGAGTCCAACAGACGTTCTATATCCCGCCAGGGCTCGGCGGGGGGCGGCGGCAGGCGGCGCGTGGAGATGGGCCCGCCCCGCATGCCCAGCACGAGCCGAAGGCGAGCGCCGTCCGATATGCCCAGCGCGCGGAGCGAGGAGGAGTCTTCCAGCTCTTTCAGGTTATAGACTAGGTGCTGTTGGGAGACTGGGATACCTGTAATAGAGGGAGACTGTTTAGTTATCAAGCAAAAAATAATACTTGAACAAATGTATATTGTAATTTTAAAATCCCCTTTATTTATTTTTACTACCCGACTGCCAAGGAGAGAACGGTTATGTTTTTATGTATGTGGCATGCCCTGCAGCCTAAGCCGTTTGACGGATTACGACATAATATGATGTCGTTGGAGAGCATAGGCTATATATTTGTAAAAAAACCAGTTGAGCTTTTCAAAAAACCTTTTTTTATACGTACTTATATGTTTAAAACTAAATATTTGTCCGAAGATACGATCTGAAAAAACATGAAACACCCTTAAAGGGCTCCTAGCTCTCAATGACCTTCGATCTGTAACTGTCCGTTTTTCCTGTTTTTTATGGGTTATCGTTAATACGCACACAGCACAACGAGGTTGACCAAAATAATATCGCATATTTTCTTCAAACCTCACCGTTTTCGTGATAATATGGCACCAAACTTTAGCAACTTTAGGCCAAAAAAAGTTTTTTGGACGTAACTTTTGTGAACATGAATTAAAATTAAATAAGGAACAGTTATGCAGATTTCATATACAATAGTGCATAAACAATATACTTATATCGAAAACAGAGCTTTTTAGGACCATGTTTGCAAAAGCCATTAAAAATATTTTTTCAAATAAACACTTGTGCAGTAGATACCTAAAGGATTGAAGAACCGATAAGCGTTTGTGCCATAAATATATATATAGTTTCGACGAAGGAATATCAACTCAAAACTCGACAAAAAGTGCGTGGAGCCCCTTAAGAGTCCTCACCACGGTCGACTGAAGTTGACTTTCCATACATGCCGTTTCAAAATGAGAACCAAAATACGTTGGTGTGGAGAGTCAAGCGCCCTGGCCACTCTTAATAATTAATAAATTCATACAAACAACTTGAACAAATTACCTAGGCTGCGCAGAAGCAAATTTTAGGTGTCCAAGCGTACCGCCCGTCTTAGTAGGCTGTTAGTTTGCTGTAAAAATGATTCATTGACTTTCTTTTCAGATTTATTTATTGACTACCACCACATAATAAAGTAGGTAGTTGTTAAAAAGACAAGCGTGAAAAATGTTTTACGATGCTTACTTTTTCTTGATATTATTTTTATTCTACTCCAAAGCGAGTAGTTAGTAATTAGTTAAAACTGACACATTCACATAATTACACAATAAAGCGGGGTCCTTTTTGATCGTGTGTAGGATGCGCAAACTTTCCTCCCTGACGTCATCTAATGCTCAAGAAGTTTGCCGGCTAATACTGACTAATTTCCGCCGTCGGCTTTGAATGCTATTTCAACAGTTTAGATCAGATACACACGCTTTTTAATCTATATGCAAATTTGAACACGCTAACATTTATTTAGTCAGTAATTACTAATTAACACTAACAGGTCCATCACTCCAACAATTAGTTGCATGAGCAACTCGACGGACAGTATGATAAACTACTAAAATTACCAATACGCAATCATCATCATCATCATCATCATATCAGCCGAAAGACGTCCACTGCTGGACATAGGCCTCCCCCAAAGAGTGCCAAAGTGACCGATCCCGCGCCGCCCGCATCCAGCGGACTCCCGCAACCTTTACCAGGTCATCAGTCCACCTTGTCGGGGGCCTACCCACGCTGCGCCTTCCGGTACGTGGTCGCCACTCGAGAACCTTTCCGCCCCAACGGCCATCGGTTCTACGTGCTATGTGCCCCGCCCACTGCCACTTAAGTTTAGCGATCCGGAGGGCTATATCGGTTACCTTGGTTCTGCTGCGGATAGCCTCATTTCTGATGCGGTCACGCAGCGAAACTCCCAACATGGCCCTCGCCATTGCCCTTTCCATTGCCCAATACGCAATAGGTACATGATAATATAAAAATACCGAATCAAGTTCCAGCTAGTGATTGCACAAGCTTGCCTAGTCTAATCTGATCGAATTAACTTTAGGCAGGGTGCATAAAATTATTCCTACTATCCATACTAATATTATAAATGGGAAAGTGTACGTGTGTGTTTGTTTGTTTGTCCATCTTTCACGGCAAAACGGAGCGACGGATTGACGTGATTTTTTAAGTGGAGATAGTTGAAGGGATTGAGACTGACATAGGATAGTTTTAACTCCGAAATCATCCCCTAGGGGGGTGTAATGGGGGGGGGGGGTGTAAAAGTTTGTATGGAGCTGCGATATAAACGAGTACCACGCGGACGGAGTTGCGGGCAGAAGATAGTAGTATTATGAATGCGAAATATTGAATGTTTGGATGTTTGTTACTCAATCTAGACACGCTTAATCACCAATTTGGATTAAGTTTTGCACGAAGATAGTTTATAATATAGGATTAAAATATAGGATAGTTTTGATCCCGGGCCCACAGCACAGACGAAGTCGCGGGCTGAAGCTAGTGTTGATAATAATGGTAACCTTTCACGAATCGAGTTAAAGCTAAACTACATTTCACAGATATTACCTCTTAATCATTAGTATAGATACCCATGGATTACAATTATTATCAAAGATAAGTGGTGCCTGAAAATTAGCAGTTAATAGAGGTAGAGAACTAGGTATACCTACCGGATCAGATCATGCATGACCCAATTATAGATGCCGTCAAACTTCTTGAACATGCGGGACGAAGTGGGGGGGCAGCTCGCAGGTACAATTCGCCTTTGCGCAGGCAAGGTCAAATATTCAAGAAGTTTGACGGCATCTGTACCTTACACGCACTCAGAACACGTTTAGTTAACTTATGCACCGGTTGTGTAGACTTGGCTTTATACAAAAGCTGCATAATTTACACCAGGTAGCAAAATCGTTTGTATCTACAACAGTTACAAAGTGATTTTAATACAAACGAATACAGTGTTCGAAATATGTGGACAGTGATCGAAAAACACTTGCGGACAAAGAATACGGGTCGGTAAATTACCGTCATATTTCCTAAAATAGTGAAAGGTTGTACAGTTTTTTTTAATCCTGTCACGATCTTTATTTAACTGCCAAAATAAACGGTAAAAAATATGGTTATCAGGTTTAAATCGGACTTGTAAAAATCCATGAAAAAAACAACGCTAACGGAGCTAGATATCGCGAAAATCGTCACTTTTGGAATTGCTAATACAGTTGAGTATTATAAATTATAAAGAATAGCAATATATTATTTAGATAAAACGTGTTAAATATTGTAAAAAAAAACCTATTGCGGTTATTTAATTTAGGAAGACCCGAATTTTTGAACGCGAGAGTTATTTTGAACACAACTTAATTTTAAGGATACATACATAAGTTTACTCCGATATATTTGAGCCTCTGGGAAACGTACACATATGTTCATACATTATAATCTTTGTTCGAACTCGACTGTACATAAAAGGAAAGGTATTCTACATGCAAATGCGCATGATCAAATACATATGCAATAGTTGCGATGTAAATTAGATGTGCGTACACTCAAATTCAAATTCAAATTCAAATTATTTATTCTGCAAATAGGCCACAAGGGCACTTTTACATGTCAAACGGTAATTTACAATAAAAATAATAATCTTACAATAAAAGAATAATAATCTTACACAATAATAATTTAAAATTTGCACATTAAGGACTGATATAACAACACACTAAATGTCACAAAGTTAATGAAAACAAAACAAAATATGACCATTACATTCGATTAGGATAAGGTCTGTGCATTAACAGAAAGTTAATGATATTAATTCAGTATTCCAGAGATGTATAAGGTCTCTGAGCGTCCAAGTACAATTAATAATTATTCAATGTTCGTAGAGATGTATACGGTCTCTAAGCGTCCAAACAAAACAATAAAAAAAGGAATATTAATGTAATATTGTCAGTGATGTACATGGTCAATAACAACAAAACGTGTCAAGATCGGAATGATGTCTCTCGTCAATACAATAATAATAAAATAACACTAGTATTTAAGAAGTTAGGTACTATGCCCTTGCAAGCATGAACAGTCCGGACTCCACAAACAGCACCCGATCACGAGTATGACGCATATCTCAGCCATCGCCTCCCTCAACCATATGTTAGGGAAGGTGGCGACCCGATCAACGACGCCACCGTAAGCAAAGCCCTTTAAGCGAGCATGACATATTCAAGCCACCGGACAGTGTTAAGAACAAAGATTAATAAGCGACTTGCTCGGCGAGAAACAGCATTACGTGCTCTCTTCTTACATAAAATGGAACAATTATTTCAGGTAGGTACTTATAATGTGTATTTAGGTATATTCCTAATAGAATTAGCCTACTACTGGCTTAAAGGCATTTTTGTCGTTTAAGAAATCGTTGACAGTATAATACGCCTTGCTTAGCAAATTACTTTTAACATGAGACTTAAATTGACTGAACGGTAAATTAACAATTTCGGTGGGTATTTTATTATAAAAACGTATGCAGTTCCCCACGAACGACGTGCTAACCTTGCGGAGACGACTGGCCTTCACTGCGATCTTGTTTTTACTTCTGGTGTTGAAGTCGTGGATATCGCTGTTGAGTTTGAACTCGTGAAGGTTTTTCCGCACATACATGATATTCTCAAGAATGTATTGGCATGCTACAGTAAGAATGTTTGCCTCCTTAAGGGGCTCCATACAAGAATCGTTCATTTTTGTCGATGTTTATGTCGATATTTCTCCATTAATACTAAGGATACAATTAAGGAATTAATGCGAAACTGATCTTTGATCCTTTGTTTTGGTTTTCAAGAGCGTAAATAAGAATAGAAAAATTATCTTTTTTTTTATGATTTTTTTAAGCACAGCCCAACGCAGCACAACTTTTTGATATTCGAACTTAATTAGGGTACTTATTGATATGAAATCTACATGTTACTGTTCCTCGTTGTCGTCTCTATCTTTTGTCGAGAGATATCAATTTTAAAGTTATTATTAAAAAAAATTGAACCAAAAAACTAACTTTCGCGTCGTACGTATTGAGCGAGTGCCTGCGCGGGCGACGGGAGCGGGGATTCAGTGTGGATTCGAGAGCGGTACGAGTCGGACGCACGCCGAATTTCACGCTGCGCTGCTTATTCCTAAAATTTCTGCTTGTATTGTTTGTGTTTGATTGGTGTGATAAATATTTATTGCGACATAGACGCTTCTATAAAACTAGTGATAGTGAGGTGCGGACGCCAATTTGTTATTTAGTTCTAAGTGCGATATGGACGCTGATTTGTTTTTAGTTATTACCTACGTGCGAAATGGACGCTTTATTTGTTATATTTGTGTAGTATAATCGTGTTAGTAATTATTAAACTTTTACGTACGTAGGTAATTGTGGCGTGTCGTGCGTATAACATTTCGTTTTACAATGGGAAGAATAAAAAAATGTAAGCAGCAAATTCAACTCAAAATAAAGGAAATGAACAAAGCGTAAGTACATTACCATTTTTTAGTTTACCTGTTTATTAGTCTCCAATAATAACGTAAAATATATAAACTGGGTAATGTAAATGATGTCACATTTCGATTAATTTGTTAATGTTTGCATAGCGTCGTGGATTCTATCTACCCTTGACTAGGGATATAGTAGGCCCGAGTTCGATCCTCTCGACTGGCAAACTTTTTGTGTTTTTTTATCATTCATTATAACGTCAAAAACCAGGATATTTACTGTTTTACTATAATTTATGACAAATAAATTGTTTTAGTTAATTTTAATTGTATATCGCACATTCTGATGGACGGAAATATTTCGCTATAAATACCTATAAAAGATAGATGCGCGACTTGTTGACGTGTGTACCAGACCGGCTGATTTTTGTTCCGCCAGCGACCCGAGCATAGTAGGTATTTATAAAAAAAAATGCGACGAGAGTTCCATAGGCCGTTCGTTACGCCGACGATACCTATTCAATGAGTTTATTTATATTAGGTACAGTCAAGTTCTCCAATATCTAAACAGACCTTTCGAAAATACCTATACAGAGACTTTATTGTTAGGTACTGAAATAACTTACATATTTTTGAAAGGTATGTATAGATATTGGAGAACTCGACTGTACCTTCTGGTTCATCCTCATCCTCCTAGCGTCATTCCTGGTGGTGCCCTGAAGCCTCAAAATAGAGCGTTCTATCTACTGAACCCTCATTAAATGATACTTGTACATACCTACTCCTTTACGATTTTTCATTAGGTTTTATAAGTAGGTATTGAAATCAAAATCTATGATTGATTTCAATACGTCGACAATAAGCTAATAATCCTAAAGTAGTAATAATGTAGGTACCTAGTATTTTCATTGAAAAGCTCTCAGCTGTTTTGTCTTTGTAAGCGTGGTGGCCACTAATCTAAATATTGAATTTCTAGTGAACAACATGTGGGAGACGGAATGCCTGCAAGTAGCAATGATACCACAGCGGCCGTTGAAAGACATTCTCTTGACGCTAGGTAAGTACCTACTTCTCTGCGCGTCTACGCTGGATTGGCAAACTTTTGTACCTACTTAGTGACGGTGTTGACTGACTGACTCCACACAATAGGCCATCAAGGCCGCCACTACAGGACGCCACTATGCGTTGGAATGCGATAGAAGTATGTCTTTCTCCCCCTAACGCATAGTGGCGTCCTGTAGTGGCGGCCTTGATGGCCCATTGTGTGGAGCAGGTTTCACCAATTGTGCGATTCAAACTACACTAGTTCTACAGAAGTTCGTCCGAGGCGATTTGTCGGTAAGCGTTGTAACGAGTACGAACGCATAGATGAATATACAGGGTGACTCCAAATTCGTGTTACAAAATAGCAAAGTTTGAATCTATCCGTGATTCTGAGCAACTTTTACTATGGAACCAACTTTGGGTTACCTACCTATGCAAAAAAATAAAACACCTGTTCATCAACACATTTTCGTCAGTCTAAAATGTCTAAAAGTTAGATTTTTTGGCATAATGGCAATGGCATAACACAAAGTTGGTCCCATAGTAGATAATAATATAGCAATTTTTTATACTTTAATAAAAATATGTCTTTGGTGAAATTAAATAGCGTACATAACATTTTTTATGAATGTAAATATGGATGTTATTTTTTTTAGCGTTTTGGAAGAATCTATGGAAGTTGATCAATGATCATGATGCTAGTGATGCACACATTGAAATGATGTCGCAAGAAGATGACAATGATGTAGAACATTTTGAGGTAAGTGTATGTTAATCAATACTAGTGTCCGTCCGAAGTTTCGGTTTCGGCCTAAAAAATGAGTTAAATAAATGCGGAAGTTTACTTACGATTTTAGAATTCGTCTAATGATAGTAGGTAATTACGTAATTTCATTGTTTATTGTTTTGTTTGATACAATTTTTTTCTGATAATTAAACGGTTGTATAGAAGCTTTTATGATAAATTGAGCCCATAGCCCACTTAGCCCGCGCCCATACGGTCAACTCAGCCCGCGGGCTAAGTGGGCTATGGCCTCAGTTGACCACAAAGGCGTAAAGAGGTCACATTTGTGAGTAAATTTATACGTTTTTTTAAGAAATTGAATGTTTTGTTACAGTTTGAGGTGTCACCAGAAAACACGTCCATCCTCAAAAGAAAAATACTAAGTTTGGTTACCATTTTACGATCCCAAAAATCGTTATCTCTTTTTTATTTTCTTTACTTTTAGCGGCTCGCGATTGTTAGATCGTGGTTAGATCAGACTGCAAATATACAACTTTGTCGGTTTGTGATGTGTAATAATTGTCCCTGGACTTGGTTGGTAGGTACTTAATACCAATTATGATTGTTATTTACTTCTAGTGCACCAGTCTTCCAAATTTTTCAGAAGGGTAGGGTACCCTTCTGAATCTTTTCTTCAATAGCTTTGTATTTGCCTATGTTATATGCAGTAATAGGACACTTTACTTCGACAATTGTGTCATCGCCGCATAAACCATCTGGTGTTGCCCCTAGGTAATGCAGGTTTTTGACAATAAAAAGGCCGCATTGCTCAATCACAATGTTGAGTTGCTTTGATAACTGTTTCATCATCATCAGCATCCCCTTCGTTATCTCTTCCATGACTTATGGAGGATACGTGACCCAGCTGTGCTGGCACAGCTGGTGTCCGGTCTCATTTTTATTATCTTTCCAAAGTTAGTGGCAGTCAGAAGCGACCTTCGTAGGTCCAACCACTCACTTGAATAACTTTGAAGAAGTTTTTTTTTGGATTATACCCCTTTCTTCGTCCGTTTTATTTAGGTTCTGCATGTGTAAAGCTTTTAGCTTTTCAAATTATAAAACCTAAAAGAAAATTATTTTCTAGAGAAAATAAACTGAAAGATAGTGACTACGGTGACAGTTGTCACAAACCGGATATGGTTAACGATCAATTCGAGAGACTAAAAGCTTTAAACTTGCAGAGTCTAAATAAAACGGACGAAGAAAGGGATCTGATCCAAAAAAAACTATTCTTCAAAGTCAATCCAGTGAGTGGTTGGAGCTAAGACGGTCGCTTCTAACTGCCTCTAACTTTGGCAAGATCATAAAAATGAGACCGGACACCAGCTGTGCCAGGACAGTTAAACAATTATTGTATAAAGTTAACCTTCCAAAAAAAAAAAAAAATCCTCTGCCCCTATCTAGGTCTAGCAAAACAGCGGCACGGCCGTAACATCTTTTTTCGAAGCAGTTCAGGCCATTTTCGTCCACCCAAAAACTTCGTTGTGGATAAAACTAGAAGCCTGAATTTTCAGTAACCAAGCAGGCATTGTATAATCACGTTATATTTCAAATTTCATTCAATTTGAACCAGTAGTTGAATTATAACTAGTCAAAGTTTCTTAAATTTGTCACTCATTCGTCACTAGTCACTCACTCACTGCCTGACTGACTAGACTAAACTTTGTGGCAGTGGGCGTGGCACATTGAAAGAAAGAAAGAAATAAAATATATTTATTTAACATATAAGAAATAAAAGACAAAAGAAATTAGATACATAATTGCACGTTAGAACCGATGGCCGTTGGGGCGGAAAGGTTCTCGAGTGGCGACTACGTACCAAAAGGCGCGGCTTGGGTAGGCCCTCCACAAAGGGGGTTGCGGGTGGCGCAGGACCGGTCACATAGGCACTCTTTGGGGGAGGCCTTTGTCCAGTCTTTCGGCTTATATGATGATACGATATGGTAAAAATCACCGGAAGGACTAGCGATCTATTGTTAGCAGTGCGGAATTTAATCGTCGAACTACCAGTCATCCTGTATAATCTAAGTACCTATTCCAAAACTTCTTGCTACTACGTAATTTTTTTGTGATTTACTGTCGTTCGGTAAAAATGTAAAATCGTCAACAAATAACCGTTTTGAAATTGGACTAAAAGTATATTTAGTGTAAATGGTAATTGTGCCTAAATAATATGTTTACTTTTTTTTTTATTTCCATTTTGTGGTTTTTCGAATTGATCGAAGTTTAGTTCATTTCGACATTTTCAACCAATAATTTCCGGTTGTCAATTTTCCATTTGTGGTGAATGACGGTAATTCTTTTTAGTGTTGTAAGTACTTCATTCTGTTGACTTTTTACTAGAATCCAACCCCCTCCTCATTCCTGGTATGAATCCTGTACAGAAACATGCATGCGGTATATAACGCAAACTATAGGTATTAATCTCATCTCATTTCATCTAAAAAGACATTAGGCACACCTAATCGTCGTCTATTTGATATCATAAATAAAAATAAAAAATATATTTGTTTGTTTTATTTTTAACTCTCGCAGTGAAGGGTCAAGGTAAAAATCGATTATAGTTTTGAAATATATATTATTATCACAACCAAATATATTAGCTACTACTAAAAATAATACTTATTATACCTACCCTACGTGTAAATAATTGCATTTGAAAAACTGTATGCAGTTTTTCAATTGTATAAGCATACAGATATAACATATCTACATGCTCATACAATATTTAATTATTTAACCAAACTATGTTTTTTTAGAAATTCCTAATACAAAAAAATATCAAAAGGTAATACCTAACTGGGGATCGAACTCGATATCTCATGCATGGTAAGCAGAGTCACTTGCCACAGCGCCAATTTTTGGGCCGCTTGCGACGCCATCTGTTATAACAGTAGTCGATACGGATCGAATAAGCTTGTGTTACTGATTCGCCTTAAGATCACGAGGTGGCGCTGTTACCCGCCTTCGACGTAAGTACAATGTATTGTGCGGGGGGAAGCGGGGAGCCGATCGCTGAAGGTCGTTGGGACGTAGGAGCCCCTTAAACCGCTGAACCAATTTAGATGAAATTTGGAAAGTGGAAAATGGTAAAGAGATAGTTTGAGTCCCGGCAAGGACATAGGAGCGTTTTTATCCCGGAAATAATCCCTTAAGGGAGTGAAATGGGGGGTGAAAGTTTGTATGGGGCTACGATACAAACGAGTTCCACGCGGAAGGAGTCGCGGGCAGAAGCTAGTGCTTACCTATAAAATAACACAGAAAGCAATTTTGCATGTACCATCTGTAATGTTGTTTTTCTGATGGTAAGAGACTTTCTGGTTATGAGCTGACGACGAGGGCTCTGCAGGCAACCCTCCTACAAGGGTCACGTTTCTCAGCAGATGACTGTACTTTACAGACCAGCTTAAAGATTATGCGGGTTGCGCGCATCTTACAAAAAAAAACTATTTAAAGAATAATCTTTTTAACTTTAACTCCCGATGGTATCATAATGACGATAAAAGCGTCGTTAGGGACTGTTGACCATTATAAGAGTCATGGATCAAAATATTACGGCAATTATATTTCCATATTAACTAGAATGAATATAAAACTAGAAGTTTTCAGTCAAGGCGATGAATCACGCGTGGCGTGGCGCCAAGACAACTTCTTCGTCCAGTTGTTTTGGACACACGACAACATGTTATATGTTTAGATGCCCTATCGACTTTGTCAATGTCTTGTTTGCTTTGGTGCTGCAAGCTGTGAAAGTAAGCATATTATAAAATACTAACTTCCGCCCGCGCCTTCGTCTGCATTGTTGGCCCGGGATAAATACTATCCAATATCTTAATCCAGGCTTTAAATTATCTTCGTGCAAAATTTCATCCAAATCGATTGAGCCGTTTAAGCGTTATTGAGTAACAAACATCCAAATCTTCACATTTATAATATTAGTAGGATGATTAGGGGAGCCGCCTAAACTAAAACATATGTTAAATGACAGTTAAGCTTCGCTCGTTTCCAAAATAAAAAGATTACTTTGAACCAAATAATATTTGCTTAGTAAGATTTCTAACATCAATATTGGGAATTTGGTATTTACGAGCCAATACGCAAATTAGCTGGCCGCGCGGCTTCCTAAATATCCAAACGAATAATTATATTAGCTAAATTTAATATCTAGTGATCGATTTGAACAATACTGTAGATAATTTTCCTGCACCTTTTTTCCGCAAATACAAGGTTACCTTAGTAGTAATCCTGAAACCCGTGCAAACACTATTAGCATGTATGCTAATAGTGTTTGCACATTATCAATACAAATGGAATAAAGGAAAAAACGAGTGAATTTAATGACTAGTCCAGTTTACAGCTAGAAATAGCATATTTCCGGTGGTACGAAAATATCAAACATGCCTATGTACATAGACAAAGTATAAAATAGGTGCATCGATTGAAAATGTAAAACAGGCACACATAAAAAATTGCTAGGTACTCGACAGACAAGACTTTCGATGAAAAACCCAGGGTTCGAAAGGATAATTATCACGATAATGACAGATGGATAATTATCGATTGACAATAAAAAAAATTGCACTCGTGAAAGTGAACTGCATTCGAACGCACGAAGTGGGGCCGCGCCACGCCATAGGGATTCCCCTTACAAGAAGAACTCAGTTCGGATTATGTAAAGTTGAGCAAACTCTACTTTCAAACTGTTAAAAATATAATTTGAATTTCCCGCCTTTTTCTAGCCAGCTTATTTTGTTTCTGCGCTATCGTTTTGTTCTCTCTCTTCATATTGTTCACTCCGTGACAATGTCATAATCTTGGATTTTATGGTACTTATAAATAAACTGTTTCATCACAAATTCCACCTTGCGTTAATCCATCAGGTTATGGGCATCACAAACAAAAAAAGATTTTTCCAAGTCGGTCCAGGAGACTTCGAATAATCGGGGAACATACAGTCGAGGAAACGGGAAACATGATGTACGTTCCCAAAGGTTTAATAATATCTGAGCAACCTTATGCCCTTGAAATTAAGTCGTGTTGACATATTTTAGATCACTTTGTCCATGGACCTATGTTAGAACTCGACTGTACATAAAAAAATCAAGATTCCGGCGAACTGAGAACCTCCTTTTTAAAGTCCGTTAATAACAGACTAATACGCAATGGATTGGGCGATCTATATACCAAGTTTGCGCTGACGGTCAATACTAGAGGATAACTCAGTCCAAATATATTATAATCAGTAAAGCCGATAAGACCAGGATGTAACTTCAAGTCTATTCTAGCCGCGATTCGCGGAAGAGTGACATAATTTAGTGTTATAGTAGGCGATACATGCACGTATCGAAGGTCGTAAAACCTTTGCACAATTCCAATCAAATGAGCTTAGCTTAGCGCGTCACGTGTAGAGCGTCATAGGTACCCACGGCCAGTGTAGGATTTATAACGGTCATATAAACGTCTGATACGTTGCCTGTATATGACGTCACGGTTTTCTATGATTCAACAACGTCGGCAATTTCACCGTTACGTATTTAAACCTTTGATGGTTAGGCACGGTATCAAAAGTTATGAAGTGACATCAAGTACTTTGTCAAACTCGACATGACGTATCAAATGTGACGAGTATTTCAAGTAGTCCAGAAGAAAAGTGACTGGAATTTTATTAGTCATACAAATGTACATTTTGGGGACTTCACTAATCTGCATCTTCTTCTCGCAAAACTGGTAAGAGTGAAGTCACTAAGTCTTACAAATAGTAATATTAGTTGAAGCTTGCCTATCGGTGTTTTATCGGATACATTTTGGAGAATGCACTACTTAATTCCACCTTCCCCGTTCCCTCACAAACGACCAGGGTTGTTATTCGCTAACGCGCTAAGGCGCGCGGCTGTTTTATGCGTTAAACGCTGCGATTCCATAGAGGCATAGATATCTGCGATTACCGCATAGAAGGTATTTATGGAATCGCAGCGTTTAACGCATAAAACCGCGCGCCTAATGCGGTTCACCCCGCCGGACACCCGTCACGAAAGTAGACCTCAGCCTACGGTTAGTTACTATGCATCGCGGTGTCAAGATATATTTGTGGGTGAGCGTTGAGGCGAGCTTAAAACAAGTTACAGAATAAGGGGGCATGGGCGGGAGCGAATGCACCCTTCTGTTGTCATCATCATCATCATCATCATCATATCAGCCGAAAGACGTCCACTGCTGGACATAGGCCTCCCCCAAAGAGTGTCAAAGTGACCGATCCCGCGCCACCCGCATCCAGCGGACTCCCGCAACCTTTACCAGGTCATCAGTCCACCTTGTCGGGGGCCTACCCACGCTGCGCCTTCCGGTACGTGGTCGCCACTCGAGAACCTTTCCGCCCCAAAGGCCATCGGTTCTACGTGCTATGTGCCCCGCCCACTGCCACTTCAGTTTAGCGATCCGGAGGGCTATATCGGTTACCTTGGTTCTGCTGCGGATAGCCTCATCTCTGATGCGGTCACGCAGAGAAACTCCCAACATGGCCCTCTCCATTGCCCTTTGGGTGACTTTGAGCCTTCTTATGAGGCCCATAGTAAGCGACCACGATTCAGTGCCATATGACATCACTGGCAACACACACTGGTCAAAGACTTTCGTCTTGAGACACTGCGGAATATTGGACGAAAAGATTTGCCGTAGCCTCCCGAACGCTGCCCAGCCGAGTCGGATTCGACGATTGACCTCTTTCTCGAAGTTGGACCTACCTAACTGGATCGTCTGTCCTAGGTATACATAATCGTCTTCAACTTCGAGCGTAAAGTGTCCGATTGTAATGGGAGTTGGTACTACATGGGCATTTGACATGATCTTCGTCTTATCCATGTTCATTCTTAGACCAACTCGCTCGGATGCTCTACTGAGGTCATCGAGCATCGTACTTAAGTCCTCCATGGTCTCAGCCAAGACTACTATATCGTCAGCAAACCGAAGGTGAGTGATGTACTCGCCGTTGATGCTGATGCCTAGCCTTCTCCAGTCCAGAGTCTTGAAAACGTCCTCCAGTGCAGCGGTGAACAGTTTTGGAGAAATAACATCTCCTTGCCTGACTCCCCGCTGCAGCGGAATAGGTTTCGAGTTCTGGTCCTGGAGTCGGACTGACATAGTGGCGCTCTCGTACAAACACTTCAGCACTTCGATATAGCGATAGTCAACTTGGCACCGCTGGAGAGACTGTAGTACAGCCCAGGTTTCAATCAATTCGAAGGCTTTTTCGTAGTCCACGAACGCTAAGCAGAGAGGCAGGTTATACTCCTCGGTCTTCTGTATAACCTGACGAAGCGTGTGGATGTGGTCTACGGTACTAAAGCCTCTTCGGAAACCGGCTTGTTCGGGAGGCTGGAAGTCATCTAGCCTGCGTACGAGACGGTTTGTAATGACCCTCGAAAACAGCTTACCTATAGACATGGCTCAGAAGTGAGATGGGTCTGTAGTTCTTCAGCAGAGTGTTGTCACCCTTTTTGAAGAACAACTTACCATTGTCTTACCTGTTGTCAACTTACCATTTATTCGCACGTAGCGATTTGTCTCGTCTTTCCTAATGCGAACTGCTTAGGAATTTCCATTCGCTCCCTCCGTCTGTATTCCCTGAGAACTAACATCTAGGTGGCTTCAAAACAAGAGTGTATAGACTATTACTGGACCAGTGAGCTCCATATTAGGCTCTGTCGTCGCTTACCATCAGATGAGACTAGGGTCAATGACTGGACAGTATTTTATAAACAAGTTTCTGTCAAAAAAAACATTTTTGGTACAAATTTGTATTGCCGACTGTACGTTTCTGTATACCATCGTCAACTACTCATTGAGACGATTCTAACGAGTCCAAACTCGATGAGGTTGTGTCGTTTATTTACGGAGTTCTTATGGCCACCTTCCAGCTCCATCATCAGATCACCTCTATGACATAATAATACTGCATTGTCATGTGATTTATATATGCATGCAAAATTTCAGCTCAATCGGAAACCGGGAAGTGGATCAAATTTAACTTGCAAGATTTGATTACAGACAGACAGGCAGACAACGATACAGGTGAAACTAAATAAAAACTTGTAAAAAACCGTGATGCTGTAGCTGTAGTGTGGTCTTCCTGGTGGTGAGTATGGTTGCTAGAGCTTTCGAAGATGCGCTATGTTGAGTCGAAAGCGTCCATATGCCACGGTGTCTGCTTTACCATCAGACAGCCTACGCTCGTTTACACCTTCAAGGTATAAAAAAAAACGGTCACGCTTGTCATCAAATCCCAAAAGGTACATTTCTGTAGAAACATTCTAAACTAGTCGTATCTACATCTTATATTTCCGCCTACCCCTATCCTTCTCTGCCTACCCCTCTGGGAAAGAGGCGTGATTATACGTATGTATGAATGTAATCCTTGCCCTCTTTCCGTGCGACCTCCCGACCTCGTCACACATGCGGCCAGCTGACCTAATCTGGGGTACGTTCGGATATCACCCTAGACCTAGAGCTATCCACACGGCAGTGATCGAAAAAACCGCCAACTCTAAAACATACCATTTTTAACCGACTTCAAAAAAAAGGAAGAGGTTATCAATTCGGCTGTATCTTTTTTTCAGTGTTTGTTACCTCAGAACTCCGTCATTGATGAGCCGATTCGGAAAAAAAAAATTTTGTTCTTATGTACATACTTCCAGGTGGGTCCCATTTTTTTCAAAATTCAGTTAGATGATGGGATCCATGAGGAATTGAGGGGACTTCTCAATTTTATTAGGCACACGTGTAGTGATTTTGGTATTTTCTGTTATAACTCGTGTATTTACATCCGGATTCATAAATTTGGTGGCGAGGAATTGATGATGAAGACCACAGATGACTTATCGAATTCCTCAATTATGAACTTTAAGTGCAAAAGTACGTTACTGGTTCTGATAAGATTCCGTTGAAATAGGAACTAATGAAGTGCCATTGGTGATGATCTTGGGGAATCGAAGGAAGTCCTCAAATATTATCGGCCCACATACAGCGATTCGGTTTATTTCTATAGTATCAACGCATTTGCTATCGGAAATTAGTTCATGTGGTAAATTGTAAAAAAAGATAGGAAATGTTCTCGTGGCTTGGCGGAGTACTAAATTGAAGTCGGTTAAAACTTTGTTTTTAAAGTAAATTATCAAACGCTCGCTCGATGCTCCCGGGGATTAACGCCAGGCCGTAGTGGTAGAGCGATGAGAGACACGACGGTCATCTTCATACATATTAATGTTTAACAAAGGCCCTTACGCTATGTCGATAAAAATCTACAATATTCCACAATAATTTCAAATGAAGCAAAATACAATATCTTTGTAAATAAACTTGAGGCTTATCTTGTAACGGAATGCCCATGTTCTCTACAAGAATTCGTGCGTTATTTTATTAGTTTATTAGGCATATATGTGTCGATGTAACTATTATAATAGATATTTGATAGATATCCGTGATCTCTGCCCACCCCTCTGGGAAACAGGTGTGATGATACGAACCTGTCTGTCATATGGTTGTTATAAAACAGCTGACTTTATAAATAGGGAGCAGCTTTTTTATCCCGGTCGGGTCAATGAGATTTACAATACACTTTGAAGTTTTGCCAACGAATCCTCGCGAACACACTATTGTCGAGATTAATGGTTCTGCCATTTTTGTCTGTATAGCAGCCATGGGCCACATAGTAACTAACGAAGTTGACGCGGGCCGCACTTGTTAGTAAGCTGTGACTATAGCAGACAAAACGTGTACGTATAAAACAGCCATGGAGGCTCACGAGCCGCCTGTTGCCGACCGATGGCTTATAGGATAAACTAGAGATGAACATAGTCTCATATTTAAGAGATGGCCATTGGATTCCTGGCGAAAGCCCGGGAGGGGCGGGAGTGGCAAACCATTATTTGGCGTAATTCTTTGTGGCAAAGATTCTTTGGAGTGAACATTTGCCCTTAATGACTTCGGTAATACTATATATTAGTAACCTACATCTAGGTTCCCAAACTTTTTTTAGGCACGCCCCCCTGCTGCCTAAAATGAAGTTCCCATGCCCCCCTTCGCCTCGATGCAAGGAAACGGAAGTGAATGGGTTAGCTAGCCAAATCATCATCATCTTCCTAGCGTTGCCGTTAGCGCCACGGCTCTTAGGTGTCTAGGGTCAGCTGAGTACCTAATCCCAAGTATCGGCGAGGCACTAGTTTTTGCGAAAGGATTTCCCGAGGCCCCGCGCCCCCCACTTTGAAAACCCCTGATCTAGGCTATATTTATGCCTCGCAGTTAGGAGGTTATTGGTGATCCTCTAACTTCACCCGTTTTCTTTGGACAGTCGAGTTCGAAAGGATGTATTCGACTATAACACGCGGGCGGAGTCGCGGATCCTGTAGTTACTACCTACATATTTCTGTAGTCTTCCCTAAACCGGAAGCAAAGAAGGATAATGACGAAAAAGTTCCTGAACAAGGTTACATCACCGGCAAAAATAGATCATAAAATCGGACTCAAACGGCCCTGAACCCACCTAAAAGTAGATTTAGTCCGCGATCTCAACAACGAGAACTGTAGATATTAGTGGAATGGAAGCGATCAATATATTCGGTATAACGACCGACTAATGTATAAACAATGTGGTTGAACTATAATTTTTCCAATGACATGTTTGTACATACATAGATACACGCCTTTATCCCTAAAAGGGGTATTAGGCAGAGCACATGAAACTTGTGTCCAGTGCCACTGTTAGCATAAATGTGGGTACAAAATATCGACAAAAGGTGATATCGCAGTGATAGGTTGCTAGCCCATCGCCCACAACACACTTCAACCCTGTTCCCTTAGTCGACTCTTACGACACCCACGGGAAGAAAGGGGGTGGTGCTATTCTAATCCGACACCACACGGGTTTGTTTCAGTTCTAAATGTAAACCCAAATAATCATTCGGTAAACGTAGCGCTCTCATTAGGGTTGGTATAGCCAAGTGGATGTCCCAAGGGCGATACAGAAGGGGCAGGGCTAGACAATCTCCCTTCTGTGAATCAGACGCCTTGCCCAGAAATTGGCCGGAAGAAATGCAGATATAAAAGCTGCGCTCCTCCAACGCCATTTGCCCCTGTCAGGCTGTCAAGCCCGTCACAGTCTTAGCTATAATATATCGAAATATATAGTATTTCTGAATGTGTGGTGTCTGTCAACTGTAGGACAGTCAAGGATTTTAATTGTTATACTAGATACTTCAAAGCTACTATTAAAATACCAAAATTAGTTGACACCTAAATTGCCCAACAATTAAAGACCTTGACTGTACACAAAATCCTATAATATCTTATCCTATATAATACTATTAAACATATTTTTATATATATTTGAAATGACGTTCTCGGTAACGGCTCTAACGATTTCGTTGAAATTTGGAACAATGGGGTAGCTAGGTCTCATGTCCGGGAAAAATGTTTTTTTCCGTATTTTCTCTATTTTCACCCGAGCAGAGCTCGGTCGCCCAGTGAACATATCGTTAATATGCCTTGCTACAAATGTATATTTATGTTGCACGCGTACATGTCCTGCTTGGCACAGTCTTTGGCGGATAAACTAACAAAAACCAAAGATTTATTTAATAACTACAACTTAGAAAAGTTGCAAAACCCCCGACATTTTCATTTCAAAGTCCAATATCTCATAAACGCTGAACAGATTTTCATGAAACATGGCTAACAACACTCGGGATAAAATTATCTACGACACAAAAAAAACGCATTCAAATCGGTCCATCCATTTGGGAGCTACAATACCACAGACCGATACAAAGATACACAGACACACAGCCATGTTAAACTTATAACACCCCTCTCTTTGAGTCGGGAGTTAAAAACATTCTACAATACACCTAGATCTCTATCGGATTCAACAAATAGGTTAGAAAAATCGATTACGGAAATAAATGGGTTGGTAACACGATCACGTCTAGACGGTGTTGCGATGAACCTAAATGACTTTCGATTGCTAAAAATGCAGTGTCCAGTCCCATCACATACCGATGTATGCATACTAGCAGTCCACGCGGCTCCACCCGCGAATTCCATAGAGCCCGTGCGGAACCTCGGGATAAAACATCTTCTGCCCGCGACTCCGCCTTAGGGAATGACGTCTGATGAAAAAAACTACCCTATGTCGTCCCCCGGGACTCAAATTATCTCTATATCAAAAAATCAAAATCGGTTCGGCGTTTTAAGCGTGAAGAGGTAACATACAGACTGACAAACGCACTTTCGTATTTATAACAATAGTATGGATTGGTAATACATGTACCTAGACCTCGGCATAAAAACTGTCCGGCAAGAAATAGCCAAAAGCAGCCTTAAATACCAGAAGCTAACGACCCACGTTAATAAACTTGCCCAGACGTTGAGCGGAACAGGGGGCCTTCAATACACCCGACTAAAGAGACATGACATCCCTAATCTCACCAAGAGATTCCCACAATAAGACTTAGAGAGTATATTGGAAAGCAATTTTTCAATAGTTTATAGCTCTCGGTGATAACATTTTAACAGACATTTGTCAGGAAAGAAAGTGGCTAATTGTTCTAAGAACAGATTGCCATGTAGCAGAATCATCAAAAAAAAAGTATGGATTGGTCTTGAATGTCCGTAGTATATTATACTATTAGGATAAATATAATAAGAGTTATTTCTGAGATTACTCCCTACATGACTTGGAACTCCGAACGAATTCAGAAATGTATAATACCTAAATATATTGTTTCGCGAATTCGTCTGCTTGGGCATCAGAATTGGGTATATCTCGGTAAGCTATCAGTTGCTATGCTCTGCCGTTTTTGAGTTAGTTAATTACATATAATATCTTTATGTGAAATTCACATTTTCCACGAGTGACACCGAGCTTCCGTACACACATGTGTATTTTGAACAGTAAATTTAAATATGTTTTAACGAGGTTATGTTACTAAGTCATAGCATCTTTATAGCATCTATATCTTATATGGCTCCAAGATAAATTAGAAAAACATGAATTTATAATGGATTTATTTTGTTTATTTCTTTTTAAAACAGATAATAATAAAGGAATTGAATATAATAGAGCGAATGTAAATTAACCAAAATTAAGATAATAACATTTATTAATATTTTTTCTGATCATTCAGAAGCTATAGTTTTTTGATGTCTGAAATTTTGTAGGATTTTGTCTAAGTTCATTTGACTGGACTATTAGTACTTTTTGATGGATCTGTATGGATAGTTATATAAATAAAAGGTATAAGGGACGAAATGTGGATTGAATTGTTTTGGAATGGTGAAGTACCTATGACAATTTTGAAGGTGATCAGAATGGATGAGGGCATAATAATTCCAAGTAAATAAATAAGATTATTTTAATGAAGATCTCATGTTAAGTATTTCCTCCACATGGTATTATAACATTAGCTAAGATTGTACTGTATTATGTCTCATTCACCAACATATGAGTAATTTTTTGATAATAATAATTCAACATTAAAGTCTGTTATTTAATTTAATGAACAAGGAATATGTGAGCTATCGATGAATGGGCTCATTCATACTTACTTAGTTACTTATTGTCAATATGTCAACAAATTCATTGCTTATATATTGTGGCAATATTATAGACATACATTGACATTAGAAGACAACAAAAGCATAACCTTGAGACTGATACAGGAAAAAATGCATTTTAGGTGTATCCTCACAATTAACCTTGAATTAAAATGTTAGTATTCAAGGTCTTCTATAATAAGAACCACACATAACATAGCAACTCATTACTAAATTATTTTTACTTGTTTTAATGAAGTCTAGACCATTGGTTGCCAAATCTTGAGTCAAATTGGAGAGTTACCAGTCTGGTAATGTGTAAAAATAACATCTAATAAATATAAAAAAAAGCATATATATGTCCCACTGCTAGATACAAAATTCTTACAGCTTATTCAAAAATACTAAGGACCTATCTAGAAATCTTTCTCTATGATATAGTTTGGCAATGATCCTGACACCTTGGGGCTTAAACACACCGTGTTTCATAAACGCGATGTGAATTGGCCCTTAGATCTCCAACGGGTGTTAAGCCAGCTTTAGACAAAGCCAGTGCTGGCTTGTTATTGTATGTAAAGCACTGACTGCCAGCACTGGTGGGAATAGAGCGCCGGCCTATTTTTCAAGCCAGTGAGCCAGCACTGCTTCGTCTAAACCTGGCTTTATTTCACAAAAACTTCACCGTCCTGGTCAGAGTCCGATTTAGACATTTAAAACATTCCTGTGCAGCATAAAAAATGAGGCAGCAATGAAACTCAATTTTATCTTAACTATTTTAGCTTTATGATAATAATACATATGCTCAATGTGCAACTCTATATTTAGATGAGATAGTAGGTATTTGACCTTGTATTGACTTGTACCATATTTGGACAGTACTGTACTGTCATCTTTTCTTTCTATGGTTTTACCATGACCCAGATTTAGTGGTATAGGACAAGCTATATGCAATGCAATATTATAAACAGTGACCACTTTAAAAACATATTTTTATATTTGGATTTATAATGATATTTTAATGACTATATAGCTCCAAGTGCTGCTTTGTCCACGGATTGCAAAGATTTCAGGCAAACCCGCAGGAAAAAAAATCCCTATAAACATATGGAAAGTCCATACTATATATTTAGGTGAAAGAATTTATGAAAACAGATGAGTAATTCCGGAGATTACTCATTACATAAAAAACTTACCAAGTTACAATCTCACAGACTTATCTTTTTTATAATATTAGTATAGAATAGAGTAGTTTCCGGTCTGGTCTTAGTCTGATGTGTAATATGCTATGTGAATGCAATTTTTCATCTAAATCTGTAGAGAAGTTAAATGTGAAAGAAAAAGAAACATCCAAACAATGGGGTAAGTAAGAAATTACCTGATATACCTGAGCTAACCCCATTAGTGCCTAATTACATGCAATGTGAATGTGTTTCAAAATAAGTTCTACAAACATAATGTTCGTTTTTTGTTTGTTCATATAAAGCTATGGAATAATGAAACCTAGATCAGCCCCTCGAAAAATGTGTTTTCTTTCCTTTTCTACTTTAAAGGTAAATTGTGATTTTTTGCCTCTCACATTATCTCAGCAAAGAAATGTCAATAACATTTGCACAAAGAAACAATCTACATACTCTAGCTATTAATAGAATAGAAGTTCTGGTTGAGAAAAACAATTCTGCATTTGTTTGCTTTAGTTTTATAGCATTCCTTGATTGTTTATGCATGCATATAAACTGAGTTAGTGTGTCAAATGCCCACTAGCCAGTGATACAATGTTTCGATCCAATGATAACCTGATAATTATTGTTTGGATGTTTGTGTTGCCACCTATGCTTTTGTTTTGCTAGCCACTTGGACTCTGCTTTATTACCGAGGTTTAAGTATTCAGGGCACAGTCCAGTTCTCTCTGGCAATATTTGATCAACTGGCGAGCGAATTTGTTGAATAACTGCGCAAAAAGGCCTCCTTTGTTGATCGGGAATGACGCATAACCAAATACGAAATATGTAATGGTATTGTGTAACTCACCCTCCACCCTGAAGATCTTCGACTTGATCGCGAAGATAGTGTCGGAGGGTGACACGGTCATCTCGAACGCGGTGCCCGTCAGGGTCTCCACCAGCACCTCCATCGTGGCCTGTCCCGCCGCCTCTTCCTGGAAACCCTTTGATCTATTCGACAGTCTCTCTGGGCATCCATGTTGGGACATTTCACACGCGTACCACTTTATTATTCACTACCTAAACCACATCGCGGAACACGGGGGACCGTGAAATATATCACCGATTGCCAGTCTGGGACGATCGCGCTGCGACGAAGTAAACTATGTGGCCGATTACAAACACACATCGAACATGTTTATCGTTATTATATAACCAGCACAGTTAATAGAAAGCTAAACAATGAAAACTTTATTAAGAATCTATTATTTTAAAGCAACAAAAATAATATAACACTGACTAAAATTAAATAAATACAATTTCGTGACAGAACAGAAGTAGATTTTTTTTCAATGATGGTGAATGAAATGGAATTGAATGATTCACGCAACGGATGTGGTTTACTTTATGAAAAATAAATAAAGAAAAGAATGCTTCAATAAAAATATTTTGTAATGTATTTTAAAAGACCATTAAAATTACGAAATCGTTGAAATTATTTAGTGATGTTTATTTAAGTAAATTCATTCGTTGTGATCATCATGAGTTGTGTAAGAACGCAACATGCAGTCAAATCCCATGGCAACATTTTAATTCTTCTTGTCATTGGTCGGATGTGGTTCTTGTCTATAACCTCTTTCTTTTCCGTCGTTCTTCGTTTACCGAAACAGAGGTTATAATCATGGTGCGTAAAAATTTATCACAAAAATTACCTTCATACTGGTGCAATTAACTTAATTCTGTAGCCAGTTCAAAGAGAGTGCTCGATAAAAACATAAGAAAAGTTATTTCAAGTATTTCAGTGCGAAATGTCATACACGCGTCACCTATCGCTTCGATGGAACATGTGGCTTCAACTTGGTTTTTCTGGTTACATTTTTGCAGACTCGCAAACGCCGTAATGGGGGACGAGCCAAGCACGGCCGCGGCCATGTGAAGGCTGTCCGATGCACCAACTGCGCGCGGTGCGTGCCCAAGGATAAAGCCATCAAGAAGTTCGTGATCAGAAATATCGTCGAAGCGGCTGCCGTGAGAGATATCAATGAAGCCTCAGTATACAACTGTAAGTTGAGATGATTTAAATCCTTGTAATTGGTAGCGGCAACCTAATACACGATATTTTTTTAGGGAATCATACAGCATGGCTGGATAAGGTCTTGTTTTCTAATGAGTTGCTGTATGGTGCTTCTAAACGAGCATTTTCTTGAAATTCCTGGCCGTCAACTAGCCTTACGCTGACTTTGTAGTTTGTACGCTAGATCAAGATGCACATACTTCCTGGCCACACAATGCCATAAAAATGTTGCCCGTTCAGAAGCCCCATTATGTGATTAAGAGTCCTGTTATTCTTAATTTCATCATTTATGAACAGACTGTCAAGACAAACCCACATAATTATATATGAAATGGACTGACAACTACATCTCACTGTGAATAATTTCAATCAGATCAAATAATAGAAATAAGGTTTGCTTCCTATATTTTAAGATTCCAATTGGCATTGGCAGTTGGCACAAATTGATGTGGTTAGCTTGGTGTGTAGTTGGTAGTGAACCTGACTATGAAACTATTCATCCCGGGATTGAATTCTGTTAATGGACGTTCTATACTGTATATTCCTATTTTAATGTATGATGTGGTATGCTGGGATGTAAGAGAAGTTAGTTTCTGCATCATCCTCATTGTTAACTTATTAAATTAGCCCTTTCAAACTGGGAAAACATGATCATGGCCCTGCTTATGCAAAATGAAGGGTATTGACATAAAGCTGAAGATCAAAAAATATGCTACATAGTTAAGAGGCTGCAGTAAGCTCGGCCGAATTTCACCTTCCCATACAAACGTAGTTACGCTCTCATTTTAAAACTACGGGTTGGATTGTGACGAAACTTTGCATATACAATGACATGAGGTATATCTATGTCTGTAATTACTTTATATGGTTCCAATTTATAAAACAAACAAAATACAGCAAAAACTAGTTTTGTATGAAAAACTTAAATTCACTGTATTTTTTTTATTATGGTATCTGAAGCTACATAAACTAATTACAGACATAGATATACCTCATTTCATTGAACATGCAAAGTTTCGTTACAATCCAACACGTAGTTTTAAAATGAGAGCGTAACTACGTTTGTATGGAGAATCAAGCTTACTGCGGACTCTTAAGGCCTTAATTTAATCTACTCTTTGACTTTCTCATTTTCGTAACGCCATTACATTTTATATGGGTAAAGTTACGAAAATGAGAAAGTTAAAGCGTAGATAAAATTAAGGCCTTAACTATGTAGCATATTTTTTGATCTTCACCCATAAACTCAAACTCCAAATGATATTTATTCAAGTAGGCCCAGTAACAAGCACTTTCAAATTGTCAGGTAGAAACATAATCTTAAGCTGATTAAATTACTTAGAGTAATTTATTAAACATAAAAAGTTAAATTTATATGAAGTATTTTAACATTTTTATAAAAAAATACTAGTCTAGAATGTTTCTAGAAAAACAATCTAATGTTTGACAATCTATGTTTTGAGTTGTCAATTAAATGTAATGCACCCATACAATTTGCATTGGCCTGGTCCGAGTTTGGAAGATTCTGATGAGGTCTATTGAGAAATATAGTGTGAACACCAAACATTTCCCTAACACAGAAGCACTAAACATACCTATGCCATTCTTTATAGTATATGTATGTGAACAAGGGAATTCTATTTCAATGCTTCAGTCCAGTCCAAACAGCTTGGTGGTTTTTGATATAATGAGGTGTTGTTGGATTCCTCAGAATCGCTTGAGTGACATAGGCTATAATAATATAAAATTTAAAACAAGCATTAGGGTTTTATGAAAAATATTTTCATTTGATTTGTTACTGTTTGATAAAGGTGACCACAGTATTCCTTCTTGACACAGCTTTGTTACATGGTTAAAGGCTTGGCCAAACACAGGGCGCGACGCAGCGCCATTAAATAAATAAATATTTAAAATATTTGCGGACGATCTTGCACAAATCGACCTAGCCCCAAACTAAGCAAAGCTTGTACTATGGGTGCTAGACGACGATAAACATACTTATATAGATAAATACATGCTTAAATAGATAGAAAACATCCATGACTAAGGAACAAATATTCGTGCTCATCACACAAATAAATGCCCTTACCGGGATTCGAACCCAGGACCTCCAGCTTCGTAGGCAGGGTCACTACCAACTAGGCTAAAGCGGTCGCCCTAAATACATGCTAACAGCATGTCATCGCGCCCCGCTTCTGTCGCGCCCCGCGCCGCGCTGCCCCTTGCGTCCTCTCGGCGCGAGCGCAGCGCAGCGCGGCGCGGACGCGGCGGCACGCACAGCCGCGCTGGGTCACATCAAGGAATGAGCGACCCTCCGGGCGCGAGTCACGCCCGCATCGCGCCGCGTTCGCGCGCGCGATGGGGGCGTGTTGAGAGCGCGAGGCCGGCGCGATCCACGCGCGCCCTGTTTGACCAGGCATCGCGCCGCGTTCGCGCGCGCGATGCGGGCGTGTTGAGAGCGCGAGGCCGGCGCGATCCACGCGCGCCCTGTTTGACCAGGCATCGCGCCGCGTTCGCGCGCGCGTTGGGGGCGTGTTGAGAGCGCGAGGCCGGCGCGATCCACGCGCGCCCTGTTTGACCAGGCATCGCGCCGCGTTCGCGCGCGCGATGGGGGCGTGTTGAGAGCGCGAGGCCGGCGCGATCCACGCGCGCCCTGTTTGACCAGGCATCGCGCCGCGTTCGCGCGCGCGATGGGGGCGTTTTGAGAGCGCGAGGCCGGCGCGATACACGCGCGCCCTGTTTGATCAGGCATCGCGCCGCGTTCGCGCGCGCGATGGGGGCGTGTTGAGAGCGCGAGGCCGGCGCGATCCGCGCGCGTCCTGTTTGACCAGGCATCGCGCCGGCATCACGCGGCGCGGACGTCGCGCTGCGTCGCGCTCTGTCTGGCCAAGCCTTAACAGTTTACACAGCGATGTAGCAGTGATCCAGCAATCAAGAGATTGTAGAATATTTATTATATTCAATTGGACAATGATAAATATGATAACTTAAGCATCATTAACACAAGCTCTATAATGCACTTTTGTAATATGCACCACATTATATTGACCTCAAATTGCCTCCCGTCCACCAGTCAAACCCCTCTGACACCTGGCCTATCGCGAAACGAAAACTGAATTTCTTTTGTTTATCTCCCAATTCGAGGGACAGATGGGAGATACATGAAGGAACTTTTGTTTCTTGTTAGGGCCTCTGCGGACGCTACTATAGTCCGACAGCTTCACTCAGGAGAAGCGCACAAGCAGGCGAGGACTGAGTGAAGGATAGACGACATCATATATGCAGAATTATGTGGCACACACTGTGACCATCAGGTCGATCACGTGACGCATTGTACGCGCGTCATTCAGGTAGATCTAGATGTCACTTTTTGTATGGGAAAATGACAGCCGAGTTAGTAAAGTTACCGTGTTTACCCCACTGGTATCTATAATAAGAGCGTAAACTCAGTCTAAAATTCCCATCTTTTCCAGCATTCCAGCTGCCGAAGCTGTACGCGAAGCTCCACTACTGCGTGTCGTGCGCAATCCACAGCAAAGTGGTGCGCAACAGGTCCAAGAAGGACCGCCGCATACGCACGCCGCCCAAGAGCAACTTCCCGCGCGACATGTCCCGCCCGCAGAATGCGCAGCGAAAGTAGGGAGTTATTTTAATTATAAAAATTAAAAAGTGAATGTTTTTTATTGATGGCTACATTTTCCTGCGGCTTCTTTTTTTAAAGCAAGTTGTCACGACAACACATACGTGTATTGCGTATGCGCAGGGCACCGCGCCGACCCGTTGCTATGGATACACGCGCCCCGCCTTGCCTTTCCCCAGGCAGGACTTGGTTCATCTACATTCCTGTTTTTAACCCCCGACGATAATAATGGGTGTTATTAGTTCAAAATGTGTATCTGTGTGACTATCTGTGGCATATTAGGATCGGAGCTATAAAGCAGAAGCTACACTTACAGAATTTCAAGTCGAATAATTCTAAAGATGCTATTGTTTTAAAGGTTTTTTTATTTCATTATTTATCAATGGCAACCATTCATTCAAAATCTGCCAATTTGGATCTCTAGTTTCATAATTCGAGGCAACAAATGCAATGCAATTTTTTTTAGGAATATGGCAAAAACCTGTTTTTTTTTAAATACGACGGTGGCAAACAAGCGTACGGCCCGCCTGATGGTAAGCGGACATCGCAGCCTATAGACGCATGTAACTCCAAAGGAGTAACATGGGCGTTGCCGACCCTTGATATGCTTGATGTTTTTTGCAATTGAAAAAATAATGACCGTTTGTCCATCCGGTCACTGCGAGCTGATTAACATCATGGTGGCGCATCATCAGGCACTAGCGAGATTCTGACTGTTCAGTTGTGTCTCCGCCATTCCGTCTTACCCGTCACCCGCCTTGCCCCACTCTCCCCTAATCTTGATTTAGGCGGCCGCCGTGCTTCAAATTATGAATGAGGTTCGCACACGACGCGACTAGTCACAAACCGGTTAGTAACGCGTCGTCGTGTGCGAACCTCAATGAGAATGTATGGGCGGTGACGCGCAAGCAACTCGTTAGTAATTTACGTTTGTAACTAGTTCTTTTTGGGTAGCTCCGTGAGCGAAGGGCCTTACACCCTAAAATTGATAATTGCGCAGGTTCTACGTGTTGAGTATCACAATAAAATCGGTGGGAAATAACGAGACAAGAAAATGAGCAATAAAATTATATTCAAATTCCATTTTAGATACATATACAATCGTTGAACACTTACCAATCAAGAAGCTATATGCCTATTATAATCCAATAAAATTTTACAATATGCCCATTTCACGAAACAAAGTGTCCATTTTGTAAGTCTGGCAACACTATAAGCTGACCAATAACGACTGCACGGCTATCAAAAGACGGCGCGCAAGATCTCTCGATTGTTCTCGCACTATCCGTCTCTCTCTTATTAGCTAGAACACTTAGAAAGAGAGATATAGCGCGAGAAAAATCGAGAGGGCTCGCGCGCCGTCTTGTGAGAGCCGTGCTGGCTACCAGTGCAGTGTTGCCTGCTTTTAAACTTAATCTTTCTCGACTTCAGGCACTATAATTCATACTTTCAAAAACAACTGACGAAACATGATCACTATTTACTGCATTTCTACATAGCTTAGGACTAGAGGGATCAGCCTGTAGCGTAAAAGTCTTGAAATTAGGACATCTCTTAAGCTAAAAATTATTATCTCATTCTAAGAAGACTCACTGCAGCTGAATTCAAACTAACCGTCCTTGTACCACAGATGAAATACTAGTTCCTTACAGACACCAGCACGCGCCTAGGGCAGGGAAATTCAAACTAAAATCACTGCTAATGACGCTGCATTTAAGCTCATCGAAAAGGGACCATAGTGCAGTTCACGCTGAGGTCCTTTTTTCTTTTATGTTCTGAGTATAGCCCTGAGAATGACACTGCTGTGGTGAGTCTCCAAATGTCGTTCCGTTGAAGAGTAGGTCGGTTACAGGGTGAAAATAAAAAAAATGCACATACATTTTACATGGGTAGTTGTCGCGTCTTATACCTCTACTATTGACTGATCAGACTATACCAAATTTTGGCTTATCAAGCACTATTCGCTACCTATAGAAGTAACTGTCAAGATACCTATCAAATTTGTATAATCAGCGCATTTGTATAGTCCTTTGCTTGCATTTATTTGTGTCTAGATATGAACTCTTCGGAAACCAAATATTACACATTTACTCTAAAACCTAATGAAAACACAACCAAATCTATATCTCATTACGTAGCTGTTTACGTTACACTATATAAAGGCCACATGGCATATGTACAGTCCGCTAAGAAAAGGCCTACCAATTTTCAACTCTATTCTATTTGTGTTAAGGTTCAAAGGTAGACTACTTTATTGGCTTACTGTATACTAATATTTAATTCAAAACCTAAAACAGGGTGACATCCAGGTGACATAGAAATAGAAAAATGAGTCGTAAGCTAGGTCGTTTTTATATATCATGCTGTAACAAAATTGGCGTCTATGCACTTTAGTCATCTTTACAAATGTTTATATTTAAAACGGCATATGCCGCATATTCCATTTAGTTATTAATACAACTTAATATTGTACATTCGACTTTTCTACCCCCACAAAGCTACAATTTTATATTTAAAACTCTTCTCCTAATCAAAAACTTCATAATCTGTACCATTAATTTAGTAACAGAAAATATCATTAATGGTCAATTCAAACATTAACATCTTTCTTTTTATAGTTACTGTTGAGCTAAGTTAAAAACATTTATCCATAAAATGTATCAATCCCAATAAAAGTTCATGCACACATTCTTTGAAGTGACCCCATCACTCATAGTAAATTGTGTAGTTGTTACAACATAGGTTTGATAGATAATTATAAATAACAGAGTGAATAATAAATGTGAATCATAATGATTTTGAAAGAGAATAATACCTCAGCCTACTTTCCATAGACAATGATTTTACAGTAACAATTTAAAATATGTTAAAATTAAAACTAGAAAATGAATAACATTTGACAGTTTTGTGGTGATTCAATGCGATAGGCTGAATACACCATACAATCTCAGGAATATCTATATAAAACCATTAAAAAAATGTAATTGATTAAGTTTTCCCGATTTTAATTTTTTTACACATTATTTATACGAAACGGGATTTGATTGCGTCTTATTTCCGATGAAAATTCTCAGAACAATGGTTAAAATGGAATCATGGATGTCACAGTTAGGAAAAAAATACCCATAAAAATAAAAATGGTTTCCAAAAAACCTGTATTTGGTGAACTCTAGTAATTCAATTACAAATTACGTGAGACAACCATGAAACATATATCATGTCCCTGATACAATACAACATTCATAAAATCAAAAATGGACCCACACAAGTCTACCCAATAGCCAATCATTATAATTCACAATACCATAATTAAACTAAAATTCCTCATGTAGGTTTAATCTTGTAGATGGTCTGAGGAAACTTGGGCATGATAGGTTTGTCATTGGTCTCTAGGGCATTTTTCAGGTTCTTTTCAAACACTTTCTTGGCGTCGCAGAAGCCCTGCTTCGTTTTGCCGAAGGAGTTGGGGCCTGCTGATGTTGGAGTTTCTCTGAAAAATTATAAAAAAGATTTTTTACAACCTGGAATAGGTATTTTCAAACTGTAAATATGAGTTATTTATGTTCGTACACAATCAAATAATTGATTTAAAACTAGCTTGTGAGTTCACCCCCTACATAAAAACTTACAATGCTTTATACTCATAATTGTAGATTATGTACAAATGAAAACTGGTGGGCTTTTTTCATTTTCTTCATACTTTCAGGGCCCTATACAAGTTTTTTCATGTGGCCTGAACTAGAGCTTGAAAATCATTTTTTACCTATCTACCTTATGAACTTCATACTAGCTAAGTGTTTTGCATGCTCCATAAATACCATAATTGCACATCATACACTATTGGAGTTTATAAAATAAAATCAAGGTTTCACATACACATTTTGATGGACACTATTTCAGACATAATAGAATTACTGTTGTCTACTGTCCATCAACATATTAAATGACCCAATTTGTTTTCATTTCCCCGTTCTATCAAGTTCTTACTAGAAAATGAAACATTGAATAAAAACTCACCTCCCAATATTCCTCATCCTCATCCGGGCCTCTGCAGGCATTTCCTCCGGCTCATCATCATCATCATCAGCATTAAACACAGATGCAATGGTAGGCTTCGGAGTTGGTGCGTTAGGCTTAGAGCCCAAGTTCATCTTAATGGGCGCTTTAGGTTTGGAAAAGTCAATGCTGATTTTGCTGATGCGGGGCGGAGGGGGTGGCGCTGGGACCTCCTCGTCACTGGAGTCATCCCATTCGGTATGCTTTGGAAGTTTGTTTTCTAGAAATATTAAATAAGAGTTGGCCATTGAATAAAGAAGACACTTTGTTAGTAAATAAATCAAATAAAAATAAGTTCATTTCTGGGAACTAAACAATTATTCTACATCAGAACCTTCTATGAGGAAAATTATGTGATGAGCTTCCTTATTGTTGCATTTACATACCAATCTCTACAAATTAATACATTGAGCATAGGAAATCTTTACATCTCCATTATTTGTTTAGACGCTGGAGATATACATCTCTTTATAATAGGATAAGTTTATTGCAAAGTATTCAAATTTGAAATTGATCAAGATGTGACAGGAATTGATCAAGGATAATTGATAAGACATTTATCAGTAACGAAGCGGTGTGAACTCACTTTCATAACTACTATCCTCCCGAGACCGTTCCTTGGAATAGCGGCTGCTAGTGCTGCTAGTGCTGCTAGTGGCGGGTGTGCGGCGATGCTTCGGAGACCGCGAACGCGGCGACCGCGACCTGTCGCGCTCCCGTTCATGCCGCTCCTGCCTAGAATCATCACGCGCGGATCGAGACGACCCTGCCAATGCGAAACACTGGCCAAGATAAATAAAAGTACTTATATGACCCTACTTCTAAAAATCGAGCGTCGATAATCTCTTAAAATGCCATGCCATTCGAATACCTTTGCCGTAGTCGTAACGACCGCTCATTGTTGATTTCACCTTGATACGCTCGTAGTAAGAATTTCTTGATTTCCTTGTTATCAATCAAAATTTAAGTTCTTTTGACAGATTGTATTTCAGCCATTTTATAATTTCATAGAGTATATCGTAACTAGAGATAAACTAGCCACAATTAATATGATACTATAATCATGTTAGCCAACACCTAAATGCGAACTATGCACGCCCATGCCGGAACGTGTATAGACCACAGAAAAGTGTATTTTTCTTCCCAAAACACACACTGTCCGGATTGTACTACAAAAGTAATATTTTCCCGAGTACTACTTTTTAATTGCATTATCATTACCTCAATGTACTAGAAAGTGTACAATACAAACAACGGTTTGGACAGAAGAAATTTGACATGAAAGGAAATTCTATTATGAATGACATATCAATTGTCAATAAATAAACCAGTTGATCAAAATTCTAGGTTACGTGATTTAATTTAATATTTAGTTTATTTATATTTTTAAGGGAAGAAAGTACTTAGAAATCATAAATTAAGGAATCAAAATGTCTTTATTGCGCCGTACTCAGCGTTTGCTGAGCTTATCGAGCAAATATACGTCCAGAAACTGCCGATGTTTGTCGGATGCTACCAAATTAGATTCGAAGCGAGATAAAATAAAACAGGGACCAGGTTTAAAGGAATTTATCATTGGTGACCCTGAACCGGTTCCCCTAGACCGTCCTCACATACCTTATTTGCCGGAAAATATGAAATTTGCGTCAAAAAGGAAAGTTTATTTCGATGTGTATGGATGTCAAATGAATTTGAATGATACTGAGATTGTTTGGTCTATTTTGAAAAAAGAAGGGTTTGAGAAGACTGAAGTTGAAGATGATGCTGATATATTCCTGGTAATGACGTGTGCCATCAGAGAAGGGGCAGAGAGTAAGATTTGGCACCGCTTGGATCACTTGAGAGGATTCAAACGGAGACGGGCGCAGAAGAATAAAGAAAGACCTGTTAAAATTGGTTTACTCGGCTGTATGGCAGAGCGGCTCAAGACCAAGTTGATTGAGAAAGAAAAAGCAGTTGATGTCGGTAAGAAACTATAGATGTAATTAATATATTTCTGACTAGCTTTTGCCCCCGGCTTCGCCCGCGTAGTAAAAGTAATTTTCCAATAATTATTGAATTGCTACGCCGCCTACTAACCTACTACTACTAACTTCCCCTACTAATAACCAAACCCCGGATGACGGGAGCAAAAATGCACTTGTCACTAGTGCTTAGTTAAATATCGACTATTCTATCGACATCCATACGAACAAATTATTGAATCAGAAATTTATAGATCAAACTTATTATCTTACATGTCAGGTTGTTACACAATATTAGGTACATCAGGTAAGTATAGATACCATTTCAGTCAACTAATTACATTGGTACTATAATTATATCATACTCACGGGAACGATTTAAATATTTTGAATGATCTAAAATGGATAAACAGTGATTTGACAATAATACCTAGTACAATAAAACAATTACAAAATCAAAATTTAAGCCTGGAAGCCAGTTTAAATATAGTACACAAGTTGAAAGTGCACTTGTCAAGATTACGGTTACATCCTCAAGGTAAAGTTATTCACAACAAGTATCTATGAATAGTAGTTTTGAATACAAAATTTGCACCCCTATTTAATCCCCTTAGGGGTGGAATTTTCTAAAACGCTGAAAGAACTCTTTTTGTATCTTTATAAGTGTTAAAGATTGCAATTAAACAATTATCGCCTAGCAACATTATCGGTCTAAGATTTTTTAAAAGTAAAAAAAATAGATATATTGTCTATGCAATGACCAGTCGAATTTGAGTCGTTTAGTAGCAGCCAAAGTTGTCGTGTCGTTTTCGATTGGCTTGCTCTGAATTATTCCGTAAAATAACTGATTGTCGCGTCGCAGTTGCAAATAACATAATTTTAATATATAAACCGAGTGTGGAAGCAGGACACAACCATTTTAAGTCAATTCAGTTGAGTGCCGACAAGACTCCTATCGGTGGAAGCTTCAGGAAAGGTATTTCGCGAACTGTAGGTAAGTCGGCTAGCTGAAAGTTGGTGAAAGTACTCTGCCCTGTTTGCTGACACCGACTTCTGCCTACTACAATCGCAGACAAGCCTGGTAAGTGCTCAATTATATTGACTTAGAGACTATTCCACACAAACTTTATTTCGTACATTTTCGTATATTTTAATCTCGTAAATACAGTCCATTAAGAAAAAGACATTTGGTCTTCGAGCCGCATAGTATTGTAAGGCGATCGTGGAATATTTGGTGTTTTTAACAAGATTTTGTAGGTTCATATAGTTTTTTTCTCGTACAAATTTGAGGGTAATCTTAGAAACGTTTGGGTTGATTCTCTTTGGATAGAAGACGCGTTTCGTTTCTGTGTGTTGGTATACGTCGCGATCTGTCAAATAGAATAAAATCTAGTTTCGGAACGTTTCTAAGCTGTCAAATCAGTTATTGTTTAGTTCTTCAGTTGAGGTTAGAATAAATAATAATTGTCGGTGTTTTCGTTTATTGTGAAGTGTTATTGTGTTTCGTACGGGTAAAATGACTGGAACTGGAAATAGTGATAACGCTAGTGACAAGTGTGATAGAAACCGCGTAGGTCGTGATTATGCGTTCGCTCGAATGGAATACATCGCGAGCTCGGATTTGGCCGGGTACTCGCCTGATGATGTCAAGGCACTTGAGAGGGAATTCCACGCATTCCAAATAGAATTGTTATCGTCGCTGTCGAGCGGAGATAGGAAAAGTGAGCTACAAGTGTCATCGCAATTCGAAATGATGGTAAAAGCTATTAAATTGCGATTCACTAATCAAGTGTTAGAACAAAAGCCGCCACTTTCCAGTCCGAGCTCGTGTGTGCAATTGCCTCGTATTGTTATTGCCCCATTTAGTGGGAAGATGGAACAGTGGGTGTCTTTTATTCAAATATTCGATTCATTAATTCACAAGAAAGACATTCCTGCAGTTGAGAAGTTCCATTATTTGTTAACCAATGTGCAAGGTGAGGCGTTTAACCTAATAAAAAACTATCCCTTGTGTGACGAGAATTATGTTGCTGCTTATAACACATTGAAGCAGCATTATGAACGGAAAAGAGTAATTGCTTCAATGTTTTATGAAAAGTTGCTTAATTGCGAGTCTGTTAAATCGAAAAATAGTGTTGAATTGAATCGTGTTTGTCGCACCTTTAAAGAAAATTTAGAAATATTGGAAAAATATCAGTTACCTGATAAAAACTTCATGTTGTATCATTTGTTGTGGTCTAAGTTGGATGTTTTGACCAGAGAAGCCTTCGAGTTGCATCTCGAATCAAATATTGACATACCAGATTATGGAGTGTTAATTGCTTTCATCGAGAAGCGGAGTCAGGCCTTGGAAAATTCGGTGTCTCGGGCCAATAGTGTTGTTAACAAGCCCGTAGTTAAATCTAAATCGTCATTTGTTGTGCCGCCTGTCAGCCAATGTGTAATTTGTGCTGCTTCGGGCCACGGTTTGGAAAGCTGTACTCAATTTCTGAAATTGTCTCCGATGGAGAGATTTAATAGGGTAAAAGATAAGAAACTTTGTATCCTCTGTTGTCGGCCATCACATGGGGTAAAAAATTGTAAATCAACTGTCATGTGCCATACATGTAATGGCAAACATCACAAATTGTTGCATTTTGATAAAAGCAGCGACTCGAACCTGCATTATCAGAGGTCTCAGATGCTCCGGTAACCTTGGCTGTTCCAAACTGTAATGCACAGGTCTTATTCTCGACAGCTATTGTGCTGATAAAAAATAAATATAATAAATTGGTACCAATTCGAATATTGCTAGATAGTGCAAGTGCTTGCAATTTCATGACATTGAGATGCGCTCAAAAACTTGGATTGTCCATAAAGAATGCTAGTGGGCAATCAGTGAATGGCATTGGCCAAACGTCAACGGAGACTCTGGGATCTGTCGATTGTGAAATTGTCCCTACAAATAGCGAGTCCCATTATGAATTTTCGTTGGAAGCATTCATTTTGTCGCGGATTTGCTCTGATATGCCCTCGGAACAAATTGATGTCGCCTCTTGGGGGCATATTAGAAATTTAAATCTTGCAGATCCATCATTCTTCAAACCTGGACCTATTGACATGCTGGTTAGTGTGAATATTCTCGCTTCCGCTCTACAACCCGGTGTTGTCAAAGGCAATGCAGGGCAGCCTATTGCCATCCGCACAGTGTTCGGCTGGATTGTAATGGGCGAGTGTGCCTTAGGTGTTGCTTCTTCTCGTTCTCGTTCTCGTCGTGGTTCCAGTGTTGAGACGAAAGACTGCCTTCTCGTGTCGAGTCTTTCGTTGGACAATAATATAAAGCGGTTCTGGGAGTTGGAAAGTGTTGATACTCCTAGAGCTGTTGTTTTTTCGAAATCGGAATTGTTGTGTGAACAGTTAATGGAATCTTCGTACTGTCGCAATCCTGATGGAAGGATGGTGGTACCATTAACTTTTGTTGACACTGAGGACAAGCCTAAGTTTTCAGGGTCTCGAGAGATTGCCCTCAAGCGGCTCTTAAATTTAGAAAAGAAGTTTATCGTAAATCCCAATTTTCGGCAAGCTTACGTAAATTTCATGGATGATTATTTGGAGTGTGGTCACATGGCGGAAGTGGATCCCCCGTTATCGTCTGAGGGTCACTTCTTCTATATACCTCATCAGGGAATTTTGCGTGACTCTGTTACAACGCCTTTGCGCACAGTTTTTGATGCGAGTTCCGTGGATGCTACCGGGAAATCCTTAAATTCTACCTTGCTGCCAGGTCCCAAGTTACAAAAAAGTATATTCGATTTGTTGGTTCGATTTCGGTGGCATGCGATAGTCTTCACAGGAGATATCAAGCAGATGTATCGCCAGTTTCTAGTCGATCTGCAAGACTGTAACTATCAACGGATTTTATGGCGTCCATCCCCTGATGAACCTATCAAGGACTATCGCTTGCTCACAGTTAGTTATGGCGTGTCCTGTGCCCCCTACCAGGCGCTCTGGTGTGTGTCGAAGTTGGCGAAGGAATTCTCAGCTCGGGCGCCCCACGGTGCTGCAGTGCTAGCCAGGGATGCATATGTCGACGATATTGTTTCAGGGACGGATTCGGTCGAGAGTGCGATAAACTTGCGCAAGGAGTTGGTGGAAATTTTGTCATCCGCTCAGCTTTACTTGCGTAAATGGACCTCTAATAGTCCTCAATTCCTTGGAAGTCTGCCTGGGTCGGAGCTATATTCGGAGCAACTTCATAACTTCGAAGATGTTCATGACTTGTCGCTCAAAATTTTGGGTCTTTCGTGGCTCCCGAAGGAAGATAAGTTCACATTTAAGACAGTTCAAAATGACTGTCGCTGTACGAAGCGGTCGATCCTCTCTGACATCGCTCGTATTTTCGACCCATTGGGTTTGTTATCGCCTGTTGTATTTTTCGCAAAATACTTAATACAACGCTTATGGGTTTCTGGTGTCGAATGGGACAGTGAAATCCCCAGTGCTATCGCTCAGGAGTGGCGTAAGTTGAAGTCACAATTGTCGGAGTTAAGCTTACTGTCCATTCCCCGTAGAATGATTGAAACTTTCGTGTCGTTGCAGCTCCACGGGTACTGCGACGCTTCGGAGAGGGGCTACTGTGCCGTCGTTTATTGTCGTGTCGTTCAAAATGACGGTTCCATTGTCGTGCGTCTTTGCTGCGCAAAATCGAAGGTGGCTCCCCTGCGTAAGTGCTCGATACCTCGTTTGGAGTTGTTATCAGCCGTGTTATTGTCGGACCTGCTCGCTTCGTTCACTGAAGCTTTAAAAGATTTCCACACCTTTGACAGTGTCTATGCTTGGTCGGACTCCACTGTAGCCCTGACCTGGATTCGATCGTGTCCCTCCAGGTGGAAAACCTTTGTGGCAAACAGGGTTGCGCACATACAGGAACAGGTTCCCCCTGAATGTTGGCATCACGTTTCTGGTTTGGAAAACCCAGCGGATTCTGGTTCCCGCGGTTTGCTACCCGCTGACTTGGTCCAGAACCCGTTATGGTGGGCGGGGCCTTCCTGGCTTCCCCTTCCCCAAAAGTATTGGCCACAGTCAGAGATGATTCTGGACGACGCTGCTTCCAGTGAACAGAAGATTTATAGTCTATTCACAGCATCTAACGTCTCGTTTATAGACACAATTTTAAATCGATTTTCGTCGTTGCAGAAGGTATTGCGCACTTTGGCTTATTGTTTTCGATATTTGCACAACCTGCAAAATCCTTCGTCGAAAAATACAAACCCTAATTTGTCGCCTGAAGAACTTCACAGTGTTCTCCATTTTCTCGTGAAGCATGTCCAAGAATGTGCTTTCGCTTCAGTACTTCGTTGTTTGTCGAAGGAAAAGTCGCTCCGCTCTGTGGCCAAACCGATCCGAAAATTGTCGCCTTTTTTGGACGAATCTGGTTGTTTAAGGGTGGGCGGTCGCCTTTCTAAAGGTACTTTGTCGTTTGATGTTAAACATCCGCTCTTGCTGCCTCGTGATCATAGGTTAACAACGCTGGTCATTGAGGATTATCACAATCGGCTTATGCATCCTGGATTGCAAACGCTGCAAAATCTAATAGCCCAAGATTTTTGGATTATGTCGTCGAAAAGGGCTATAAACTCTGTGACTTCATCTTGCATGAAATGTTTTCGCGCTCATCCGAAGCTTGCTGAGCCTCCTATCATGGGCAATCTGCCAGCCTTTCGAATCAACCAAGTTAAACCCTTCTCGTCTTCGGCGGTTGATTACGCGGGTCCATTTGACACTAGTCTAGGTCGCGGTCGCGGCCTACGCACATTCAAATCGTATATTTGCCTGTTCGTGTGCACGGTCACAAAAGCAATGCATCTAGAGCTTGTTTCCGAGCTTACGACGGAAGCGTACTTGGCCGCTCTGCGCCGGTTTATCGCGCGTCGTGGTCGCTGCTCAAGACTCGTCTCGGATCAAGGCAGGAACTTTGTCGGTGCCTCCAATGCATTGCACGGTTTGATGACCAAAGCTGCGCGTTCCGAGCAAATTGAATTCGTGTTCAATCCCCCGGGTAGCCCGCATTTTTCCGGCTTGGCAGAAGCCGGTGTAAAGTCGGTCAAAACACACTTATCGCGTGTATTAGGATCGCAGCGCCTCACTTTCGAGGAACTATATACCGTTTTGACTCAAATAGAAGCCATGTTGAATTCGAGGCCTCTATCACCCGACCCAAACGATTTTTCGGTGTTGACAGCTGGCCACTTTCTGACGATGGAGCCGCTCACTATATTACCTGAAAGTAATTTAGTTGATGCAAAGTTAGGCCCCCTTCAGAGGTGGAAACTGATTCAAAAAATCCACCAAGATTTCTGGCGTAAGTGGCACTTAGAATATTTGCACACTCTACAACAGCGCCACAAATGGTACGATGGTCAAAACAAAATAGATGTCGGGACTCTTGTTCTCATTGTTAATGAGCAATGTAGTCCAATGAAATGGAAAATGGGTCGGGTGGTTCATCTCCATCCAGGAACGGATGGTATTTGTAGGGTTGTGACAGTCCGCACCGAGTCTGGTGAACTTAAAAGACCAGTTGTAAAACTGTGTCCTCTTCCTTTACCAAATTAAATAGTTTTATCGTCGCTCTTATCTAGTGTAAGTTATAGATAACGTACCTAGTAGAATTGTAGTGCCTCTAAAGAGATCCAACCCATATAGCTATAGTAAATTTCAAAATAACACGTATTTTGGTGGGCGGAATGTTAAAGATTGCAATTAAACAATTATCGCCTAGCAACATTATCGGTCTAAGATTTTTTAAAAGTAAAAAAAATAGATATATTGTCTATGCAATGACCAGTCGAATTTGAGTCGTTTAGTAGCAGCCAAAGTTGTCGTGTCGTTTTCGATTGGCTTGCTCTGAATTATTCCGTAAAATAACTGATTGTCGCGTCGCAGTTGCAAATAACATAATTTTAATATATAAACCGAGTGTGGAAGCAGGACACAACCATTTTAAGTCAATTCAGTTGAGTGCCGACAAGACTCCTATCGGTGGAAGCTTCAGGAAAGGTATTTCGCGAACTGTAGGTAAGTCGGCTAGCTGAAAGTTGGTGAAAGTACTCTGCCCTGTTTGCTGACACCGACTTCTGCCTACTACAATCGCAGACAAGCCTGGTAAGTGCTCAATTATATTGACTTAGAGACTATTCCACACAAACTTTATTTCGTACATTTTCGTATATTTTAATCTCGTAAATACAGTCCATTAAGAAAAAGACAATAAGTAATATCCCTACAAAGTTTCATGTCTCTAGTACAAAAAATAATGTTTCACCCATACAAACTTTGCACCCCTATTTAACACCCTTAGGGATAGAATTTCCAAAAATCCCGTCTTATCCATTGCCTACGTCATAAAAGGAAGGTCTGGTGTAAATTTCAAATTTGTAGTCCCAGTAGTTTTGAATACAAACTTTGCACCCCTATTTGACCCCCTTAGGGGTGGAATTTTGTAAAACGCTGAAAGTGCTTTTTTTGTATCTTAATAAGTAATCTTCCTACAAAGTTTTAAGTCTGTAGTTCAAAAAATAATGCTTCCCCCATACAAACTTTGGACCCCCGTTTTACCCCCTTAGGGGGTGAGTTTTGAAAAATCCTTTCTTAGTGCTCCTCTACCTTATAAGGAACCTACGTGCCAAATTTGGAATCCGTAGACCCAGCGGTTTGGGCTGTGCGTTGATATGTCAGTCAGTCAGTCAGTCAGTCAGTCAGTCAGTCAGTCAGTCAGTCAGTCAGTCAGTCAGTCAGTCAGTCAGTCAGTCAGCTTCTTCTTTTATATATTTAGATTATTTGTAGAAAATGAAATAATTAATGGTTATTATTACTTTACATTAATTTCAAAAGGCCCCCTTCCTTCTTCAGTGAAGTAGGAGGGTGGAGGATGGTATTAAAACTAATTGCCTGCATTATGGGTGTTGGAATAAAGGGTTATGTTGTTGGCCATAATATTTGTAAGTTCAATTACTTTTTTCTATTAGTGGCCGGGCCTGACAGCTATCGTGACTTACCCCGCCTGCTGGCCCTGACAGAAAGTGGTCAGACAGCTGTGAATGTGCTCCTGTCATTGGACGAGACTTACGCGGATGTGGTGCCCGTGAGACTGAACCAAGACAGTGTTTCTGCTTTCATGTGAGTTCCTTATGTTAACATATCGCAATGTCTGAATCATCAGTCTATCTCACTACTGGGTACAGGCCGTCTCTGGGCAAAAACCTAGATTTCCAACTAACTTAATTCATTTGCCAAATCTGGCCAGTCACTTTGGCACCATGAACCTATAATACTCAGGACAAGCTATGTAATAATAATACCATGTGAGAACGAGCCGGTAGCATACAAATCTCGATAAGTGGTACAGAAAGAGAAATATCATTCATTGTTCTTGTAATAGTTACACTTTTTTTTATTTACCACAACTGATTTAGTACGAAATTGTGGCACAAACCATTACCCGTCCAAATTTAGTAGGTTGTTTATGGTAAGTCATCAGCCATTTTAAGACCAGTTCTTAATTTAGCTGCATAGGAGCCTTTCCGTCTCTCACTGTGGCAACACATATGGCCTGTTCTGAGTATTATAGGTCCATGAGTGGCACCCATTCAGCGGCTATACAAAACCTATATTATATGCTGTAGTTTTTGTATAGCCACATAAATAGTTCCATTATGAAAATTAGTATAATTCTCACTCTTTCATTATGTCCAAAAGAAGAATGCAGTTTTCTGGAATATAAAATAACATTAACATTATTTATTTACTTTATTAACACAAATTATCGCTTGTATGATTAAGGTTTTATTTATTTGTTATTATATACATACAGTTCAATAATGCGGGGTTGCGACAACATGTGCACCTACTGCATAGTGCCGTTCACGCGCGGCCGCGAGCGCTCACGCCGCGCGCGCACCATCGTAGACGAGGCAAGAATGCTCGCGGACCAAGGCGTCAAAGAGATCACCTTGCTGGGACAGAATGTGAACAGCTATAGGGACGCTAGTGAGGATACTGAGAAGTGCCCTACACATTTAGCTAAAGGTAAGGGAGGTTTGACAGTGAAATGACTTGTAGTGCGCACTGCTGAATGTCGGCCTGTCCTCCATTGTAGACGAGGCAAGACTGCTCGCTGACCTAGGCGTCGAAGAGATCACCTTCCTGGGACAGATTCATCTACAGGGACGCTAGTGAGAATACTGAGAAGTGCCCGACGCAGTTGGCTAAAGGAAGCTACTACTACCTTCTACTATTCTTACTACTATATGGTAAGAGATGTTTAAGATGTGTTTGGAGCATAGCTCAGTCATACAGCACTGACTAAAAGGCATCCATTACTTGAAGTATGCACTTAATGACGGTTTATGTTTTGTGCTTGACTGGACATACCCACTTAAAATAACGCCTATACTCCAAAAAGGGGAGGCAGGGCACATATTTTCACTATAGATTAGAACCGAGTGGCCCCCACATACAAGGTGGAGTGATGAGCTGGTAAAGGTTGCGGGAATCTGTTGGATGCGGGTGGCGCAGGACCGGTCACTTTGGCACTCTTTGGGGGAGGCCTATGTCCAGCAGTGGACTTCTTTCGGCTGATATGATGATGATGATTTATTTAATCTTATGGCATACATTATTTTAGCCTTTTTAAAGTGTGTCACTCTTTAGTACCACCCAGGGGACACGTGCAGGGTTGTGGTAGGTAGCTCCTGCGGACGCGAGTGACAGTTGTCCCCCCTTTGTCAAGTGAGTGGGCAACTCGACTGTTAGAAGTTCTTAAGCCGCCCGAAGGCCTCTAACTCGGCTTTAGTTTTCAGACTACTGTCATAGACAGTAGCCGGATCAACTGGTCAGCGTGCCTTCCAAAGCACAGAAGCTCTAATTTATATTAACCACTCAAACATCAGGCAGTCACCCATCCAAAGACTGACCACTGCCATCTTTGCTTAACCTGCATATCGTTTCCGACTCGCAGGCACCTCTAGGCTATGAAAGCTTGATGATGATGATGATGATGATGATGATGATGACATGAGAACCACGTGATAGAAACTAAGAGTATGACAAACTATCCCAGGTTTCAAAACGGTGTACAAGCCGAAGCAAGGCGGGCTGCGGTTCGCGGAGCTGCTGGAGCAGGTGTCGGCCGCGGCGCCCGAGTCGCGGGTGCGTTTCACCGCTGCGCACCCCAAGGACTTCCCGGACGAGGTGAGCCCTGTTCAACGCGCACAGTTAAGCTGGGTTCACACGACATTATCCTGTACGTTTTCTGCACGTTCATTCGGTTTAAACAACATTTTGTACGTGCCACTATGTATACTTTAAGATGTATACTGAAAAAAAAACGTGCAGGACAATGCCGTGTGAACGAAGCCTTAGGTCTATAATGTTGGGGCCACACGAGCGGGAAACGTCAATGCCCAACATCGCGATAATTGTTGCCTTAGTTATGACGACGTAGTGTGGCCGCTTTGACGCAAGAATACTCGCGTTATTCTCTTTGATGTACCGCCACTTGAGCTATCGCTTAACGTCAAAAGTCATTATTGACGGCATTTCCCGCTAGTGTAGCCCGGGCATAATGGGGTGTATACATGTCATGATTTGTCAGCCCCAATTTATTAGAAGCTGACTAATTGCTATCGTCTGGAGGTATGTTGCGCTGCTGAACACTGTCAAACGAGTTGTAACGTATGCGGAGTGAAATTTGGACAAAGTTCAACGTCGTAATAAATAAATAAAAACCAGTTATTTCTAGAATTACAAATGCTTTTATAATAATTTATTTAACAAAGTTTAATGTAAAAAAAAGTTCACGCCCATGCGAGATGCTTTACGGCAGTTCTGTGGTACTTTGTCCATCGCTGTCGAAAATACAGATTCTGGCATTTTGTTCAACTCTGTTTTTATTTTTCGAATCAAACTTTGTACATTTTTTGGTCGAAAATTATTGCAATACACTCGCCTTTTTAAATTTGCCCAAAAATCTTCAATAGGGCGAAGCTGTGGAACATTAGGCGGATTTGATGTCTTCAGCACAAACGGGATCTTTAGCTTCGCCATTTTGGTTAGAGTTTTTTTCGCATAATGGCTTGAGGCTAAGTCCGGCCAAAATACTACATTTTCTCCTCTATGACTTGTTTTTATAAAATCCCGCACTATAGGCAAGCAACGCTCTATGTAACGATCAGCGTTCACAGCTAAACCAGATTCAAAGAACACGGGCTTAGACATACCGCGAGGACTGATGGCAAGCCATAGTAAAACTTTTTTAGGGAACTTAGTATGCTCGACGTATTTTACGTTTTCTTCAGTTGGACCATTGGTGTTTCCAAAATAGTAATTGCCTTGCCACTCATTTCCATCTAACGTGAAATGGGACTCGTCGTCCATAACGCATGTGACGTTATTTTCAGCGTAAAATATTTCATTAACCAATTTACGTAGTCGCTTTTTCTGAGTCGTTTTTTGACTTTCGGACACGGTTGGCTTAACTTTTCTGGAACGTTTATCAATGCCCATGTCTTTAAGATATTTTTTAACCGTTTTACCGTCACATCTAAATTTCCTTCCGAGCTCTCTATACGATTTAGCAATTAAATAATAAGCAGATTAATAAGAATACATTCGTTTAATTCGAAATACCCCAGTAAGTATAACGTGTGTGCCCGAATGAGTTGACACCGACCACTAGCGCCACACGTGGCCAAATACCGTACTAGCTTTATAATAGACAATGACACATATTCAATACAGCCTATTCAAATTTAATTCCAATACTCCCACTAAATTTGACATGTATTTCATTAGAATTCAATATCGTTCATTTGACCTATATATCTCATACAGTAACCACAATAAACAAAACAACATCACTAACTTTAACAGAACAGCTTCTTGACAACAATATAACATTACAACACAGAAAGTATCTGGTCTCTAAGGTTTGTAAATTGAACTGCAGGCAAAGCCTTTGTAAAGATGTCAGCAAGCTGCTCTGAACTTGGCACATACTTTATTACAATCAACTTTTGTTGGACCTTCTCACGAATAAAATTAAATTTCACATCAATATGTAAAGAAAGAAAGAAAGAAAGAAAGAAAACCATGTATTCTATAAAGCACACATAACAGGACTAGATTAATAATAATAACATAAAAAGGCGTGTACACTTTGTTCGGACAAAGGGTCCAGCAATGTGTGCGATAAAGAAAAGGCTGGGACTCAGCATGTGTTGCTATTTTGCAAAGTATGCAAATTGCAACGCTGTTATTCTGCCACAGCCTATGAGTCTAAATAGAAATCAAGTTGATCAAAAAAAAACTTATATAATAATAGACTATGTTTGCTTTTCTTGTGAAAAACTGGATTATTAATTAGCTTAATCGCACTTTGGTTGTCCATACATAAAGTTGTACAATTTTGCTCAATCTCAATATCCTTTAAAAATTGCCTCAGCCATAAAAGATTTTTGGCTGCCTCACAGCTTGCCATAAATTCAGCCTCACACGTTTACAAGGCGACACACGGCTGTTTCTGACTGGCCCAAGAAATAGGACCTCCATTTAACATAAACAGGTAACCTGTCGTCGACTTCCTTGTGTCCAAATCCCCAGCAAAATCTGAGTCTGAATATCCAAGCAAGCTTTCCCGACTTTGATACTTAATACAAACATCTTCTGTTTTCATTAGATACTTGATTATCCGTTTCAGTTGAACAACATGTTGCAAACTAGGACTGTTAATATATCTACTTAAAAAGTTTACACCATAAGATATATCCGGCCTAGATACATTTGCTAAAAACAGCAATGAGCCAATGGCTTCTCGGAATGGAAAATCAATTTCAACACTCTCATGGCTTACATTGTTTTGTATAGGCACATTCACATCTACAGGAGTGTTACATGGGTTGGCAGTGCTCATATTGAATTTTCTTATTATCTGTTCAATGTAACTTTTCTGATGAATACAGATGGAGTCATCACTCTTGACTATTTCCAAACCCACATATTTATTAAGTTCAGTTTCAGTAATTTGTAACCATGTCTTTAAATAATCAATGATTAAGTTTAAAACTCGATCTGATTCTGACATAACTAGAGCATCATCAACATACAAAATCAACAGTGCTTTGTGTCCTTCAAAATTACCTACAAAAACACAGTTATCTGCCTGTGACTGCTTGAACCCAAACTTCACTAAAAAGTCAGTAAACTTTTTATTCCAGCACCTTGATGCCTGTTTAAGCCCATAGAGGGATCTGTTTAGTTTAAATATTTTGTTGGGCGGTGCTCTCACTCCTTCAGGAACTTCCATATATATATCTTCTTCTACATCACCATACAAAAATGCTGTTTTCACATCCAATTGTCTTATATTCCATTTGTATTGGGCAGCAAAACTTAGTAATATTCTTATTGACTCGTATCTGGTGGTAGGCGAGAAGGTTTCACTATAATCAATCCCTTGGATTTGTGTAAACCCAGGAGCACAAAGGCGAGCTTTATATTTCTCCACTTCACCATTTTTATTTCTTTTGATGTTGAAGACCCATTTCGAAGTAATAGTTCGGTGATTTTCTCGATTAACAAAACTCCAAGTGTCATTTTCAGTGTGAGAATCCAACTCTCCAGATATTGCTTGCAACCATCTTTTGCACTCCGGACTGTTAACTGCATCACTATAAGTCAGTGGAATATCATATTCTAATATATTTGCTTCAAAAACGTTTCTACGTGGCCGCAAGAAGTATGGCATATCATTATTTAAACCTTCTAGGTCAATCTCTTGCGATGGTTCATAAGTATCATCATGCTCATTTGCATCAGAATATGTGCTGTCAACAGATGAACTATTCTGGCCATTAGTATTTTCAAGCTCTTCCTCTTGAAGCCGTTCTATCTCTTCCTGTTCCACTGTTCCTACCTCTACCGGTTCTATTCTTGCAGTCCCTGTTTGTTCTGTTACATTTTCATTCTGTTCCCCATAGCTAAGTGTAACTTCAAGTTCATTTCTTTGTATAGGAAGTGAGCTCTGTTCATCAAAAACAACATTTCTTGACACTGTCACTCTTCTGGTTTCTGGATCATACATCCTGTAATTTGTATGATCATATCCTACCAACATCAGTTTCCGGCTCTTACTCTCCAACTTTGTTCTTAGTTCCTTCGGTACATGGACATAACCTAAACACCCAAATACCCTAACATGATCTAGACTGGGTTTTGTACTGGTCCACAGTTCATAAGGTGTCATATTTGGCGTTTGGCTTGAAGATGTACGATTTAACAGATAAACTGCACAGCTAACTGCTTCTGCCCACAGATTGAGTGGTACATTTCGAGCATACAACATGGACCGAGCACTTTCCATGATCGTTCTCATTTCTCGTTCAGCTCGACCATTTTCTTCGGGTGTGTATGGTGCAGTTAACTCATGAGAGATGCCTTCACTGTCAAGATATTCTTTAAATTGTTTGTTTTTGTACTCAACACCATTATCTGAGTGCAACACATGCACACTATGCAAGAACTTATTCTTAATTATGGCATTATATTTCTTGAAATATTCAAATGTGTCACTTTTGTTCTTAAGAAAGTACAAATGTCTATAAGCTGTGGCACCATCTTTGAAAATAACGAAATATTTCATACCTTGTACTGAGGGCACGCTCATGGGCCCACAGAGGTCACTATATACCACATCACCTGGCTGCAGTGGTCCTCTGCTGGACTTCTGGAATGGTCTCCGAGCTTGTTTTCCATAGGCACAACCCTCGCACACAAAACTGTCACAGTTTGTTAGGTCCACTCCACTTATCACATTATTCTTGCACATTTTCTGTATTTCTTTGACGTTTAAATGTCCTAAACGCTCATGCCAAGTCTTCAAGTCCGACTTTTGCACTAAATTGCACTGGTTTAAAATTGTCTTCACCTTAAGTTCATACAAATTGTTACTTTGCAAGGAGGCGCACATTACCATTTCATTATTCTTGTAAATAAATGCTTCACTATCCTTTTTTACTATTTCATAGCCTTGTCTAGTAACAACTCCTTCCGAGAATAGATTTCTTTTGAGTTTAGGCACATAGAGAACTTCTTTCAAGATACTAGTCTCCCACTGACCGTCGACCCATTTCGAGATAAGAATATTTCCTTGACCAACCACCTCCACAACTTCTTGGTTTCCAAGTTTCAAGGGTGTTCCATTGTACTTATGTAGCTCTGTGAAATATTCTCTTTTATATGAAAGATGAGCCGAGGCACCACTATCTAGTATCCATTTGTTGTCTTCATCTTGCTCCGTCCACTCGCAGTGTGCAACATTGAAAGCCAACATATCTTTTTGTTCTTGACTTTTCTTCTGAGCACGGCATTCCTTGGCAAAATGCCCTCGTTTACCACAGTTATAACATGGGTAACGATGACCCTGCCGCTCTTTGTTTACATCTTCTTTTGGTTTTGCAGAAGTGGATACTCTCTTCTTTGTGGTTTGTTTAGCTACCAACAAAGCAGTTTCATTCTCTTCTTCTACACTCAAACTAGCCTCTTCATCTAATAACCGTGCAGTCAAATTTACTATAGTTTGACTGCTAGTCTGGAGTGACATCCATGCCTGGCGGAGAGATCTGTACTTAGGAGGCAGGGTGCCGAGAATCTTAGTCATGATTGCTGTATCACTGATATTCTCTCCGCTTTCCTTAAGTTGTTTTGCCAAACTTTCAACTTTCGCTATATGCTGAGCGATACTGTCAGATGACGACATTGAATACTTATAAAATCTTTCATGGATCATCATTTTAGTAAGCTCAGACTTCTGCTCGTAGATGGATTCGAGTTTGGTCATCATCTCTAACGCTGTCTCGCAATTCTCGATGAGGGCAACTTGACTTAATTGCATGGCAGACGTCATGATAAACATCGCCATACCGTCGTCTTTGTTCCATTGTGCGGCATTCTTTTCAGTCAGGGTTTCGTTGATATTCAACCCCCTAGCACGTAATGCACACTTAATTTGGAATTTCCACTGTTTAAAATTATTTCCGTCGAATTTGTCCACTTTACCGGTAACCTCCATTTTTTTAGGTTATGAAAAAAAATGGCTTCCCGTGTAAGTTTATTCTTTTAATCGCGGATACACTGCACACTACTTTACTGTCTTTCTTTATTAATCCAACACGCGCGAGGGCGCTGGGCCCATAACCAATTAAATAATAAGCAGATTAATAAGAATACATTCGTTTAATTCGAAATACCCCAGTAAGTATAACGTGTGTGCCCGAATGAGTTGACACCGTCCACTAGCGCCACACGTGGCCAAATACCGTACTAGCTTTATAATAGACAATGACACATATTCAATACAGCCTATTCAAATTTAATTCCAATATTAGCGACTCGGCCGGCCGTCATTTTATGTAGTCGAGCTCGCTCATAAAACTTGCTCAAACTGCTACGGTTTCCAGAACCGTGCTTTCTCATAGTGGTTTTCCGCAAGGAAAAGGACGATAGAATATTATAAATTGTGCTTCGACTCTCACCCATCTCTACAAAATGTTCCACCACCTTCGATTTCGGCCATAGGGGATGTGAACTGTAGAAATTACATACAGTTTCACGACGTCGTTCTTGTCGACTAACCATAGTTACAAAATTAATGAACCAATCCTCACGAAACTTACCAAAGTGATTGACAGACATATAGACGTTACAATGACAGTTATACATAATTTTTGTTTTAATTTATTTTTCACATTTTACATAGCCAAACTTTGTCTAAATTTCACTCCGCATACGTTATTGAGAAATTGCATGGACATGTGATCGGATTGTTACATCTATACGCTACACCCAATCGACATATTGTACTGACGAATTAGGGTAAAATCACATAATCTGTAAACCCCATAAGACGCCATCAGCATCACATTAGCCGAATGACGTGAATTGCAATGATGTAACTTCCAGGTGTTACACGTAATCAACGGCCGCCCCAACATCTGCAAGCTGCTGCACCTGCCGGCGCAGTCGGGCTCCAGCGCCGTGCTCGAGCGCATGCGCCGCGGCTACTCCCGCGAGGCCTACCTGCAGCTTGTCCGGCACGTGAAGAGGACTATACCGGGAGGTAGGCTCCAGGTGTTACACGTATAACTATAACCTATATTCAAAACGACGTTGATTCTCCTTTCTTCCTCTTTTCCTTCTTTACACCGATCGGTATATATATTTTATTTTATCCTCTTCTGTAGGTATGTTGAACTAACTTAGGTAGAAAACTCCCACCAATTTTCAATTTCTAGTATCTGCGTGAAAAAACATTCAATTCTGTACGATTTTTGGGACAGATACCTAAGTGGCCAGAACTAGGTTAGTATGTGTGCCAGTTATGGCCATGTACATGGCCACAAAAGGAGAAATCCCTACAATCAAGTCGCCAGTTTTGGCCACTAGGCATAACGCAATTTCTAATATGCACATCAAGAAAAAAACCTTAAATATCTTGAAACAATACTTTTGACATGTATGTTAAACAATAAATTCAAAGATATGTGTAATAGAAGGATTCTGAAAATGATGACGGATTACTCACCTACCAACCTTATCGTTTTAATTAACAATTTAGCAATATACACGTGGCGCGACAAAACATTGCTCCTGTCAACTGAATGACAAGTAACACATGACAGATGACAGCGTCATCTGTTCTGCTATGATTTACTCTTGTATCTTCTATAAACCATAGACTTGTAAAGTTTTCTGTTCCTTAGTAAGCTCAATTTAAAGTTGAAAATGGCCAAAACCGGCACAGTGGCCAGAACCGGGGCATCTGCCCTAAGCGACCACGTTTCAGTGACATACGTCATGACTGGCAACACACACTGGTCAAAGACTTTCGTCTTGAGACACTGCGGAATATTGGACGAATCGTCAAAAATCTCTAACATATTTGTGTGATATTCCAGTGGGACTCTCCACCGACATGATCTGCGGCTTCTGCGGGGAGACCGAAGCAGAGTTCGAGGAAACGATGACGTTGATGCAGCAGGTGGACTACAACATCGCCTTCTTGTTCCCGTACAGCATGCGAGAGGTACGTAATACAGGTGAATAACTACAACTTAGAAAAGTTGAGAAACCCCCGACATGGGTCCTCTCATCATTTCATACTCCAATATCTCAAAAACGGCTAAACAGATTTTCAGAATTTTTTAGTTGTCAGAATCCATACTAATATTATAAATGGGATAGTATATGTGTGTGTTTGTTTGTTTCTTTGTCCATCTATCACGACAAAACGGAGTCACGAATTGAAGTGATTTTTTATGTGGAGATAGTTGAAGGGATGGAGAGTGACAAAGGATAGTTTTTATCCCCGAAATCATCCTTAAGGGGGTGAAATGGGGGGTGTGAATGTTTGTATGGAGCTACGAGATAAACGAGTTCCACGCGGACGCGGATCAAGTATTTAGTAACATGCTTAGTAAGTAGTACACATGCTTGAATGTTGAACACAAGGACATTTTATGCAGTAAAAACTTTTATAACTGTACTAGCTTCTGCCCGCGACTCCGTCCGCGTGGAACTCGTTTATATCGCAGCTCCATACAAACTTTTACCCCCCATTTCACCCCTTAGGGGATGATTTCGGAGATAAAAACTATCCTATGTCACTCTCCATCCCCTCAACTATCTCTACTTAAAAAATCACGCCAATTCGTCGCTTTGTTTTGCCGTGTAAGATGGACAAACAAACACCCATACACTTTCCCATTTATAATATTAGTATGTATTTAGCTGTGCTATATCCGCCCGATTCGAGGTGACTTTTCCCTTTCCATCCCATAAAAGTAACCATACAAAGCTACTAACAAACTATGGATCTTGTTGTCTGAATAAATAAATAAAAAATAATAAAAAGCCTCCAAGTCCAATCTATCTCTGTGCTAAAGTTCATCAAATTAGTTCAGTTGTTTAGGCGTTAAAAGGTAACATACAGACAGTGATACTTTAGCGTTTATAATGTAATAATTGTATTGGAAGCTTATACATCTTTTTCCAATAGTTTTCTATTTAACCCGGTCAATTAATTTTAATGGGGTTGGCCGGGCGAAGGTATTTGCAGATGGCGCCAGCATAGGTTTTACCTGTCAGTCCTACCAAAACTGTCAAATTCTTGTTTTTTTTTTTCGGAATTTCCTTGCTTAGAATCAAGCCGTTTAAGCCAAATCCCATAGAAAAAGGCTAGTGATTAGGTAAAACCTATGATGGCGCCATCTAGTCAAACATTAGACAGTTGCCAACCCCATTGTTTCGATCATAACCAAAAGTTTTCTGGAAAACATCGCTTTCTAGCGATTACATAAGGTAGTCTACGATGGTTTATGATCAATTAAGTTTTTATTTATATTGTTTTATAGTTTTTGGCCGCGATAAATAAACGCGTTGCGCGTGGAAATCTTTTATATATACCAAATTTCATCTTAGTCGGTTCTGCGGTTAAAGCGTTAAAATGTAACAGGCAAATAGATGAACAGACAGACCGACAGACATAGTTAACTACGAGCTGAAGCTACTAAGACCGCGGCTCCGTCCGCGTGGAACTCATTTATATCGTAGCTCTATACAAATGTTCACCCCCCATTCCACCCCCTTACTGGATGATTTTCGGGATAAAAAGTATCCTATGTTCCTTCCCCGGGGTTAAACTATCTCCATACCAAATTTCTTCTCAATCCAAGTTACCAGACAAACAGACGGACAGAGTTACCTTCGCATTTATAATACTAGTATGGATTGTATTGTATATAGTATGTTTTTTTTCCAGAAAACCGCCGCCCACCGTCGCTACAAAGACGACGTGCCCGACGCTATAAAGAAATTCCGCCACAACCGCATGATAGATCTATACCGTGCCAAGAGCCAAGCTCTCAACGAGGCAGAGATCGGAAACACACACCTAGTGCTCATAGAGGGCGTTGTAGCGAAAACTGGACAGTTGCTTGGCAGAAACGAGTTTTACATGAAAGTTGTGTTCGAACAGAGTGAAATTTTGACTCAAGACAATGGGAAATCGGCGATGAAGCCTGGAGATTTCGTTGCGGTGAAAATAACTGCGGCTAAGTCGTCTGTGTTGACTGGGGTAGCGATGTATCATACGAGTATAAGTGATTTTTATAGAGATGTTGGTTGGGGTGACAGACATGTGCTTAGAGCGTAGTTTTGTTAATAAATGTAGTTTTAAAAATTATGTGCTTTAATTTATGCGTTTAAGTTCAGTTAGTGTACAGTGTGCCCTTTAAAATAAAGGTGAGTTCACATATTTTCCTAGCGATTTCTACGTAGATTCGGCCTAGTTGTTCTCATTAGTGATCCTGCCTGCTAAATTGACGGTCGCGCGGTCCTGAGTTCAAATCTCTGTACGGGTAAATATTTATGTGATGAGTATGAATACTTGTTTCAGTCTTGGATGATTTATATATGTATATAAGTTTTCATATACATTAAAGATGTCGCCATCGTTACATAACACTTATTTTTTTACATATTGCTTAAATCAAAAATCTAGTTAAGACATTTAAAGGTTGGCAGTTAGCTTTTGTGTTGATGGACAGTCCTCAATATTTACTTATAGAAGCATTAAATTGTGCATGCAATTGTTTTTCTGGGAACTTGGGCTTGCAAGTATTTTTGCGGTATACTTAGGTACCACTAATATCCAGATATAAAAATAACATCTAGTTGTGACAGTTCAAAGGTGCGTCCATATTCTGTATCACAATGATGGGTTTCCATTATCCTTGCCATGTGGTAAGTTCCATGCAGTCTGCGATGAAACAGTCATTTGTTTTATCGCTCTCAGTAAAAACAATTAATTCGGATCGCTTCGTCTCTCCTGTGGATAAGCAACTTAATTTAGAGGCTCATTTGCGTGGTTCCAATTAAAAAGTGTGCTGCTTTACATTCTTGAATAAGCAATCTTTATTAAATTTCATTTTCTTGCAAGCAGTACTGTTAAGCACCCCGTTAGTACCACCATGCCCCGCTAGATGTCGCTGGCTGTTATTTTGAAGGCGCTATCGTTAGTTCCTTCGTAAAAATACTAGTTTTAAGGTTAAACATCACTGGTTCCTGTCGAGCTGTTGCTAACAGATGTCGCGATATATAATTTCGATGGTTGCTCATCATTTTACGCAAAACCGTGACCAGTACCAACATGTGTTTCAAACTGCGGAAGCCGAAGAGCGTGCTACGTATGAATCGCAATCAATCTGCACTAATCAGTGCTTCTTTTTAAAATGTAGTCCGAAAATATGCATAAAAGTGCTTTTTCGTGAATTTACGCAGACTAACGTAACTAAATGTCACTTCAAAGTCAGTCATTGTCAAACCTTTTTCATAAATCAAACTAGAGGGCGCAAAACTAAATATATAGTAGCGCCTCTATTAGGAAATAGTGAAACTAAATGTTCTTGTGGCTGGCACTCTAGAATGCAATATGAACCCACCTGACTTTTTCACTCGTCATCTAATGTCATACGGTAGCGCAGTAAATCTCTCTTTTGCTTAAATCTGTCTGTAACGCCATCATTGAACCGGGTTCAAATCCCGACGAAAGTACTTCTTTTTTGTTTTTCTTTTTGGATTTTCTAACGAATATGACCGTCTCAACTAATTAGATTGACTTGTAACGTGTAAAAAATTTTTTTCAATATGTTTAATTTTTTTTGATAAGCATGTTTGTATCTCTCCGATCAAATTGGAGAAATCTTAACAAAAGGCCAGGTCAAAAGTACCCTAAACCGACGAGCATGTATGAGAAATATTATGAAAGTGAGTGAAGCGAAAGTGGTTTGCCAGGATCGTAGCAAATGGAGATCCGTGATCTCTGCCTACCCCTCTGGGAAAGAGGCGTGATTATATGTATGTATGTATGTATGTTTGTATCTAGATTATCCACAAATATCCCCTATATTTTTGGCGGACATATTCTTACATGTTACATACCTACTACATATATACTATTTTAGATAGGCATATCCTTTACAAAGATGTTACGCCTTTGATTTAATTGGAAAGTCATGACTATCCATAGGTTTACGATTGACAAATCAAAGCCCAACCTTTATCTATTAAACCCAATTCCATTGACATTAGACGAATCGTGCATAAATCTTCATGTTATTTGAATGAAAACCATTTTGATTGACAACAACGTAGTTGTTTAATTTGAGACACATTAAATAATCGAAATAAGTAACACTAGTACAGTATTTTAAAAGGATCATAAACGAAGATATGTTCCCTAGAAAATCTAATATTATACGGAATAAGGTACGTAAAGTAAGATACTTAGTATATTACTTTGATCTGTTATATCCATATTGACTTGCAGGACTAATTATTAGAAAGGCTAAATATTATTCACAAAATGTTTTGTATTCGCCCGTAAACTCCGACTAAAATAATTAGACCTCAAAATTGGTAATAACTTTGCGTCACCGGACGAATATGGTGAGCTTTGTGAATAACGGGCGAGATTGTTATATCCTTCTTAGGTATATCAAAACTGTTAGTGGCCAGTCTCTCGAGTCCCGTCCGAGAGCGCGTCGGAAAGAGAGAAATATACCATTTGACAATATGGTACTGTTTTCGATGATTGTCAAAATTCAAAATTAGAATTCTACTTTTTTGGTTTGAACACGCGTTTATGTATCGTGTGCTTGATGCTTTCACAGTTATATGAAAGATTCAGCAGTACTAATGTTCAGAGGTGGACATTTCCTTACAAAATTATTGAATATCTTGTTTAGGTAAATATGAGATGAAACTTATCTGTCGAACCCACGACCGTCGCCGTCGTTTGACAGTCGCATGCCTGAACCGCTAGGCTACCGGAACGATTCGATTTCGAAAAATATTTCTGTGGTGATGGATGAATGAACTTTCAGGGCCCTATTTAATAAACATTAGAATCCTACAATTTTGTATAATAAAAGTGACATATTTGTAAAGATTTTCTTAGTAAATCTTTACAAATACCTATGTCACCTTTATACAAAATTGTAGGATTGTAATGTTTATTAAATAGGGCCCTGGGAGTTCATGGCGATATACTTAGGCTTAGTAAATTTTATATGCAAAAAAGTTACTCTGGTTTTTAGAGAGATTTGACCGTTAATTTATTAAATGCAGTTTATATTTGTTCTAAAATCGGTCTGGTGACTCCTAAGAGCAAATTTCCGCGTCTCTGGTAGTTTCGAGCTCACTAGATTTCACGAGAACCGGTTGAGAACATGTAGAGGAGAAGTCTGGACAGCCGGACATACGAAAGAATATTTGCCCAAGCTTAAATGAAAAACTTCGTTCGCCTCACTCGCTCGTTCAATTAAGTATAATGGATATTTGTTATCGATTCAGTTTTTAATAATTGTCCGAAACTATATTTTTTAAAGGCAGATTCACGAGCATGTACTCATTTCGGTTACGGTATACCGGTATGGGACCGGTATTCCATTACGATAGCGTTATATTGTAAAAGTTAGCCGCGCCGCCAACATAACGGTACCGGAACCGGAACCGTGTAGATATACATATCGTTACCGGTTTTTTTACTGTATTTACTTACACTTTTATAATGCCTTTTCCAAACCGGTATACTTATGATACCGTTTTTTTTCCTTAAGCTTTTCTTCTCGTCCATGAGAGGAGGTCTGTGCCCAGCAGTCGAACGTAATATAGGCTGATCTATTACTATGCCAATTTTCATTAAGTCATTATTATAATCCTCAAAAACGAAAAAGATATATGTACATATGTATAAGGCATTAAATATCGGATGATTCTCAATACCGGTACTGAAATGTGATATTGGACCACAATACCGGAATTTCGGGACTTCAATATTAATACCTATCGAAAATGTATATACACGATGATTCTTAATCCGTGATCAGGAGTCGAAAAATATTGATAAACAGCCAAAACGGATTTCAATGGATGAGGTCTCATGCAATTAAATCACTGTTTAGTTACTTCAATTAAATGATAATGTAAACACTAATATCCACTGAATGTTTGGTCACCCTACATTTCTTGAAGTTAAGTAGATACGTCAAACACACATACGTCAAATTTTTGCAAAATACCGTTAGGGTGACGATGATTTTGAATTATAAAGTGATTCCTTGTTCAGGTTTATTCAGGAAAAGAAAGAACGTTGTAGTTGGTAGTGACCCTGCCTACGAAGCAAGAGGTCCTGGGTTCGAATCCCGGTAAGGGCAAACATTTATGTGATGAGCATGAATATTTGTTTCTGAGTCATGGATATTTTCTATGTATTTAAGTATTTATATCTATTATATATATCGTCGTCTAGTACCCATAACACAAGCCTTACTGAGCTTACTATGGGACTAGGTCGATTTGTGTAAGATTGTCAACTTATATTTATTTATTTATTTATTTATATATATTTATTAGGTAACTTCGAGTTAATCGTGTTTGGTATCAATTACAGAATTAGAAAAATTGACTCCTGGGGCTCGTTTCACGAAGCTACAAGTAACGAATTACAAGCGGAAGTCTCTTTTCAATACCTTTTGATAGAAAGAGACTGCCGCTTGTAATATGTAACTTGTCTTGATCACGGATTAAGAATCATCGTGTGTATTCCTCGTTTAATAGTATTATAGGATAAGATAGGATAATAATTTGTTATTTTACGTATTCGCAAATTTTGGTTCGTCTACTTCGTCTGCATTACTTGAATTTACATTATTGGAAGTTTTGCAGCTTTTTTAGTTTGTTCGTCAAAAAGTACAGTCGCCATCAGATATATTTGAGTGCTCACAAATATCTGAACACGTCTCTTATGCCTCGACAGTAAAATAAAAAAACTCATCTCCAAAAGCAAAACCAACCTTCTTACTTAAAAAAAGTATTGAGCTGTTTGCGAACATTGCTTTTATCTGTTCAGGGAGCGATGGTGTATTTGGAAACTGTCTATACAATAGAATCACCGCGTATGTGATACGGCATGTGAAACCCAAATACACCTTCCCTCCCTGAACCTGTTGTAGTAAGAGTAAATGAATAACATTTCTTTTTTACATTTATTTAAAAAACCAAAAGTTTAAGAAAGTTTTATGTCAACTAACGTTTTTATAATGGGTTAACAACCCGAAAAACGACGTTTTGTTGAGAAAAATAACAAACTCACCAGTAAAAAAGACGAGGTATTTATTATTATATTACCTAAATTCCCTATTTACGAGCACGGTGTTCTACGTTCATTCATAAAAGTTGTCCGTTTTAGCGGAAGCCTATTTTACCTTCGAACATTTCAATTTATGCTCCTACCACTATCATCATTAGAGCGTAAAAGTGATTATTCTTCGGTAGAAAAAGAATGGAGCACAGACATTACAAATAAAATTATTCAAATAAATGTAAATACTTAACTTGATTATGCGTTCCTTTTTTTACAATTGCATGAAGTTATTATATTTTTTATTAAAAACCAGTTTCCGCCTCCATGGACCCGGGATAAAAACTATCCTTTATTTTAATCTCGGCTTCTCTTAAGGCCCAGTATACAATACAAAATGGCATTGGAATTGTGTTGTGTCGGAAATAGAGTTGGCATTCGTTTGTTTTAAAAATTGCCCGAAACAAAACAAATTCAGCTCTATTCCAGTTGAATCGGTATAATTTATGGGCCTTAGGAGGTTAAACTATCTTCGTGCAAAATTTCATCTAAATCGGTTGAGCCGTGATCGAGTTACAAACATTCAAACATCTATATATAGAAACATCCAAAATTTTGCATTTATAATATTAGTAGGTTTAAAAAGTAATTCGATATTGGTCCTTTTCAGTTCCGGTATTAGACTAGTGGAAAAATCGGTCCGGGATTCCGGTATTTCGGGATTCCAAGATGGCGGTTTGTATTCCCTATATGAACGTTAAAAAAAATAATTAAATACGTACATCAGTTTTCTCCGGGCCATTTCGATAGTTAGCTGCACCTTTATATTTTACTACCATAAAACTACGGTTACGGTTAATTTTTCCGGTACCGTAAACGGTTTCATAAAAGATGTAAAGGTGCGAATTCGACCCGCATAAGAACAAAAAAAACTGTTTGGAGTAATACCTGTTTGGAACCGGTATTATAAGGTATCACTAGGCAATATAAATACCGGTAACCAATATTTCTAACTGGTGGCGGGGGCACCGTTGTGTTGTCGCGGCGCGGCTAAACCTTACAATATAACAGTGCCGTACCCAATTAATGGAATACCGGTCTCGTATCTGCCTAGCCACCGGTCGTAACTGACATCAGTCCCTGCACCGAAGAATGCCTACGAGTATATAATTCTACCCTCACATTTTATAAAGAAGACTACTTGTGACTTAGGCCGGTTCCCAATTATCAATCCACTGATAGTTTTCCTTACCGACATTTGACACATTTTAATAATCTGTCAAAATGCTTGTAAGGAAAACTATCCGTGGACTGATTATTGGGAACAGGCATTAGTTAATTGACATGTCCGGTAATCTAATCTCCGGTAGTTGAACACTTGAACAGTCGATTCATATATAGGTTGCAGTAGTTAGTTACTACACTAGTATAATAGTACAAAATAATGACATTTCCTCTCTTAAACATGACATAAGTCTTACTTGGACGCAGTTATTACATTGGTTTAAAAGTAATGGTCTTAAAATGAATATCGATAAAACTAACTACATAACTTTTTGCAGACATACAAACAGCATTCCATATGACCTGCCACTGCCTATAGCAAAAGTGGAAAGTACAAAATTTCTCGGAATTGAACTAGACAACCAGCTGAGATGGTCGAACCAAATAGATGTCCTAAGAAAGAGACTAGCTAGTGCTATCTATGCTTTAAAAAATCTGTCCAATATTCTAAATTCAACAGACCTGAAAGTAGTGTATTTTGCACATTTTGAGAGCATCCTAAGATACGGTCTGCAGGTGTGGGGAAACAGTGTTCTCATAAACACTATATTAATATTGCAAAAGAAAGCCATAAGATGTATCGATAAAGCTAAACCCCTAGAACACTGTCGTCCACTGTTTGTAAGACATAAGATAATGACAGTCATATCATTATATATTTTCTTAATTAGCATATTTATCTATAAGAACAAATCTAACTATCAGTGTAAAGACAATAACAGACTGCATGCTTTAAGGAATAACAGTGACATAGTTTTACCAAATTCTAATAATTATATACTATTTAAAAGAAGCATTGAATACAATGGAATAAAAATCTTTAATTTATTAAGTAATGACATAACACAATGTAATAATTTTAATGAGTTCTCTAAGAAGCTAAAATGTTATTTACTAGAAAGACCCTTTTACTCTTTGAAGGAATATTTCGAGAAGATTTATGGTTAATGTTAATATTTATGTTAGTTTATAGGTATTTTTAATTTATATTCTATTTTATCAGATTGTGTATTATAATAATTAGTATTGAAATAATTTTGTTATAAATATTGAACTTCAATGTAATTAAATATTATAATTTAGTGTAAGTTTTGCATGCCATATAGTGGCGGAACATACATACATGTAATTTTACTACCGCCAACATGTCAATTATACCACCTTTGTGTATGTTTTAGCAAAATAAATGATTATGATTATGATTATGATTAGTTATTTTACTGTCAACTGTGTAGTCGACTAAAGCGAACGTTTTAAATTTAACAAGTTCACTCCAATTCAAACTTTCGTGAGACATGTTAAAATAAAACTTCTAATCACACGGTTCAACTCACGTATTCAATGTCACGAGCGACACCGCCGCGAGAACACTCATCCTGAAGAAGAACTCCCGAAGAGTTCGAAACATGTCGCCCGGAGTGACATTGAATACGTGAGTTGAACCGTGTGATTAGAAGTTTTATTTTAAGTTCACTCCAAATGCACAATTGAAAGAAAGAAAGAAAGAAAATATTTATTTGTCTGTTATATTTAATGCTACATTAATTAACATTCACTCAATCGAAACTAATCAATCCAAGTTGCAAATTCATTTGATCAAATCCTATATACATTACTTTTCCATATTGTATCTTACTCCTTTCTAATAAGACGCAAAATGTATGCATAATTATCGTTGCGTGGACTTTAGGTTATTGTTCATGGCAATCTCAATAAATAATCACGAATAAAGGCAAACCATTGAACTTCAAACAATGTTCTTAGAAATTCGTTCTATCAATAAACAAATGACATAGCTCTTACGTCATTACCAAAATGAGTAGCGTAGCAATATAAAATGAATGCCGTCTCTTTCACCAGAAAAAAACGGGATTGTACGATGGTGTCGCCGTCTGGTGAATATAATTACTACTATTGACCCCGCTGTCTAACTAATTTTGATTTGATATCAAAGACATCTAGTGAAGGTTTTCGGCCACGTGCTGTCATGTGACGCGGCCATGTCATTTACACGGACAGTGTCTAACTCATGCACACATACAAGGCTCGGAGTAAAATTTTATGAATTTCAAATGGCTATATTTTGAATATTACTGGTTTGTACGTGTATTTATTCAAACTGCGGGAGAAGAGGGTCATATATTATCTAAATATTACAATTTCAAGTTCCTGAGATCGATAGATTAGACGTCTAGTCCGAACGAAAATTGTATGGAATTCGTCAGTGATGTTGCACCTTAACCGGATTGCGTTGTAAGAGGTACTTATAAACAACATTGTATTGTAACATCTAAATCATTTAATGTCAATTTCAGTACGACTATAGTGTTTCTATATCATTCAATGCCTCCTTGTTTCGTTTCTAACATTCGTTTTCGCCATTTATCAATTTTATGTCATTTTTCTACTGTACCTATTTCACATTCTTTATTGTATCTTTTAAAACCATTAATTTGCACGCCTGCATGCAGGCTGGATACACCGGACTTCAAAATATTGTACACCTATATAACTGTATTCAGCAAAAAAACAATTTGTATTTTTTTTTGTATTTTTTTGACGATTTGTTTAGATAGTTAGCAAATTCCATAAAATGACAGATTAGATCTTACCACTTTTTGGACCGTCATATGATGGTACCATTTACGGTTTAAATTGGTTTCACCGTGGTGGTCCCGCGTGCCGAGAGTTCCAAGCTTAATTCGTATATTGGGGGCGGAAGGGGAGCATTTTTAACAAATATTCCTCCTCAAAAATACATTACACGGTTTTTAGCCAAGGTGCAATGTATCTCTACCTTAAGGAGTACTACCTAGGTCAGGAGTTTAGGCGTCAAATAAAATATATAAATAACAGACATACACGCAGAGTTACTTTCACATATTGGTAGTTTATGCTACTTTTTTCTGTCTCACCTGTTAAATTTATGTTAAATTGTTTCGATCATCTCCAACACCCAAAAGTTTTCTCGAAGAAATCGCTCTTTAGCGATTAGATAAAATAGTCTACGATTGTTCAAGTCTAATTTAAAAAAAATTGTGTGAACTAAAAAAAATACTGAGTTAATGTTCAATTAATTTGGGTTTAACTCAACAATGCAATGCAATTAAGACTAATCTAGGAATTTGATATCTACCCATGTAATAAATTTTCCAATATACCTTTAATATCCAGAAATAAAAATAATAGATTAGTTGTGTCACTTCAAAAGTGCATTTTATTAGAATCAATCAGTACAAAATTACAAAATAAATATGTCAATTTACATGAAAACAAACTCACCTTAATCTATGTTACGTATTTACTTAAAAATCGGCTATTTACATACCAATTGCAAGAAAAACATCACTACAATACATTCTCTCATACATGGCATCAAAGTTGTAATTCTATTTGTACTTAGTCTTAATCTTTTCTCCGTGTCCATATGATGACAGAATGACAGTCAGGCCCTAATAATAAACTTCATCCTCGACCGCCCACAATATAAAAATGTTAACATTTAAATTTGAACCATGTTACTTAGATTTAAAGTTGAATTTATTTTGTCATACCATTTAATTAAACACAAGAAATACCACTCTAAGTGTGTCATGTAAGGTCTATATTCTATTAAAATTGATTGTATATTCTGTTGTACACTGGGAGGCGAGAGCGTATGCCAGTAAAAATAAAATATATTGGTTTCATTCACTTTTAATGGGTTTTAACTGAATAATTGAAGAATTGCTTGCACTGAATTTAAATTAAATGATTTTTGTATTTCACAATTTTCGACAAGGTTGTACTTATGTTATTTTTTATTCATTATTTTATTACAATAATAGGTGTCCTTGTGATTTACAGTTACATATTAAATATATTTATTGACCGTGCTTAATCTAAGGTCTAATTATCTACGTGGCAATAAAATATTTGTACTCGAATATTCTACAGGCAATTACTTATCAAGTATTTTCTTGTTCAAACTATAACAATATCTGTGCACCTTGTGTCGTTATATTGGCGCTCGCGATCGCGGGGTGATAAAAGGGGAAGTGGGAGGGGTTGCATTTTGGGGAGTTGCACAGATATTGTGTCCGGGGGTAGGAAAGAGTATGACTTAGATTTCCCTTTAATGATTACTTTATTCGGTCTATTGACATGTTTAATGTATTAACTTATGTCAATGATTTGGCCAAAGTTTTATTCAGTGTCGTAGGTCATAGTGAAAATGTTATAATAACAAAACCATTCCTATAAATTACGGCGTGTACCAGTTTTAACCAAATTAGAAGGAAACATGATACACGTGGTAGTTAACGTACCTAATGAAAATAGGTCAATCAACTATTTCTTCTTGTCATTCGGTCTCGTTAGTTAGGTGACAACTTGGCAGTTTCTTAGAAAAATTGGATTGAACACGGACTTCTAAAATGCTTAGGAGATGGGCCATAAAATGAGGTTCAAAATGTCAAAAAAACTTCTACACTTGGGTGATTAAAGTGACCCAGGAGATGTAACAAGCGATAGAAATAAGTTGATTGACCCAAATATGTGTAACTACTAGTGTTCGGAATGTTACCGTTTAACGGCACTGCAGTGCAACCAAATAAGTATAATAGCGAACCGAATCTCCCTAACAACTATTGTCAAAGCAATCTCAACCCAATATCCATTTCAATAAGGTTTACACCAAGCTAGAAGCACCGATCGGTATAACAGGTTTCCCATTAGGCACGATGTTCACCCGCTGTCCAGAAAGGTTATCTGATCCGTCCACATGCCCCGACAGACTCGGCGATGGTCCTTGGGAACTACCGTACACTTTAGTACTGTAACCGGAGTCGTTATGGGACTCCCTGTCTGCTTGGCTCTGGGTTTCCGTCAAATGTGTGTTAATAGCCAAGGATTGAAGCCTGCTGTGTAACAAATTGTGATCTGGGACAGGCTTTCTAGCCACATACGGATATGCTGGCCGGTTGTCGTAGTAACCGAATTCGTTCTGATTGGCGATTTCCACTTCAGTATTCGGATCCAAATGCTCGCTGTAGCAGTGAGGTATTCTCTCCATCTCCCTCATTATGTGGTCCTGCATCATAGCGTCGAACACCCCGGTTTGAAGGTGATATAGAGGATTTCTGTTTCTAGGCTGCACTTGGGTTTGAGGTAGACCAGTTTGGTTGTAGTCGTAGTTGTTATACTGAGGAGGCAGCCCGTTTTCGACCTCTTTGTATGGGACTTGGTGGTTGGGGCGGTTGGGGATCTCGTGGAAGTAGGCGTCTTTCGGTACCATAGGCCTTAAGTCTGGTGGGTAAGGTTTGTTTTGGTTTACTTGCGGGGCGGGGGATTGTGACTTGGTGGACATGGTCTCGTAGTTGGGTAAAGGGAGAGTTTGGAGCAAGTTGGTGTTCTTCATAGGCCCAGGTTGGTTGCTGGTTCTAATTGGATTGTCCTCTTCATCGCTGCTCTCGGAGTTGTTCCCGTTGTCTTTCGGTGGGGTTTGGAAGGTCTTCCTTGTTGGAAAAGGGATGAGGTTATGCAAACTGAAGCGTTTTGATTTAGGCGGTTTTTCTTTCAACACAGGCGCTGGTCTGAGTGGTTGCTGAGGCATCTTTAGTATACCGGGATTTGGGGAAACTGGGGGTAGAGGTTCTTCGGTGGGTTTTCTGGTCTGATCAGGGGACTGACACCTCTGTTGTTCCACTTGGGCGACTAACTCTTGAACTGATTTCCTTGGTTCTCTTTCTACGCTACTTTCTTCTCGGACTTGGTAGTTGCTTGGTTGCTTGTGTAGCTTGACGTAACCGTCCTGAGATATGTCTAAAGATTTCGCGTTGTTTCTCATCACCACATGCGACATTTCCTTCTCGAGCATGACTCGCTTTCTTATATCGTCCGCCGTCCTTTGCAAGACTTGGCTCTTCCACGCTGGGGCGCCGGGAGACTGATCTCTTTTCCTCTGATCCTCAGAATCACTGGCTTTATACTCTCTGCTGCTGCTAGGTGACTTAGTGATGGACTGACGACTAGGTGAGACGAATCTCTCATTATACCCTTGGACCTCCATGGAGACTGGTGATTGGGAGACTGATATTTTGTTCGCCTTTACATGTATTTCAGCGGTGACATTGTGTAAGCGGGCCTGATCAGGACTCGGGCCCGAGACAGTAGTGTGAGGCGACCTCGACATACGACTAGGGCCAGCGTCTAATTGGTCACTGCTCATGGAGTTCTTTAGGATATACTTCCTTCTAGGAGTCGGAGGCGATCTGGTGTCCAACACTTCAGTGCTTTTTGAAGTCACCTTATCAGGACGCTCTTTGGGATGACTGTCAAAATGTTCAGCGGTTTGATTAAAGCTATTTATCAATTTATTGACCTTGTGCCATTCCTCTGAATGGTCTAAGATTTCTAGACTCCTCGTCCGTTTCATGGGGGGTATGTCCAAGGAGCCTCTAGGACTATAGTCTAGTCTTCTAACTCTTTCCGATGCTCGGAACATCTGGCCTCTTGTAAGCCAGTGTTCCAGATGTTGATGGCGTTCCTTGCAGAGCGCTCGCTCCGCAGCCACAAACCTCGTCAGCTCCGATAGCTGCCCTTGCGTCTTAATCTCTAGGTCTGTTACCTTCTGATCGATTCTGTCATGGGCCCTGTCTATATGCCGTTTCAAATCCTTCTTATCCTCATTCATCTTCTCTTCCATATGCTTGAAGAACGGCGCGCAATAGCAAGTGTATCCAGCTCCTATTGGCCCTTTCTTGATGTTCCCCGCTAAATCCAGGAAGTACTGCTCGCCTTTTCTAAGCGGTTCGGTGGGAAGGGAGCTTAGCTTCGGTTTGGGGAAGTATTTCGGGTCCGGATAGTAATGGCATCCGTACGGCGACCATTGCACCTGTCCCGTCTGGGGTGCGGGGGTTTCGAAGTGAACATTCTTTTTCTTCTTTCCGTCTTTAGGTTTCTTTGGAGTATCAGGTTCATCGACAGTTCTCTCTTTGCTTTTGTCTCTCTTATCTTTCTTCTTTTGCTTCGCAACAGGGGTGTTTAGGATGCTGATGATCTCGTTCAAGCCTTTTCTCGTGGCGATGTCGCGCGCGGTTTCTCCCTGGTGGTTCCTGAGCGCCTTGTCGCAGCCGGCCTCTAGCAGGATGCGCGTGAGTTTGCGGCGCGCCATGGCGGCGGCGATGTGGAGCGCGGTGTCGCCGTTCTTGTTCTGCGCGGCGACGCGCGCGGCGGCGGAGAGCAGGATGCGCGTGGCGCCCGCGTGCCCGTAGCGCGCCGCGGTGTGGAGCGCTGTGTCGCCGTACTGGAAATTAAACGACAGTTTGTTACTTCTGCGGCGCTACCACGAAAATCGAATCTCGACTTTCGTGTACTTGCATCCCTGTCACTCGAATTATGTAAGTGCGATAGAGATACCCGAACTTCGACATTCGAAGTTCGTGGTTATAGCTCTAGCTAGCCCGTTTTACGAAGCCCATAATACGAATTTTACAAGTCTAAACAAAAGATTCTACCTACGCTGTCAGTGTTGTTTTGTTATGAAAGCTGTTGGTTCTCCATATAAATAAATAAACAGGTCACGAAGGTAAAATGACGTCTACCAATAGGGATTGGTCAAGCTACTTGAAATTGTGACATGTATTGTGTTTGTGTGTTGTAGGACGCCTAGAGCGGAGATGCAGTAGGTACTTAATTAAAAAGTGTTCGGTATAGCTTCGGTACAATATTTAATACGGGTTTAGTACGGGGGTCGAAGTTGCACCACGTCCGTAGGAATTACCCATCGCTACCCTACACGTGACCGCTGGGTGGTGCTAAAAGTGCAACAACCTGGCAACCGTACTGTCTTTTCCAAGATCTCACGGTTCTAAATACTAATTTGCCATACGATAAATAAATAAATGTTTAATATATTCCGAGTTTACTTACAGCCTCTTGCTGTGATCCCGCGATTTCAATAATAATCTCAACCACTTGTTCCCGTCTGACAAAGACGGCAACAATTCTAAATTCAAATACTGCTAACCTGCCAGTTTGGACTAGCGCTAGACTGTAAAGGTATACGACCTTTACATATCTCGCCGCCCGGCTTATAATCAATCTAAAATCGCGGATTGAAATTGAACATGGCAAAGGAAAATCTAAAAGGCAGTTATGCCCGATTTTTTTAATAATGTAACCTTAAATAACAGTGCTAAAACCACAGTGTGTAATCACAACCACAAATCAAAGTAGTACCTAAACATTCTTAACTACCTAAATAAAAAAAATAAGTTTTGACGAGTAACGTTTTATAAAATTATTGTCGGGCAACTTTGACATTCCACGTTGGAAAAAAATGTACCACACTACCCTTAGCTAAGTGACATGGATTTTCTTTCTCATTTTTTTCATAACTGGTATACCTTGGCCTCTCACCCGGTACCAGGTTGTCATTGAGTTCCGGGACATCCTGTATATACTTACGTATGTTTATCGTCGTCTAGTACCCATATTGCAAGCTTTGCTTAGTTTGGGACTAGGTCGATTTGTGTAAGATAGCAAGTTTTGTTTTAACTTGAAGTTATTCTCGTTATTTTCGCATGATAACTGAGACGTCTCACATTATTCTGTAGATCCGGCGGCGCGCCCGCCAACAGCAGCTCCCTGGTGGACTGGTTGTGCCCGTTCTGCGCGGCGAGGTGCAGCGGCGCGAAGCCGCCCGCGTTGCGCGCGCGCAGCTCGGCGCACGCGGCCAGCTGCGCCACGCAGCGCGAGTAGCCCTTCCAGGCGGCTTCGTGGATCGCTGTGTTGCCGTGCTGGAAACAAATTTCTGTGTTACATACATAGTAGTGTATGTATACACGCCTTTATCCCTAAAAGGGGTAGGCAGAGTACATGAAACTTGTGTTCCAGACCCCCTAACACACTAGGGGGTCAGTACCAGTGTAGCATAAATGTGGGTATAAATGATCGATAAAATGTGATATTGCAGTTACAGGTTGCTAGCCCATCGCCCACAACACACTTCAACCCTGTTCCCTTAGTCAACTCTTACGACACCCACAGGGTGAAAGGGGGTGGTGCTACTTTAACCCGACACCATGAAGCATGCATAACCTCCGACCATTATGCAATAGATTTTACTTACAATCTAAACAATGACAGATTAAAAAAGAATGCATCAACCACTACTTTCAAATATAACACGGAAAGAATAAATTGGGACGCAGTTACTGACGAGATCAAGAGACAAATGACGGACAACAATTTGGACAATATAGACATAGAACAATTAGACTCACAACAAATAGACGATTATGTAAAGAAGGTAACTGACACAATTACTAAAGCTTGCGATTGCACCATACCTAAAAAAAAAACATACAATCGTACGCCATGGTGGACAGAAGAACTAACAATACTTAAGAAAAAGGCTATACATATCCACCATAGGATTCAGGACCTAAAACAAAACAACAAAAACATCGAAAACGCTATAAAAGAACAAGAGGACATACGAGTGGAGTATTCGAAAGCTATCCAAAAAGCATCCAGCGATCATTTTAGACAATTTTGCTCACAACAAGGAAAGGAAGATGTATGGACTCTTACTAACCGCCTGCTTAAAGATACCAAACGAACCGGACCACCAGAAACTTTAAAAATAGCACCAAATGTATACACACAGACAAGCGATGAAACCGCTCAAGCCTTGGTCAAGCATTTCTTTCCCGACGACACAGACGACTATGGCCAGCATAAAATTATCAGGGAGAGAGTCCAGAATACACCTGACACTGAAGATGAACCTGACTTCACTCTACACGAAATTTTGGATAACATCAAAAGTATGCACCCAAGTAAAGCTCCTGGACCTGATCACCTGACGGCTGATATCTGCCGAAGATTTATCGAAGTGTATCCACAACTAATGACCAATCTTCTCAATCGATGCCTACATCTCTCACATTTTCCCACGCCATGGAAACAAGCCTTTGTCAAAATAATACCCAAACCTGCGAAAACCGACTACACCGATATTACAGCGTACCGACTAATGGGCTTGATAAACGTATTTGGAAAGCTTCTGGAAAAATTAATCGCAACACGCCTCACTTACCACCTACAGATCAATAACTTCGAAAACTCATTACAATTCGGATTCAAAGCCCAACAGAACACTACAAAAGCCCTGAGTGAGGCCATCAAGCAGATGAAAGAAGCCAAAAACCAGAATAAAATGGTAGCTGCCATTTCCCTGGACATCAAGGGAGCATTTGATCATGCCTGGTGGCCCGCCTTACTCAACAGACTGCAAAATGTTGAATGCCCTAAAAACATATACACAATTATCAAAAATTACATTGAAGATAGGATTGTGCATCTTAATTACTGCGATGCTACTACCACGAAAACATTATCGAGAGGATGCGTCCAGGGCTCGGTACTCGGTCCACTGATATGGAATTTAATTATGGACGATTTGTTATTCATGAATCTACCTGAAGGTTGTCACATTCAGGCATATGCAGACGATGTTTTGCTGATCGCCAGTGGAAAGTCTATGCAAGATTTAGAATATAATACAAATGAGGCTCTAACAATAATAACACAGTGGGGAGCTAATAATAAATTGACATTTGGTCCCGAAAAAACTCAAATGATAACGAACACACCTAAAGCTGCAAATGATCACATCGTAATGAATAATATACAGCTCGTATTTCAAGACACCATTAAATTACTAGGACTTCATATTGACAAACGTTTTAGATTTATTTACCATACCCAAGAAATGTAAAGAAAGCCATGAATATTTACAAAAAACTCTGCAAGATAATCAGACCTACCTGGGGAGTTCACTCGGCAAATGTGGAAACTATTTATAAACATGTAATAGAGCCCATAGTGACATATGCTGCGGAAATATGGGGCGAAGCGGCCAGCAAATATAAAATCGTCCAAAAAACCTTACGATCACTACAAAGAGGGTTTGCAATTAAAACCATTAGAGGGTTCCGCACTATCTCCACTACAGCTGTAATAGCTCTTGCGGACTTCGTCCCTCTAGACTTGAAGGTTATCGAGGTAATGGAGATCGAAAGAACAAAGTCTAGAGGGACGTCCTCATACCTTCCAGGTGACCTCAGACTAGAGCAAAGAGTTCCACCTGATAGAATGATTCACCCTGCTGAGCGTCCAACAGTCGACTACGTAAAAATCTCAAACAGCGAAGAAATGGAGCCTTATTATAACGCCAATACCGTTCGAGTTTTCACCGACGGTAGTAAATACAACGAAATGGTCGGAGCCGCTTACGTCATGTTATACCCGGATGGTAGACAGTATACCAAGAGGTTAAAATTACATAACAACTGTACGGTTTACCAGGCAGAATGTCTAGCTATCGAGATGGCCTGCAAGAAATGCATTCAAGACCGGCTTGAAGACGTAGCTATCTCCTCTGACTCAATGTCTGCCCTTCAAGAGCTTGCCAACCGAAATTCCACCCAACAAATTATACATAACATACATAAGCACATTAAAAAGATCAAAGAAACGGGAACTATAACATTTGGATGGGTAAAAGCACACAATATGATCCATGGTAACGAAATTGCGGACACGGAGGCGAAAAAGGCAGCGACTCTACACAAAACTCCTGACTATGACAGATTCCCTATATCTTATGACAAACGGCATCGCAAAATGGACACCGAGAAAGCACTAGCACGGGTTTATCAAGAATCAGCAACTGGAGCACACATGAAGAAAGAGTTGCCGTCTATAACCGACATACGAAATCTAAGAGCCTCAATTGCAATCACCTTTCAACTGACTCAGGTGCTGACCGGGCACGGGTATCACAAAGCATATCTCCACAGATTCAAAATTACAGCAGATGACCTGTGCCCGTGTGACAACACTACCACTCAAACAATAGATCACTTACTTAAGCAATGTCCCAAATACAATAACCAAAGACTGGATCATGAAATAACATGCAATAATCTGAATATTGACCCATACAACATAATTAATATAGTTACAAAAGAATCATCGATTAAATCATGCACAAAGTTAATTAACAAAATAATAAATAGTCTCAAAAAGTTCAATAACACATAAAGTTCAATGGAGCAAAGTTTGCCCGTATCACTCGCGGGATCTTTACTCTTAAAAATAAAAGTTAAAAAAATAAAAAATAACCCGACACCACACGGGGTTTCTGTGTTGCAGTCGATTAATTGAAAAACGATCCATAGAAGAGTGTCAAATTCGGAATTGGTTCGCCAAATATCACGTAGGGTAAATCGCCAATGACTTTTGCCACCGTTCAATAACTGGCCACATCATACCTATTAGAAATGAACTGTATTCTCCTATAATATAATTCGTTTTTAGTATAAGGTGTTAATTACTGGCCACCCTTCATTAACAGGCCACGATAAACTAAATTGAATTCTGTTTGTACGCGAACAGAGTACAATTGTATGAAGTGTGAGGGGGCCAGTTATCGAAGGGTGGCCAGTTATTGGCGATTTACCCAATATTTTGTCCCAACCAGAATCAGAGTATTTGTTGAAATAGTTTTGAAAATAGAACTTAGAGTCTATGACGTATTTAGGTTCTCACTTCTGTATAACGTTCGCACCGGGAACAATGCTCCGTATTTTAATAAATGTATATTATGTGGTCAATAATAAAGTGTTCTTAGTATCGTCCAAATTGTTTTAATTACAACAAAATTAAGAGAAATAAAGCACACTTTTCAAAACTCACGTGAGATTGGGGGATGGAGGAGGGCGAGGAGCCAAATCTCACATCTAAAAAAAACTAAAAACGCCTCACGTAATTAATGGACGCCCCTCTGTACCACAAATTAAAATTTTGACCGACACTTATATTAAACGATATGATAATAATGATACCTACAGAGAACATAATTATAACTTATATTAGTGTAATAAATACTATGAGTTTCGGTAATATTCGGGTAGAGTAAGCGGGTACCGTAGGGCAGGCTATGGATGCGGTGACTTACCACGAGGTCCTGCTTGTTGGGGTCGGCGCCGTGTTGCAGCAACAGTTGCACCGCCTCCACGTGGCCGTCGGCCGCCGCGCGCTGCAACGCGCTGCACCCATTCTGTAACGATACAGCAACTGTTACAATCGATGCTAACTCATAAATAGGCTGATGATGACATAAGCCGCGCCAATAAAGAATAGAAACAAGAACGGCGGCATGTACAGTCGCCATCAGATATATCGGAGCGGCCAAAGTGCTCACAAATATCTAAACACGTGTCTATATTGTCGAGGCATTATAGATACGTGCTTTGATATTGGCGAGCACTTTGGCCGCTCCGATAAATCTGATGGCGACTGAGTTCGAAGGTAAATGCATGTTCAAAGTGATAAAAAAGTGAACTTTATTGTTACGGCATAAGGTTGTTCAGATAATTTTGAACCTTTGGGAACGTACATATTATATGAACTCGACTGTATTATGAATGACATGAGTGACTAGCGTAATGACATGAGAAGGCGCGACAGTACGCGCCATTTAATATTGTATTATTTATTGCCTAGAATTTATAAATACTCTTAAGATACAGACTTTAATAAAATAGACCAGTTTGGATAATACCTACCTGTTAAGATATCTGTTAAGTAATACCAACAAAGGATCCCGAAAAATTTTAATCTCCTTCAGCGGAACTTGGTTCTCCCTATTATGAGATTTGTAAAACAAATGCTTTCGGTCAAATTACTTTTCAGAGTTATGTGTAACCCTTAGGTAATTAGACATAGACATAGAAAAACTTTATTTAACATTACATTATATTACAAAGGTACAGTGTACAAAATGAGACTTAAAAATATACTTAAAACGTAAACAATGTCGTACGAGGCATTAACATTGTGTGCTGCTAAAAAGGAGCTTGACTCAGCATAATGTTGTAGTGAGTACTGAGTACCTACATTGCAACGCTGGTTTTCAGTCAGACCCTTACATATAATAAGTTTTAATTCTAATATTACGTCGGAATTGGAATTGGAATGTGAGTAATGTTGTGTGTATTTTAATTTATATATAATGAAACTGTGGTTTGGTTGAGCTTATAATAGGTATAGATATATATGTTAGGTAACAAGTAAGTATATTAAAAAAAAAGAGAGAAGATAACAAGCAATTTGATATGACACGTCTATAGTAGGCGTCAAAGATACGAGGCCAGGACTCGACTGCCCGAGGGTAGAGTTTTTTGTATTTGAAGGAGGTGTCGCTTTAACTTTAATTTAAAACTGCTCGGACAATTAATATTTTTGAGGGGTGGAGGTATGTTATTCCAGCACTTGGTTGCTGCTGTAATTGTATAACTACGCGTAATTGTATAATTACAATTTTATACAGTAAAAATGGCATAGCATAAACTCAGGATATCCATGTTTCCCTGCTTCATTAAGTTTATTGCCGAGTCTAACAGCTATTTATAAACGTAATACTGGGAACTTCTCAGCTTACAACAACCGATGAACTAGAAAACTAGTTATTAAAGTTATTACATGTGCGTTCACTTTGATGGTAATTGAGTCTTAGTAAAAAGCATGTAAAAAGTTAACGGCGACTGGTCGTTCGTTTCATGTACTCGTATTATACCTATATGAACAATGGCTGACAAAGTAAATTAAAAAAGTGATTAGCATAGGCAAAAAGTTATTGAGGATCTTTGTGTGCTGTGAGCAATGAACAACAAGGCGTAACTTTTGAAGCGAACTTTCGTTCTCTCTCGTTCACGACTGGTGGCTACTGGCTAGTTAGATCGAAGATTGGGACCTACTCACGGTAAAATCAAATAAAGGTTCTTTAGGAGTAGGAATTTCTACCGTGACTAAGTAGTTATCACATTCGTACTAAAATGAATCAAATTGGGACGCGCCTGACGGCAGGTTGAAATGCCAACAATTTGACGGAGCGATTAACCTTGAAAATGGCGCTCGCAGTAATTCCATACAGACCTTTCAAACTTCCCAAAGTTTTTACCTTATTGAACTTAAGGTCAGCACACAATAGGCATGATGACACATTTTGAAAAACTGTTCTATAACCCTTCAGCTGTGTTCATCGCTCTGTGGGCTTCATATTTTTTCCTGCAGGTCAGTGGAGCGGCCCTCGGAGGGGCGCAATGGCTTTGCTTACTTTCTTAGAAATAAAACCGGCATTCGTGTATCGATCTCGCTTTAATCTATAGCCAATTCAGTGAGACAGCTAGCAAGCGAAAACTTCAATGGCCAATGGAGGAAAAAATCAATTTAGTCGTTAGTCTAAAATAGTCAGTGGCACGTTTGACACGGTCGGTGTTCGCGAGTGAAAATTAGTGGGTTTAGTGCTGAATTGTAGTGCCAGAAGGACAGTTTTTGTAGACATGTAAGTAATCTTTAGAATTACATAGAAACAAGTGTTATTTCAACGGGTTAACTGTAATAAAACCGTGACTAACATGACATACACCTACTCATGGTCAAAATTTGGCAACACGTTTTTTAGCGCTTTTCTAATAATTTAATATTACTATTAGCTATTAAAATTACCGTTAGTTATCATACATTTGTTTAAAATGAACTTAAATGGATTATCAATGGCCCGAAAGTAAATAAATCGATTGAAGTTGGTAACGATCACAACAAACCCCTCAGAGGGGGACCTAACCGATCGGGAATTTCCCTCTGAGGGATGCCCACATGATACCTCGTGACGTCACTACGATCCGCACTCTATACTAATCATGACCTTGATTTATACCGTTTTCAAATTATGTTTTGAAGTGATTTTTGTTTAACTGATGGTTATATTATAGTTTTAACTAAAAGTATACTTAATGGGAATTTTAAGGAACCTAATTTGTTTGGTTCAAAAAATACTCACGAGCCTGCCATATTATGTTTTTCGAATAAGTATAACACAAATTTCTTCAAATTAAGCTCATTTAACACCCCAAAAAACTAATTGATTATATTTAAAATAACCAAAATACGTCGTAAACTTCGGTGAGGTGGTGACGAGGTCAGGTAGATAGCCTTAATACGACTTTAATGTAACGATGATATATCGTTGCAGTTAGATAATATAATAAATATTGAGTTTCATCCAAAATCCTGCCTGTGATTATGTAAAAAACTAAAGAAAATTTAATTTTACCAAATCACTTCACTCCACAAACCTTGTTAGTGGAGCGCCCCTCAGAGGGTGCCACAGACGTGGATAAGCAGCCATGTTTTTTCGCCACAGCTGAAGGGATAATGTTTAGAAACATTTATTATGTACAACGAATATGATTTTTCAAGAGAGTATAACAGTTAAGTAGGAAAAAAATGCATTTTAGTATTTAAATTTCAAATTGGCGCTAAAACGCTTGGCAGTGTCATGGCGTCCCGAGTGACGTCACGTTTGTATAAACAGAACGCAAACCTTTTTGCTACCTAGTCTTGCGCGTCCGTGCGAGCGAGAAAGCGGAGACAATGACATATGAAGATCTGTCAGATACCATGGTTCTATCCCTGTCTTACTATTCGTTCAGTACGTAAGTTTTCTCTGTAATCTGTGGTATGGTCGTTATGGGTATTTGTTTATACAAGTGTGACGTCATGCGCTCTGATTGGTGTTTAACATATCATGGCGGGCGTCCGTATCTTTCGGTTGTATTTTATCAAAATAAACAATAATCTCTTACTTAATAAAAAAATATGAGCGTTTTTCGAATTCTATGTTTAAAATTTCATTAAGAAAATACCACATATTAGTGATTTTCAATTACTGTCATCATACATGTCATGAAACATTGATCAGGAAACTCGACTACTATGGAGTCAGAGGATCAGCACTGAATTTACTAAAGTCATACTTACATGGTAGAATACAAAGGGTCGAAGTGAATGGACAGCGATCACTGGGGTCATTGGTCTCGATGGGTGTACCGCAGGGATCAATATTGGGACCTTTCCTGTTCCTTATCTACATAAATGACTTGCCATATCTCGTAAAGACCCACCATGATATAGTATTATTTGCTGATGACACCTCACTTATTTTCAAACTTATAAGACAGCAAAAAGCTTGCAATGACGTAAACAATGCTATTTCTAAAGTAGTAAATTGGTTTAATATTAATAATTTATTGTTAAATGAGAAGAAGACTAAATGTATTAAATTTGTCACGAATCACGTTGAACACGAGCAAGGGAGTGTCTTTGTGAAAGATGAGGAATTGGAACTAGTTGATAGCACAGTTTTTCTTGGTTTAACGTTAGATTCTAAGCTTCAATGGGGTCCCCATATTGCTAATCTCTCGAATAGACTGAGTTCTGCAGCATTTGCAGTGAGTAAGATCCGTCAATTAACAGACGTGAAAACAGCTCGATTAGTATATTTTAGCTACTTCCATAGCATTATGTCATATGGTATTTTATTGTGGGGCAGTGCCTCGGACATTCATTCGATTTTTGTTCTGCAGAAACGGGCTATTCGGGCGATATATAGATTGAAACAGAGAGACTCACTTAGGGATAAGTTTAAAAATAATAATATCATGACATTGCATTGTCAATATATCTATGAAAATATTGTGTATGTACATAAAAACATTGTCAATTTTAGGAGAAACTGTGACATACATAATATTAATACTAGAAATAAGCATAAGCTCGCGGTGCCCACCACTCGGCTCCAAAAAATAAAAAAATCATTCATGGGTAATTGTGTAAGGTTTTATAACAAACTTCCTGGAAACGTAACTGAGTTATCTATTAATAAATTCAAAAACTATGTGAAACGTAAACTTATTTCTAAAGCTTATTATAGCGCACAAGACTACATGAATGATAAAACTTCTTGGGACTAATTTTGACTGGATTTATAATTTATTTATTCCGTTTGGAAAAATTTGACATTGTGTTTTTAATTAATTATTCTCGTTTTATTTATTTTTTGACATTAGATTGTCTTTCTAGAAACATTCTAGACTAGTATTTTTTTATATAAAATTTTAAATATTTCATTTAAATGTTACTTTTTATGTTTAATAAATTACTCGAAGTAATTAGCTTAAGATTATGTTTCTACCTGACGATTTGAAAGTGCTTGTTACTGGGCCTACTTGAATAAATATAATTTTGAGTTTGAGTTTGAGTTTCATGCCTATTAGACGTCACGACGACGTGCCGTGACACGTTGTTGGGTCTTGTATGGGAAAATGCGTATTGGCCCTTACATTACAAGACGCCGCAACGTGCCATGGCACGCCGTCGTAACGTCTAATTGTGTGTGGCCCCTAGGATGAGCACCAAACCGTCTGTAAACGTAACCGATGTTCATTAAAATCTAAATTTATGCAAAGTTTGTCAAGTGTCTATAAGGTTGATTGGTCCGCAATTGTAAGTTGGTACGACCCGCCCTTAAACGGGCGTAACCTACGATTACTAACGACTTCCTTCTTCACCATGCAGACATGTCGTGACGGGACTTTCCCTGGCAAGCTTCTCCAAAAATATCTGGACGTATTCAAGCAGCATTAGCATTGAATCAAGAAACCTGTCAATATTTATACCAAATCGCGGCGCGCCAAATAAAAAAGCCTGCTGTACCTGATATACCTATGGTGACACTAAGTATGGAGCTATTATCTATAGATAGAGCCGAGGTTGCATGTAGAATCGATGGCCGTTGGGGCGGAAAAGTTCTCGAGTGGCGAGCACTCCACTCACAAGGTGGACTGATGACCTGGTAAAGGTCGCGGGAGTCCGCTGGATGCTGGTGGCGCAGGACCGGTCATTGTGGCACTCTTTGGGGGAGGCCTATGTCCAGCAGTGCAGCCAGGTGCTCATTCTTTTTTTACTAAGTCTTCCACAAAAAGATGATCCCCATTTTTTTTACCTAATATTCGTTGTAAGTAGGTACTCGACTGTACAATGAATATTAGTTTTTGCCTCATATTTTTTCTTAACAAAACACCCTCCTTATAAAGTGTCTTATTAGACATCTCGGTCTCAAAGTAAAATGCCGTCTTCCCATTAAAATATACCGGCTTCCATTTAGAAGATTTGCAGTAGCAATAATTGGCTATTAAATCGGTCAATTCTACATCCAACTTGCGTTTACCGAATACATCAATGACTTCATTTGAAATGAATACGATTTTAGAAGATCTTGGCCTTTATTCACATGTAATTGGGTTTAGAATACGTTGACAAGCTTGCTGGTAGCAGTAAAGTACGTCGATTCTTAGTTCCTGAGCATTATTTAGTACTATAGTTGCGTTTGCGCATGTCATGTCGTATATGGTTGGATTAAGTCAGCTCATTCAGAGTAATGGTGCGATAAATATAGTTCTTATCTATGGCATCGTTGTCTATGCGTCTGTCTGCGTCTGCCATGGTATGGTTCAGAATACTGTGGGCGACTTTTTATAAAGCTTGTCTATGGAATTGGAATCTTATACCTTGGATGTAGAGTTGCGAACTACTTTGATGCAATTTAACCAACTCAAATAATGTCGAGTATACTTAGTACGTCGTTTAATACGGCGACGGGGAACATGGGAACGTATGGGGACAGTATGGGACATGCGTATTGCGTACGTTCCGGGAAAGGATAGTGAATATAATACATTGCCCGGCAAATCATCGCGCATCGCCAAAGCTGTGAAATGTTGTATAGCAAAGTGATTAACGGGCTCTAAGCGCGATTCATTAAAAATTCGAAGTTCATTGTCCAGGCTAATATAAAACATCATAATCATCAGCCTATATACGTCCCACTGCTAGGCACAGGCCTCCTCTCATGTATGTTCTCAACGTAGGTACTGCTTTGTAATTAATAGTAATATCGCTTTACAACACTTTTCCATCAAAAACATTTTAACAGGGCTTTTTGAGCTCAAAAGTATCGCAAAAACAGTTCCCTGGCAAACACGTTATTTATAACTTTTCTTAGAAGCTGGAAGGCGGAGTCACGGGAAAGATTATGTTTATAGGTACGTGTCTGCTCGTAGTATAAAAAGTAGAATGATTTCCACTTTCGCGACTACTTACCGGAGTAGTCAATTCCATAAATATTACACATTTTATTAACATCAATTAAAAATTATTGCCTGTATATATATTTATGGCCACCACAGCACGTCACTTTTAAAACCTGACGCATTATGCAGCAATGCAGTAGTTTGTTACAAGGGAAAAACTGTGCCCGGTAGCCATTAATTTTATTCGAACGCACCAGGGAAAGTGATATCAAAAATATCCGTAAAATGTTTCTTTTTACACTTTTAACAAGCTCGTTTTTCTCGTGTCGAAGTAAAGCGGATAATAAACCTAACTAACGGCTCTGTGAGCTGTAGAATTCCTGTCCTCTCAGAAAAAAAAACGAAAAGTGACTCCACTAAGAAACTATGTAATTAACGAACCTGCTCACAAAATTTCAAGAGAATCGGTTTAGTAATGTATAATAATAATAATAATAAATATAAGGGGACAATCTTACACAAATCGACCTAGTCCCATAGTAAGCTCAGTAAGGCTTGTGTTATGGGTACTAGACGACGATATATATAATAGATATCAATACTTAAATACATAGAAAACATCCATGACTCAGAAACAAATATTCATGCTCATCACACAAATATTTGCCCTTACCGGGATTCGAACCCAAGACCTCCAGCTTCGTAGGCAGCGTCACTACCCACTAGGCTAACCGGTCGTCAAATGTGACCTGACCCCCTAGCACACTAAGTTTTATGTCGGACATAAAGCATTTATCCCACTTGCACTTGCATATTTGCCAGAATGGGACGAATGCTTTATGTCCGACATAAAACTTAGTGTGCTAGGGGGTCTGCAGAGAATAACAGCAGGACAGCCACCGGACACCGGACACTGAATGTTAGACAAACGATTTTCGGCTCAAACTCGCTCGTTTGTTCAATTAGTTATACCGGCCTTTTTTCGAAAGGAACCATCCAACGGTAGTTTAGCCTAATTTGCCTGAAAAAGGGGGCAGCGCAGCGGCAGTGCTATTCTAAATAAGTTCCTCCATGAAGTTTATCAATGCCTTGACATTTCGTAGTTCTTCGTGCAGGGCGTGCTGAGGCCCTAGGTGCTTTTTCCAGTTTATTTTTACCTGCTTACAATCCAGTAAGTGTGTTTTGCCTCCATGCATGCTGTCTGATGAGAGTATCGGAAAGGTCATAGAACTTAGTCAATCACAATGTGGTAAAGTAATCGAGTTAGGGCTTGTACTTAATAGTCGGCAATAAAAGCTTGACAGAATAGTACATTACGTAACTAGGGCGGTGAATTTGTGAATGCCCCAGAGCGCAGGCCCGAACCGAAGGTGAGGGCCATAAATATGCGCTCTGGGGCTTTACGAATTACCGCCCGTGTTGAGTACAAAATCTTACGTCTTCACCTGGCCACAATGCGAGTTTTCCCGTACGCGCAGCGTGCAGTAAATCTCGCATTATTGCCAGGTGTGACGTAAACTCATTAGTCTGTTAATCGCATCGGAGGATAAAGTGTTACTTAATTTGCTTGTAGTTGGTTATTTGGGTTAGGTTAAGTTACCCCGATCTTATTGAGATTGGTTAGACCTCATGTCGGTATCGGTAAGTAATGTGAGAAAATGTAGTGAGTTACTAAAATTTGGTCTAACGCGTTAAAATACCGGCAGGTCGATCACGTAACGAACAGTAAGCGCGTCAGATAGATCTAAATGTCACTTATTGTATGGGGAAATGACAGGACAGGACAGTAGTTCTAACATGCGTTTGAAAAGTTACGAGATCACCCCTCAGGCCTTACTGAAAATTTCCATTCTTGGGAACTGGTCAGTTCAGTAAAACAATAAGCCTATTTTTAAAATAATAAAGGTATGTATTGTCACTAAGAATCTCGTTATAATTTTCTTACATATTTATAAGACCGCTTCGGTCTTCCATCACGGGCACGACGGTTATTATAATTTAATGACTTCTTATTCCCCAGTTACAATTTACGTTAATTGGCGCCCGCCACTGGACTACTTTTATAATTGAATCTGTCATAAAAAAAACCGGCCAAGTGCGAGTCGGACTCGCGCACCGAGGGTTCCGTACAAACCATAACAAGCAAAAGTTGTAGTATGTTTATTACTAAATGATAAATGAAAATGGAATCATCTGGGGGAGCATAAATTTAAACAAGGTCTCTTTATCAATTTAGTAATCCTAAAAAAAAATAAAAAATTAAGAACCACATCATTTATCTCTCACTTATAATAAATCTCTAAATTAAAAAAAGAATCAGCCAGTATCAAACTAACCATTTTTGTGTCCCGAATGATCTCGGCTTCCCGTGAACGGTAATACTTTAAACTTTTTTTACAAGTACATTACTATTCTAGCTAGGACTTAGGATAGTTTTTATCCGACTGCGATGGTTAATACATTTTCGGAAACATTTGAATCTCATTAAATTATTCATTTCTTCTGCTTGAAATCGTAGCCGCCATATCTGTCAACTGTCAGTGGCGTCAAAATGGCGGCCTTGCCTTAACTATCCAACAGTACCTAATAATTTCGATCCGGTGTTGTGATAGACCTTCACAATACGCATATTAAATTCTAAAGCATAAAAAAATAATCGATTCCGATATGGAAACTTATATGCGCTAAATTCGTATTGAGGCGTAATTTTAACAAATGGTTCAACAAATTTCAACAAAATAACGTCAAACGTCAAAAGTCTGACCGACTTCCTTTTTTTTATGGCATGGAATATTTAGCACTGTCATCGGCTCATCGCGTTCAGCCATGAAGTTTATTTGAGTTTCTGCAAGATTACACGCGGAGTATTTTGTCACGATACGATACTGCACGGCTATCACAAGACGGCGCGCGAGCTCTCTCGATTTTTCTCGCACTATACGTCTCTTTCTAAGTTGTCTAATAAGAGAGTGACGGATAGTTCGAGAAAAATCGAGAGAGCTTGCGCGCCGTCTTGTGATAGCCATGCTGATTTGTCAGTATTTATATTTATCAGCAATAAACGTATGTATTCAATCAGTACAGAACGGGCCTTTTATAAACATTAATTATCAACCGCGTTTGTATTAAGGCGGTATTATAACTTCGTACTACGCGCCTTCAAGTTGACATGCAGCCAATATAGAGACACAGAAATTGGCCAACATACAGGAAAATACTTTTATAATGAAGCACAACACACATTTAATTAAGTTGGCAATAGCGGGAACATACATAAGATTTGGCAGAATGTGATCTGAAACATTGCAATAAGTATGAAAAATAATAATATCGGAGTGACTCAAGATCATTTCGGCCATCACGTTTTTATTTATTTAATATTAAGTGTTAAAAATATGTACAGAAGAAGATCAATAAACATTTAATGCTGCAGCCTGTGTCCTACCTGTTGGATCTATTGTCACAAACATCTACTAAACTTTTCCCCCGGTATTCATAAAATTTAAAATACCTATGTTAAATAAAACGAGTTTTGTCCTTTTCCTACTAATTTAAAAATCAGAGTGACAGTTAAAGACGAACGAATCTTAAAGGCATTTCAACTAAAATGGGTTTATTACACGTTTTACTTGATAGGCTAAATGAGAACTGCATGTGTCCTATGTCCAATTGAAGAAATGCGTTAACTCCCACCACATTACCATGCAAACGAAGTCACAGGTACAGCTAGTTTTATAATAAAACTGAAATACCTGAAATACCTACACTAGATTTGCAGCAGCCTGGCAAAACTTCTTTTATCAAAGTGGTTTATTTACAAAGTTTTTAGTCACTATCTTTTTATAAATCCGGTTCAAAATACTAATTAACTGTTAAATTTGAAAAAAATTAACCAGACCTGTAAAATGTTGACTGAAAAAGGTATGAATAGTACCACATTGAAAATTGAAGTTTGAAAAAACGTTATCTATAGTTGTACTATTTCGTGTAGTGCTAGTGCTTATTAACGGAAACATGTTTAGGGATGAAAAATATGTGGAAATTCCATTTTGGGGATTCATTCTAAAATCGATATTGAAGTCTCCCACAACAATCAAACGGGAACACGGGGTATAGCCCCTTTGGGGTAGCTGCCGTATATTGTTGTATTTATGCATTCAATTGCAACATTAATTTGACATTGTGGTGACCTATATTATATATATATAGACACAGTTATCACTCTGCCTGACATCAAACATTTCAAAATGCAAGCATTCACAATGGCCGTTTGCAGCACCTGGGTTATTAAAAAAAAAAATATCTTGTACATGATGCATCTGGGATGGCATCCTTTAGATTGCGACGTACATAAGCGATAGATCCCCAACCTGGATTTGCTTTAGATATAGCTGGACTTTCTACTCTGCACACCTCATAAAAACCATCAAGTTTAAAAGTGTCTCTACTACATCCCAGTTTTCAATTATGCGACTTATATTGCTATTTCTTATGATTGCGTGGACATAAAAGTTTCGTTTTGCTACAGCTGAAAGGTATTATAGACCTGAGTATTAGATATGAATTTCAATTAAATACCTCTACGCGTTTACGAGGAAAAAGGTAGTAAGTTTAAAATTTATAAAAATATATTTGTATGATTTTACTATAAATGTCTACTTTTCGTAATTTTTCCATTGTCTGTGATATATGAAGTTTCTTCGTGCCAAGTTTCAAGTTTCTGTGTTAACGGGAAGTACCCTTTAGGTTTTGAGTTTCTTGTGAGTACCCAATTTCAAAATATGCTACTTAATTTGCTATTTCTTTTGATTCCGTTGACATAAAAGTTTGGGTTTGCTACATCTGAAAGTACCTATAGACATGACTTATTTGACATGAATTTCAATTTAAAATCTCAACACGTTTACGAGGAAAAAGGAATAAGTTAAAAAATTTTAAAATCATTTTATTGTATGATTTTACTAAAAATGTCTACTTTTCTTAATTTTTCCTTTGTCTGTGCTATATGAAGTTTCTTCGTGCCAAGTTTCAAGTTTCTGTGTTAACGGGAAGTACCCTTTAGGTTTTGAGTTTCTTGCGAGTACCCAATTTCAAAATATGCGACTTAATTTGCTATTTCTTTTAATTGCGTTGACATAAAAGTTTGGGTTTGCTACATCTGAAAGGTCCTATAGACATGACTTATTTGACATGAATTTCAATTTAAAATCTCAACACGTTTACGTGGAAAAAGGAATAAGTTTAAAAATTTTAAAATCATTTTTTTGTATGATTTTACTAAAAATGTCTACTTTTCTTAATTTTTCCTTTGTCTGTGCTATATGAAGTTGCTTCGTGCCAAATTTCAAGTTTCTGAGTTCACGGGAAGTACCCCGTAGGTTTTGCGAGTGTCGAAAAACTCAATTTTTGCAGCATAAACGACTGTATCTTTTGATTGCGTTGGCTTTTAAGTTTGATTTCTTCACAGCTCCAAGGGACAATAGACCTGAGTATTCGATATAAATTTCAGCTTGATACCTCCACGAGTTCCTGAGAAAAATGGTCTTGACAGACAGACAGACAGACAGACAGACAGACAGACGGACAACAAATTGATCCTATAAGGGTTCCGTTTTTTCCTTTTGAGGTACGGAACCCTAAAAAGACTGTAAAAATGTCAACGGATCAGTCTTTCCTGTTAAATTACGTGGTAGTTAAATTGTATGGAGATTAATAAATACTTTTTTTTACTCGAGGACTTCTATCCGTCAATGAAATGACTGACAGCGATATCTATATCAAGTTCATTTGAGTTGGGCTCATAAGATGACTACAGCTAACATGACTACAACTAAAATGAATTTTGTCCAATAACGAGGCCCGATTTCCAGAAGACATCAACGCATGATAGTACATTGTGATACAAGTGAGGTATGTTGATAATTACACCAGAGGCGAAATTGTTCACGCGAACCGCAGGTGAGCGTGATAAGGAAGCCGAGGATGTAATTTAAGTTAAGTAGCAACATACTTAGGAAAACGTAAAAAAATTGCCATTAGTACACTTAACAATGAAAGCTTTGTCTTCTTTTTGTGCCTACCAGAAAGAAAAGCGATGCGTGCATTGCGCATTGATAAGAATAATACAATTTAACCAATACTTGGAAATAATGTAGTTTGAAATATAACTAAATTTATTTTTCGGCTAAAATTAACTTGTATCAAGGCCATAAAACAATAAAAATATTCAGAGTCGTTGACTCTAACCACATTGCAAGTTTTATTTATAAACTGAAATATGCTTAGTGCGGCGCCGTTTAAGGGTGACATTTGAGTCATTTCAACTTTTTGCCGCCCTACTTAATTAACACCAATGCGAGAATCCACTGGGAAAAAATGGCGCGAAACCACAGCCATCTTGAATTGCGTGCAAACTTATGTTTACCTGTAGTTGTGGACTGGTGGCGCCACCGGTCTACTAAATTACTATGTAGCTATTTTAGTTTCGCATTCCACTGATGGCATGTGTAACTTTGTATTTATTGTGTGTTGTGTGTTGAATGTTACGACAACTAGTTTGTAAAAAGCGAGGGCTTACTAGTAGAAATCCTTAATCGTAAAGGTACCGTAGACTATTGTATGTTTATATCAAACTGCAAGTTAACTGTTAACATAAATTCTGTTTGAGAATGTATTTTTAATGAATGGACTCGGCGGTCGATTATTGCATTTGATCAGGAGTTAAAAGTGTTAAAACACATTTGGTACCTAGTAAACTGGGTTGAGGTGTAGCAAAGGGTAACCAGGCAATTCATAGTAGTTGTAAACATTATTTGGATGAACATTATTTCAGTAAATCAACAATTACTCACCATAAATCCGCGTATAATAATATGGCAAACAATCAAGGGGTACCACAAGGTAGTATACTCGGACCACTACTTTTTCTAATATACATTAACGACCTGCCAGACATCACTACACATCAATGTACTCTCTTTGCCGATGATGTATCCATTCTAGTGACTTGTGATAAGGACGGACAGTTAAATAATGATATAAAACAAACAATTAAATTAGTAATGGAATGGCTTAAATCAAATAATTTGTCTGTTAATCTTAATAAGACCCAATATATTCAATTTAGTAATACCAGAAATAGGAGAATGATTTTAAATGTGCACCACAATAATATTCAAATCAACGAAACCGATTCTGCATCATTTTTAGGGATAACTTTAGATAAAAATTGTAATTGGAAAAACCAAGTAGATACAGTGTGCAAAAAGCTCATGAAATTTGTATTCGTTTAAAGACGACTCCGTAATATCTCCGCTTGGAATACGGTATTGATGGCCTATGACGGATATGTTGCGTCGACACTACGATATGGTCTACTTGTATGGGGAAATTCCTGTGACATCAATAGAACATTTATAGCACAAAAGAAATGTTTAAGGACAATGTGAGGAATATCTCCGCGAGAATCGTGTAAACCGTTATTCATAGAGCATGGCATTTTAACTCTACCGTCTATGTATATTTTCGACGCTGCTACATTTGTAAAAAAACATCCAGAACTATTTAAGAAGGCTAAAGATGTATACCCCAGAAACACTAGATATCCCAACAAACTTGTTCTCGATTTCATACCCAATAGTGCCCTCTTTTTGAACAGTAGTTATTATATGTGCATGAAAATATTTAATGCTATTCCAGAAAGTAAATCTTTACCAAGTAAGTAAGTCTTTATCTTTAGTAAGTAAGTCTTTACCACTTAGTCAGTTTAAAACACAGCTTCATTGCTGGCTCAAAAAACAAGTGTTCTATACATTAGGTGATTTATTTGAAATTAGTGCTAAGTAGATTATAGGTGATTAATAGTTATAAGTGCTCATTTCATTTGCATGCTAGTATGTAGCTAAATATGTGATTGTACCGGAGTATAATGTAAGTTACCACCATACTGTACCATATTTATAGCAAATAAAGATTTATCTTATCTTATCTTATCTTATCTTGGAATGTTGGGAGCATACATAATATCTGAAATATTATTTAAAAAAACTGGCTGTAGGGTCGCAGTTTATCCTAACACTCCTCGCTTCACTCGTCGTCGTACCTACACCGACCTGCCTTAGACTTTAGAGTTCTCTACCAGTCAACCTTTGAGCTATTTTTGGAGTGCAATATCTCCTAGTTACTATATGCTACACTACATCCCAACCCAATACCTACTGCTTGTAGTTCGCTGCAAGATTCCATTCATATTGATGGTATTATTCTAGAATGAATTATTATGAAGCATCGTCCTCCATTCTCTAGTAAAGTTAGGTTAGCACTACGATTTTGTAATGTGTAGGTTACTTATACATAAGAACATCTACATCATTTGAAATGAAATACCCAGGGTATGTTGTACCTGTACCTTAAACTGTAACATATTTAAGACCTTCTGATGTGCACATGAGAGCGATAAATTATCAATACAGTATTATCATTATTATTAACTTTTTTGGTAACCCAGTTTTATTTAACTAAATAAGTAGAAACGTTTAGGAAATCTACACCTTAAAGTTTATGTATTTTTTTGAAATCGCTTCATATCAGTATTGAAACTAGGGTTTGCAAGATCCGGCAATATTTCGGATCCGGATATTTCGGATCTTCAAATTCAACAGATCCGGATATCCGGATTTTTCGGATAAAACGGATCCACAAGGTTTTTTTGGTTTATAGTATGAATTGTAAGGCTAAACCAAGAAACAACTAAAAACGGCTATACCACCGTATTTTTAGACCTGAAAGATTTTAAATAGATACGCATTCCCGACTTTATAAGGGGTATAAAACTTTATTTTGTCTAAAAATTTTACTTCTTAGAGTTTCATCAATGAAAGCTGTCACTTGAATAACCACAACCAGGTCACGTTAACTCCGTACCTGGTGCTCGTACATACATTTCAATGAGCTCCATATTTACAACTAATTCGATAGGGTTGTAAAAGAAATTGACATGACCCGGACGCCTTACTCAGTAATCGATTGGAAGAAGAGCCAACACGGAAATCGTGAAAATCAAGGGTAGAGGTGTCTGTTTAGCAAGGGAAATTAATTAAATAAAACTAATATGTCTAGATATGGCAAAATATACAGCGCACTATTCTTATTTTACATGATCATATTATAAATCAAGACCATAATACTAAAACCGTATTACAATTATAAAACGTAGGTATTGTTGCTGCATTTAATTCTTACTACCTCTGTCAAATATACTTCTTCAACATTTATTTAGGTACCTACATCTAAACTAAGTCTTTAGTAGGTAGGTATAGTACAACTATGGACTTGCTCTGAAAATAAAAGTATTTGAATTGAATTGTTTTTAATAGTTCCGGTAGTATTGGATTTATATAATACCTACGGTAGATTAGTGTATTTAAAAAAACCCCGCCATTTTTCGCCATCTAACTCCGGCAGTTTAACTAGTTTGTGGTTTAATTATTTTTTGTGACTAATAAATTAAAAACAATATAATATAATCTGGTCTGGTATGAAGAAAGGGGGAATAAAAACAGAGATTGAGAATGATCTACATTATACCATTCCGTTTTCAGCGTTGACTCGGTAAAAACTTAATTTTGTAGCGGTATTTTCGGTTTTCATGGTTGTAGTTTAAGGATCCGTAATATCCGAAAAATCCGGATTCAGGAGCCTGTCAGATCCGGATCCGAAATTTGACGGATATCCGGATCTTTCGGATATCCGGATATTCGGATTGCAAACCCTAATTGAAACTAAGCTGAATTGCCTAGCAAATGTCTGTTCCTATTTCTACTAGACTAAGTAAAATATCACTTAATTGTATCAAGTTTAAGCCAACATTAAGTCGTAAAATAAATTAACGTTGTACAACTTTATGCGTTTATCTAGAACGCGATAATTATAATCTAAATCTACTTAGGTATCATTACAATGAATACAAAACTAAGCACTAGGTTTGATATCAAATTAGTATTACAGAAGTAGCGAACGAATGTTCTTGTAGGGTCTGCTTTTTGCTATGTCACGTCGCAAGCGACTAACATCTTATGTCGCGACCCGACGCGAGAAAATCTTCCCTCCTCTTTCTGATTCATACAGTGCGAATGAAACAGCAGTCATGACTAGCGAGACGCGACTAAACGGCAATTTGTGTACCTCTCCACGTCTATCACAGGACACGTGCTGTGTCGCGGCGAGATAAACTATTGGTCTCTTTCTGATTAGAACGCTTTGAAAGAGATGGATAGTCTATGTTACCGCGACACAGTTCCCGGGCCGTACGCACTGCTAGTGCTAAAACGGGAATACCCGCTGTAATAACAAAGCTGTTCAGGAAGGTGTAATCGCATGTAGATTTAGGATCATTACTAGCTAAATGCTATTATACCTTTCTGAATCAGCTTCCTAACTCATTCAGGATTCTCAATTCAGGACAATGCACTACCTACTTAATACCCGCTTAAGTGAGCGCATAACGGACACAAATTTGATTTAAAAACGTTCAGCGACATAGACCCCAATAGTTATTGTATGGTAAAGCTGTTCTCGCGACACTGCAATTAAATCACATCAAAGTACCTATGAAGGAGATGAATGAATGATGTAATCACATGATTTACGCTATGTTGAAATGAAAATATAATTATAATTTATGGTCACGCTTACTTTTACACGCCATTTTTTTCTCTCACGTTTTCTTGTACTCATACCACGGAAATAATAATGTTGCTTTATTTTCCTTTAGGAATATTATAAATTCAAAACTGCGTTGTTAGTTTGTTCTCATATTCCAAGCTAGTTTTATTATGCAATATGCACTCCTGACCAGACCCCCCTAGCATGATTATTTCCACTTTATATCTGACATAAATCATTTGTCTCTTTCTAAGTCTAAGTGGGTGCAAGAGAGAGACGTATGCATAACGTCGATGATAAATGCGCCGTGCTAGAGCGAATATTTTGCAATAAGAATGTATTCCACTCCATTGTTTGATTTATTCAAATCGTTTTAGTATAAAACAGAATATGCGTGATATTTCCACGGCCATAATGGCCGGGGCCGACCGTTGAAATATGGAAACTACTCGCAATAGTAATAAATCGATAGTTTATCGATATTTCCCCATCACTAAGGACGCGGTAAATTGCTGGTTATGTCCCAAGGTGGCATTATGATAGGTACTAAATGTACCATCAATTGATGCAACATTGCATACTTATACATGAAAGGTCTAACATTGCCAAGGTATGTACTTTAAAAAATAAGATTTTCTGCCAGGTATGGTTACTACTTCCCACTAAATGGTAGAATAAATACAGATTTTTGGGTAGAAGTGGTTTTTAGGCTTCATAAGACAGTGTTGCAGCATTCTACATTACCTAATCCATATGTTCATCATAAATAATGATTTTAATATAAAATTATAATTTATTGTATATGTATTGCCCTTACAATTCCAGAGATTGCCTTATGCTTACGCGTTGAAAAATATAAATAAAATAACCACACAAACCACGGAACGAAGAAAGTTAGTACTATGGGTACTAGGCGCTGATATACATACTTATGAAGATAAATAAATACTTAAATACATAGAAAACTCCATGACTCAGGAACAAAGAAACTCGCATAGCTCCCACATAAATGCGCTTACCGGGATTCGAACCCGTAAGAAAGCTTCGTAGGCAGGGTCACTACCAATTAGGCTAAAGTGACCAGGCGATTTTGCGAGCGTTTGAACCGCTCAGTTTTAACGTCATTGTCGTCTCAAGATTATTTCATCACAGGTAAAATAACCTTTAATCAAAAAAGATTCAGTACTGGTATTGGCTAACATCTTCATCAAAAGTAGACTGATACTCGTACCTTTCTCCGACAATGACGAAAAAAAACGCCTTAAAAAGCTGAATATTCGCCCGACCCTCAATATTATGTAGCTCCCGGCCGCTACCACAACACATTCTCAGGAGCTCTCTACTCACCACTAGAAACACAACACTAGATTGACTAGGTCCAACATAGTATACTACGACTAGACACTAGGTAGGTACTATTTCTTAGTATTAAGCCGGGGATGGGACACAATGTTCGACGACAAAAATTGGGGAGTTGATATCGGTGAATCCGAGAGTTCAATTTGTTATGAGGATTCGTTTTATTGAATTTAATAACGGCAGCTAGCAGGTGATCGCGAGCCCTTGGGGACGCCACCTGTACCACAATCGACCTGGGTCTAGTGGATTGCAAGTTGAGTTTGGCGATGCGGGTACAGTGTAAGATGCTTCTCTGAGTTAGGTAAGTCGCAGTTCACTGCTTTCATAGTGTCGCTGACAATGGAGTACAGGTTTTCTTTTTTATCCTCCGGCACGCACTGTATTTCCAGGATATTGGATCGCGATTGCTGTTCCATTAGATTGACCCGGTGACTGAGATCCGAAATAGTGTTGTGCAGTTTTAAGTTTTCTGCCTGTAGCTCAATCTCCGTCCTCTTAGCAGCAGCTTGCTCTTTTTCTATGTCATCAAACCTGGTACTCATATAATTCATGGATTCCTGGACTTCTTTTAATTCTTGTTAAATGGCCTTCAACTGACTGGATATGATATTCATCATACTAGCAGTGATTTCCCTTAGTGCGGAGCTGAGTTCTTGCTTGAGGAGTTCCTGCACGATGACACGAACGTCGTTCCCCGTGACAGCATCACCGCCATAGTCGTGCCCGTGCCCGGGCGGTCAGCCCGATGCTGTACGTTTGCCATGAGTTTGACAATGACGGCTTACGCTAACGAGTATCGAGTTTTCTATCTGTGCATCTCTATTGCACTTTGACAGTACGAGCGAGATGCACAGATAGAAAACTCGATACTCGTTAGCGTAAGCCGTCATTGTCAAACTCATGGTAAGCGTACTGGCCGCTTGCTACCTCTCGTTAACGAAACGTTGCGCGCCGGGATGGACTCCGATTTGAGATTTTTGGATGCGCCGGAGCACGCTGGACATTTCCAAATCGATGGCTTAAGTGCGTCTTGATTAATTCCGACCGCCAACAAACATTCATGATGATAAATATGATTGTTTACATTTTGTATAGTTTATGTGCTGTTCGCCCTTCCTTTTCTCCTCTGTACAACACCCGTAGGTCATTTTGTGATAGTGTATTGTATGCGTGTTTGTTTAATAAGATCAGCAACAATCGGTGTAATTTAATCAGTCTGCGAGAAAAATGCCGTAACCGCCACGCGGGTACCGCGGCACATATGCGTTTTAGTTAATGCTTTCATTCATATTATATTCGATATCGAAATATCTCTTCCCTCTATTCTCAATTAGTTTAATGCAATAAATCTAATTAAATTCAAGTTTAAACATTAATGCCAAACACCATGTAGCGTTTAAAAAAACACTTACGATTTCAACAAATTACTGGCTGATAGGAAAACGCCATAAAATACTAATTAGAAGTGACAAAATAAACCATGAAGATTACATCCCACTTTGTTATCGCTGTTCATAACGTTCAATTGATTTCCTATCAGGCTAGTAATAAGGCTTAGAATCGGAGGTTTTTAACCGCTCGGTAAGCAAATTAGTGCAGTCGTACAAAGCTAACTATGCGCTTATTTACTGTGGCATGGCTTCTAATGTTGATCGCAGTTAGGGTCGGATTTGAATGATTGATAGCGTAGCATGATATTTTTTATACATAAAAGTTTTTAAATGAAAGATGCGCTCATTGCATTTGCATTTAATAAGTTAAAAGTTTTTAACCGCCTTGAAAAAGGGAGGAGGTAATCAATTTATTGGAATCTTTTTATATGTACTACACGATTACTCGGAGACGCCTGGACCGATTTGTAAGATTCTTTTTTTGATTGAAAGGGTATTCGTCTCAGGTGGTCCCATGGTCATCATCTTGGGTCCTGGAGAAATCCAGGGACCTCTTTAAATAAGGCAAAGTACTGAATTGAAGCCGGTTAAAATTTTGTTTTAAAGTAAATTTATTGAAAACTGGGTAATTTTACAACTTTGCAAACTGAGGTGGTAGATTTATTTTACATTTCATGTATTACTTAAAATGCGTCGCCCAACTGCCCCTTAAATTAACAATAATCATGTTGGCCCACTATTATTTAAATAATGTCAAGGTATCAAAACTATCAAATCCCATCGATCAATCGCACCTGCCTAGACAAGTCTTGAATGCATTAAAAGCTCTCGTACTTAAAGCGGTCGGATCAGCTAGCGGACCTGTCATTCTCTTTTTGTGACACGGTCGTTGTCTATTTTGGTGTGCTTAGAATAATACATTCGTATCACAGTAAACAGTAAAGGAGAATGCCCAAATAATGCCTGGAATGTGCAGAGATGTCCAATATAATGAAAAAGTTATAATTGAATATGTCTAAGGGTGAGTTGCACCAAACCGTCTGTAATCGTAAGCGGTGTTCGTTAAAATCTGAATGTATGGAACGTTTGACAAGTTTCTATGGACTGACAGCTGTCAGCGCCATATTTAACGTTGATCGGTCTGTAATCGTAAGTCGATGCAATCCGCCCCACGTCTGGGAAACTCCAGAGTAACAAACACGAATTAATTCGTATCTTACTACAGTAACGAACATCTCACACTCACATTTTTTTACATAGAGTAGCGTCATTATTCATTATCTATGCACGTCTTATGTCACATTAGAACATTTCACATACATATAGATCTTTAGCGACATCTATTGTAGTTTTTATGTCAACATAACCTCTTTCATAGTAAAGAATTTTTGAAGGTGTTTTCGAAACCTGATGCCGCGTTTATACGCTTGCGATGGCTTGGCGCGTGAGCAGGACACAGACGCAGCTATATAAACGAATGAGATCGAATTATAGCCCTCTCCCTCTAACGCATAGCTGCGTCCTGCTCACGCGCCAAGCGATCGCAAGCGTATAAACGCGGCATGAAATTAATGAATTAAACATATTTTAATGTGTGCTTGGGTTTTGGGTGGGTATTCTCCTTTATATATTTATTAACACAAACATTTAACATTAGCTTTCCGGCGAAAGAAAATATAGCGAACCGGTCTAATCTCAACACTGGGTTGGAGGATCAGATGGCAGTCGCTTATTTTGTTTATCTTGATTGCATCCTGCGGGCCTAAGATGTTTGCCATTTTATCACTTATCGTTGTGGGTAAGCCATCCGTCACTCTCGCACTCGGTTTTGTCAGTACGCGACGGATGTCTTATCCACAGCTATAAGTAATATGGCAACCATGCTACGCCCGCTGGAGAATACAGTTGGCTAACTAATGTCAAGAATTGATATGTACGCACTAGTTTTTGCTGAAGTTTTCAATCCCCCATCGGCCTTTATAACTCAGCTTTACCATTCTTCCTTTCTTTTCGACAAAAATGTTCAATAAAAAAAACATTTTTTTGACGGATGTCTTATCCACAGCTATAAGTAATATGGCAACCATGCTACGCCCGCTGGAGAATACAGTTGGCTAACTAATGTCAAGAATTGATATGTACGCACTAGTTTTTGCTGAAGTTTTCAATCCCCCATCGGCCTTTATAACTCAGCTTTACCATTCTTCCTTTCTTTTCGACAAAAATGTTCAATAAAAAAAACATTTTTTTTAATTTCATTTGCACACTAATGTGTGACAATGTTTAGAAGACAGCAGTTCAGCAATAAACAACTTTGTAACAAAGCTATAAGAATCACGAACAGATTTTCCGTAGGCTGATTACCATACAAATGCATGGAATATGCAAGGCGTGGCGATTTAGCATTACCATACAATATACGAGCACTGTAATTCAGCCCACGAATGTTAGTTGCACTTAATTTCATTGCCATACAACGCTACAGTGTAAGTCCACAGAGAGATATACAAAACAACGACACAAAAATAGAACAACGTATAAAAAACGAACTTGTGTGTGTATAGTCCGGGTACTAACTGTATCAATAGCCGAGAAGCTTATAACTTAACTGTAGTATCTCTTTCTTCCAGTAGTTGTCAGGTTAGCCTAGTGGGTAGTGACGCTGCCTACATACGTAGCTGAAGGTCCTGGGGTCGAATCCCGGTAATGTATGATGAGCATGAATCTTGTTTCTAAAACTTGGATGTTTTCTATGTATTTAAATATTTATATCTATTAAATAAATCGAACCATAATACAAGCCTTATTGAGCTTACTACGGGAGACGGGACTAAGTCGATTTGTGTAAGATTGTCCCCTAATATTTATTTATTTATTTAAGTGAAATTACTTTTAGTCAGTTAACCAAAACGTATTTTCATTCATTTAACATTTATAGAGATCCAAACACGCTACACATATCTCTGTAATAAAATGCTACTAATTTTATAATAATACACAACAGCAGTATTTAATGTATAATAGCATGCCATCACAAAAACGATTACTCTACTTTTAAAGTTAAGGGTGAAAAAACGCTCTTTCAAAAACCATAGACAATTAAAGATGATAGATTGAGCCTACAGATTATAGCGTCTACGGACAAGCTAGTTACTGGCCGCTCATTCATTGCAACTATCTTGATGAAAAAAAAACTCGTTTGTCATTTTACGCGGCGATAATTAATTTTTATAATCCTGATGCGGCACTGCGATATCTCGATCGGGTTTTGCGTGACTTTCAAAGATTAGTTTCCACTTTTGCACCTTCCTCCCTTGTAATAAGGCGTAGTGTATAGATGTATATCGACTAAAATATCTTCTGGACGTCGACTCCACGTTTATAGAAATTTACAAACTATATAAAATCTTTCCTAAAATTGTATTAATTACCAAATTAATGTATTAATGCTGTTATACATAAACTCAAACGCGACCCTATGATAGTCACGTGATAAGGCTCTTATAACGTGCAATAGTTGTCAGGTGATTTATCGTCTCTATACCTACTACTGGTGGATAATATTAGCAATATCGATCTAAGTAATATGGCTGCCTGCACTTGGTGTAATGAATTTATAAAACTTTGTCAGTGATAGACGACAAACGATAGCCTTTATCGTTATGACTAGAGTAGAAAATGGCTATATAGCCTTCGAATTGCAAGTTTATTTTTAGACACCTATATTTATTTACCTTGTAACACCTAGAACTGATTTCCATATAAATATGTTCCAACTTAACATAATTGAGAAGGCTAGCAAGATAAAACGTAAATTGTCATTTTACACGAACACAAAGTACCTAGCAAAATTATTCGATATGGAAGGATACAACTTTTGATAAGAGATGTCGTTGTCCTATTAACGTGTTAACTACTGAATATAATTATGATACCCGCTTTTCTCGTGCCTGGTGTTATTTTTGGAATAATGAGCCCGTTTAGATTTCCGTACCTCGAAAGGAAAAAAACGGAATCCCTTTGTTGTCCGTTTGTCAAGACCCTTTATCTCGAGAACACTTAGAGCTCTTCGAGCTGAAATGAAAACAATACATTCAAGCATACATTTTTTGAGAGAGGTAGGGCACAGCGTAATGCCATCACGCTTGAATCTGGAGCAGCCCGACTGGGGGAGTACCTCCGCCTTACAGAAGACCACAGCCATAATAGCACTGCTGCCTATTCCGTAGGTATTGTAGTGTTGTGTTCCTGATGGTGAGTAAGGTTCTCAGAGCTCCATCCTTAAAGGCCGGCAACGCACTCACAACACCTCTGATGTTGCAGGTGTCCATGGGCGGCGTTAATCGCATACCATCAGGTGATCCGTCTGCTCGTTTGCCTCCTATAACATAAAAAAAAGCCTACAGTCCCCTGAAGCTACAAAAAAATCAAACTTCTAGGTTAACTTTAAAAAAAGATACGGTCGTCGTTTACGCTGCTAATAACGAAAATCTGAAAAGGTAGTAGAGTAGGTATATAGTAATGAAATCATTAAAAAAAATGTCTTTATTTAAAGTACCTACGTAATCAATCAGGTCTTGTGATTTAAGAAAAAAATTTTTTAAACTATAGCCCAATTACGCTTAAGATTGGCGAGTTGGCGGAATTGCATCAAAATTCTAAAAGACAGTTTTAGTATAAAAAGCCCGCCTTAAAGCGCCGCCCGCGTACGGCCATAAGTTTGCTCTCTAATATGCGTTGTAAATTTACCTATGGAAGAACATAATATAGACCACTGAATTTACTTGCCCTTATTGTTTTAAAATTTTATTAGGTTACGATATTGCATGCCAAATTGTGACGGAACGTGCATTTATGTAAAATTGTGTACCTATTGTGTGTGAATTGTGTCACTAATATGTAGGTACCTATTCTTAACACCTGTTGTATGTTCTCGAAAAATAAATCATTTCATCATTTCATTGTGGATTTGGGTCTCAACTTAACATACCTTCGAAGTAAGGGATAAATCTAACAGTTATTACAAAATCACATCAACTTAATACAACACTCCGAATGTAATTGATAAATAACCTAAAAACAGTAATAACAGTTTAATATGCCCTTACTTATACTATGTATTAGAAGGAATTTTTAAATTGGTTTCATGTTACACTTCATTTAATTAGTTGAATTCTAAAGCTATGTTTTTAGATCGAGCTGCGATCTGCTCCATATCCATTTAAGATGAACGCGATAACATCTACGCAAACCCAACTAGACACAACTAAAAAAAACAATAATATTTATTATGAACTCTATGACTGACGCATTACAGTCCATTTTAAAGTAACGCGTGCTCCGAAATGGGAATAAGATTCAGGTTTTAGCGACCAATGTGTGAGTTTTTCTATAGTAGTAACTCGCATGGATTATTTATGATTATACCGCTGATGTTATAAGAATTAGCACCTTAAACAGTAACTATTAAAGTTTAAAATCGATTGCCGTACATTAATAATGCCAGCATGTGAACTAAGTCGGATTGGAAGCATTCCGTGGAGATGGGTTATTTTTTAAATGTTTGCCTTGCTGATTGCCAGTACGCTTTTATGTTTTTTTATATCGGTTTTTACGGTTCATTGTTCCTATTACGGAAGCTGTTGATTGTTAACGATTTACTTTAAACAAGCAATTTATCTACGCTTGGATGTAATTTACGAGCTTATGATTATCAAGGAATTTGTGATACAATTGATTAAGATTTGCCACGGCCAATGTCAAAAGAAAGATGGTCGTTTCCTTTGGAGCGTGTGTAATTACAAAAAGGAATGTTTCTTTATAAGACTGAGTAATTTATCATAAATGGCGATAGAAAATCTAAAATGCCGCATTGTTACCGGTTTAATTACGAGCTTAGTACTTGGCAGTGAATGTGTTGAGTGTGCAATTTAAGTGATTGCTCAAAAAATTATACTTCGATAGAAAAAAAACAAAGTTAGGTGCTTATGTTTTTATTTTCTTCAGCTTACACTAAAATTACTTTGTTATATACAAACAAGTTACAATGACGGTATACCTAATCCAAAATCTAATTTAAAGAAGTTTGAACAAAACTTCACAAAGTTGCGTATTTATCGAAATTATAAATGCACCTTGAAAATAGATAGTATCAATAAAAACCGGCCAAGTGCGAGTCGGACTCGCGCACCGAGGGTTCCGTACAAACCATAACAAGCAAAAGTTGTAGTATGTTTATTACTAAATGATAAATGAAAATGGAATCATCTGGGGGAGCATAAATTTAAACAAGGTCTCTTTATCAATTTAGTAATCCTAAAAAAAAATAAAAAATTAAGAACCACATCATTTATCTCTCACTTATAATAAATCTCTAAATTAAAAAAAGAATCAGCTAGTATCAAACTAACCATTTTTGTGTCCCGAATGATCTCGGCTTCCCGTGAACGGAAATACTTTAAACTTTTTTTACAAGTACATTACTATTCTAGCTAGGACTTAGGATAGTTTTTATCCGACTTCGATGGTTAATACATTTTCGGAAACATTTGAATCTCATTAAATTATTCATTTCTTCTGCTTGAAATCGTAGCCGCCATATCTGTCAACTGTCAGTGGCGTCAAAATGGCGGCCTTGCCTTAACTATCCAACAGTACCTAATAATTTCGATCCGGTGTTGTGATAGACCTTCACAATACGCATATTAAATTCTAAAGCATAAAAAAATAATCGATTCCGATATGGAAACTTATATGCGCTAAATTCGTATTGAGGCGTAATTTCAACAAATGGTTCAACAAATTTCAACAAAATAACGTCAATCGTCAAAAGTCTGACCGACTTCCTTTTTTTTATGGCATGGAATATTTAGCACTGTCATCGGCTCATCGCGTTCAGCCATGAAGTTTATTTGAGTTTCTGCAAGATTACACGCGGAGTATTTTGTCACGATACGATACTGCACGGCTATCACAAGACGGCGCGCGAGCTCTCTCGATTTTTCACGCACTATACGTCTCTTTCTAAGTTGTCTAATAAGAGAGTGACGGATAGTTCGAGAAAAATCGAGAGAGCTTGCGCGCCGTCTTGTGATAGCCATGCTGATTTGTCAGTATTTATATTTATCAGCAATAAACGTATGTATTCAATCAGTACAGAACGGGCCTTTTATAAACATTAATTATCAACCGCGTTTGTATTAAGGCGGTATTATAACTTCGTACTACGCGCCTTCAAGTTGACATGCAGCCAATATAGAGACACAGAAATTGGCCAACATACAGGAAAATACTTTTATAATGAAGCACAACACACATTTAATTAAGTTGGCAATAGCGGGAACATACATAAGATTTGGCAGAATGTGATCTGAAACATTGCAATAAGTATGAAAAATAATAATATCGGAGTGACTCAAGATCATTTCGGCCATCACGTTTTTATTTATTTAATATTAAGTGTTAAAAATATGTACAGAAGAAGATCAATAAACATTTAATGCTGCAGCCTGTGTCCTACCTGTTGGATCTATTGTCACAAACATCTACTAAACTTTTCCCCCGGTATTCATAAAATTTAAAATACCTATGTTAAATAAAACGAGTTTTGTCCTTTTCCTACTAATTTAAAAATCAGAGTGACAGTTAAAGACGAACGAATCTTAAAGGCATTTCAACTAAAATGGGTTTATTCCACGTTTTACTTGATAGGCTAAATGAGAACTGCATGTGTCCTATGTCCAATTGAAGAAATGCGTTAACTCCCACCACATTACCATGCAAACGAAGTCACAGGTACAGCTAGTTTTATAATAAAACTGAAATACCTGAAATACCTACACTAGATTTGCAGCAGCCTGGCAAAACTTCTTTTATCAAAGTGGTTTATTTACAAAGTTTTTAGTCACTATCTTTTTATAAATCCGGTTCAAAATACTAATTAACTGTTAAATTTGAAAAAAATTAACCAGACCTGTAAAATGTTGACTGAAAAAGGTATGAATAGTACCACATTGAAAATTGAAGTTTGAAAAAACGTTATCTATAGTTGTACTATTTCGTGTAGTGCTAGTGCTTATTAACGGAAACATGTTTAGGGATGAAAAATATGTGGAAATTCCATTTTGGGGATTCATTCTAAAATCGATATTGAAGTCTCCCACAACAATCAAACGGGAACACGGGGTATAGCCCCTTTGGGGTTGCTGCCGTATATTGTTGTATTTATGCATTCAATTGCAACATTAATTTGACATTGTGGTGACCTATATTATATATATAGACACAGTTATCACTCTGCCTGACATCAAACATTTCAAAATGCAAGCATTCACAATGGCCGTTTGCAGCACCTGGGTTATTAAAAAAAAAAATATCTTGTACATGATGCATCTGGGATGGCATCCTTTAGATTGCGACGTACATAAGCGATAGATCCCCAACCTGGATTTGCTTTAGATATAGCTGGACTTTCTACTCTGCACACCTCATAAAAACCATCAAGTTTAAAAGTGTCTCTACTACATCCCAGTTTTCAATTATGCGACTTATATTGCTATTTCTTATGATTGCGTGGACATAAAAGTTTCGTTTTGCTACAGCTGAAAGGTATTATAGACCTGAGTATTTGATATGAATTTCAATTAAATACCTCTACGCGTTTACGAGGAAAAAGGTAGTAAGTTTAAAATTTATAAAAATATATTTGTATGATTTTACTATAAATGTCTACTTTTCGTAATTTTTCCATTGTCTGTGCTATATGAAGTTTCTTCGTGCCAAGTTTCAAGTTTCTGTGTTAACGGGAAGTACCCTTTAGGTTTTGAGTTTCTTGCGAGTACCCAATTTCAAAATATGCTACTTAATTTGCTATTTCTTTTGATTCCGTTGACATAAAAGTTTGGGTTTGCTACATCTGAAAGGTCCTATAGACATGACTTATTTGACATGAATTTCAATTTAAAATCTCAACACGTTTACGAGGAAAAAGGAATAAGTTAAAAAAATTTAAAATCATTTTATTGTATGATTTTACTAAAAATGTCTACTTTTCTTAATTTTTCCATTGTCTGTGCTATATGAAGTTTCTTCGTGCCAAGTTTCAAGTTTCTGTGTTAACGGGAAGTACCCTTTAGGTTTTGAGTTTCTTGCGAGTACCCAATTTCAAAATATGCTACTTAATTTGCTATTTCTTTTGATTCTGTTGACATAAAAGTTTGGGTTTGCTACATCTGAAAGGTCCTATAGACATCACTTATTTGACATGAATTTCAATTTAAAATCTCAACACGTTTACGAGGAAAAAGGAATAAGTTAAAAAAAATTAAAATCATTTTTTTGTATGATTTTACTAAAAATGTCTACTTTTCTTAATTTTTCCTTTGTCTGTGCTATATGAAGTTTCTTCGTGCCAAGTTTCAAGTTTCTGTGTTAACGGGAAGTACCCTTTAGGTTTTGAGTTTCTTGCGAGTACCCAATTTCAAAATATGCGACTTAATTTGCTATTTCTTTTAATTGCGTTGACATAAAAGTTTGGGTTTGCTACATCTGAAAGGTCCTATAGACATGACTAATTTGACATGAATTTCAATTTAAAATCTCAACACGTTTACGTGGAAAAAGGAATAAGTTTAAAATTTTTAAAATCATTTTTTTGTATGATTTTACTAAAAATGTCTACTTTTCTTAATTTTTCCTTTGTCTGTGCTATATGAAGTTGCTTCGTGCCAAATTTCAAGTTTCTGAGTTCACGGGAAGTACCCCGTAGGTTTTGCGAGTGTCGATAAACTCAATTTTTGCAGCATAAACGACTGTATCTTTTGATTGCGTTGGCTTTTAAGTTTGATTTCTTCACAGCTCCAAGGGACAATAGACCTGAGTATTCGATATAAATTTCAGCTTGATACCTCCACGAGTTCCTGAGAAAAATGGTCTTGACAGACAGACAGACAGACAGACAGACGGACAACAAAGTGATCCTATAAGGGTTCCGTTTTTTCCTTTTGAGGTACGGAACCCAAAAAATGTAACAATTTTCACAAATAATGTATTTTTTTCTGTTGCCGTTATTTTTTAAAATTATTATTATTTATTTATTCAGACAACAAGATCCATAGTTAGTTAGTAGATGTTATAACAACAAATACTAAAAAACAGAATAAAATAAATATTAAAGGCAGCTCCCATACAACAAACGTGTTTTTTTTTGCCGTTTTGATACATAATGGTACGGAACCCTTATACATAATGGTACGAGTCCGTGCATGTTTTGTTCGCGTAGAAACGCGTAGGTAACCTCCTGGAATTAAAAAAAAAGCAATCCTTGGGCACGAAGTTTTTTGGACAGATAGAAAATTGACCCAACTTACACCTGCTGTTTTAATTTGGCAAAAGAAGGACCATACACCTTGTGTATTGTGGCTTCGCGCCTGGAATATTTGTATGTTTAACTTGAAATAATATAAACTAAACCAAATCAGGTTCCACGTTTCCATGAAAGTTCTAAATTATGACAGAACACAATTCATTAACTCCGCAGACATCACAATGGCCGCTGCGAGCCGGTTTGGACCAGTTACTAACCGTCGATGACAGCCGATAACGATTCGATACTGAATAAATTAATCGGGGAATATAGAGCTGGTGAATGGGACGCTTAAAATAAATAGTATTTATGACATCCATGCTCGAATATAAATGCGATGTATATCTGGTAACTATTGCACACCACGCACCTGTATAAGATACGATTGTCTTCGGCAAATGAGAGAACGAACGTGTTTTTGAAACAACAAAATCAAGTCTAGAAACAAACAAATACTCGAAAATTAATTATTAATTATATTTATTTCCTAATTCAGTCTGAATGGTCATCCTCCTATAGGGGTGGAAGTGTTAAAGCGCATAACGCCGCAAGTAACTACGGAGAAAGCGCAGCACCACCTCTCGACACTCCGGAGCCACTCTCCCGGTGTTATTCCTGGCCGTCTTAACGACGGCTAGTTCAGGGGCCCATCTAATGAGCGGCTAGTCACCTAGCCAACTTTGTGCGCGACAATGTTATGGCAGGTGTCCGGACCTCTTTGCAATAGCCCAGTTTCCCACCCATATCTCATCACCATAGACCCAGTTCTCAATCCATTTTACCTACAATAGCCCCAACGCCTGTTGGAACCGGTTCACGGGTATCTACCGATGTACCCGAGAATGGGTTCTAGCAGGTGTATTACATCACATTTAACTTCGTCTCCAAAGGGCCTCTACGTGTTGGATCTATATCCCCACGCACGCCTTCCAAATGCCAATGATACTTTGTATGAATTTAAATACTCTGTCTTCATCTTTTCATAATTGACCGCTGTATCATTTTATATGGAAACTTATTGTCGATGTAGGCTGAGTTCCGGATGGTGTAGAATACTTTATTTTGAGTCTTGGATATTTTGTGAGCTAATTATTTATCAATATAATTATATAGATACCAACAATGTATCCGTTTATATCAAATTTTCTCACAAACCTTGAGCGTACTCGTAGCCCTCAAGTACTTAATTATACCGTAAAGTTGGAGCCCTTAAGCTCCTTAAGCGATAGTCCTGGCTTAGTTCGCTCGTGATAGTATCCCACGATATGGCCCATCAATCATGGCCGGCCGTGGTCGTCGTCGGTTTAATGCCTCGACCACAGATTATAAAATGTTCTTACGAACCTCTACGTACACACTACAGTTTTACATACATATATGCACGCCTATTTCCCGGAGGGATAGGCCGACATCAAGGATTACCACTTGCTACGATATTGACAAACCTTTTTTGCTTTAGTCGCTTTCATGACACTCTTTATGCATGCTCGTCGGTTCAGGGTACTATTGACCTGACCCTTTGATACAAGTTCAGACAAGACCAAATAGAATATTGGGTTTATTCAATAATAAAATAGGACATGGTAAAGAAACGTAGTTGTTGATAGAATGACATAGCGACAGGGAATGTCAGACACCGTAGACAATAAGATATGTACAAGTCTTCTTATGAAGACGCAAGGAGGCTATTATCACACCCTTATTATATGGGGATAAATAAGCCAGTCATTGGGATCCGTGGAGGTTTTTACCAATGAAGTTAACGGAACTCTAAAATTGCAGATTCTTACGCAATCAATGTTTCAACTTGGTCGTTAACTTTACGTAAACTAAATCCGAGAATCGGCCCATTATTCAAGATCTTGAAGATAAAAACACGATCATTATAATGTCCACAACCTCCTATCAAATTACTCCGCTACTATTCAATTCTATAACTTTACGTTGTTGGAAAACGGTTGTTTTTCCATATTTGGACAAGGTACGATTTGAGATATGATATATGATTGAATGATGCCGTCAAATCCAGTAGCAGTTACGTCGCCATTTTAATTTGTTGGTTCACAAAATGGCGGATGGACTAATGATTAATATGTTTACAGTCATCAATCTGAGTAAATTAATTACTTGATATTTGAAATGTTGTTGACATCGATGGTTTATTATACATATAATATATATAACCAGATGGTTTATTCATACCATTTTTTTTCAAAACCAAGATGTTTTGCTGCTCTTAAATCGATATAGGTTTGGCATCTTTCAGTATACGTGGTTTCCAGGTTTTTGTCTTTACCTAACCTATTCTATCCTATCTAGCAGACTATGTTCAGGTAATTATTATTGTTTTCTTTTCTTTTTGTGTACTATGGACTATTGTCTGCAATAAACTGATTTTATTATTGATTTATTTATTTTTATGAGTATAGGTATATTAGGTACTAGCTGTTGCCCGCGACTTCGTCCGCGTAGAAAAATGATTGGTATTAAATTATTGTAGGTGGAACCTTAATTATCGCCGACCCAAACAAAGTTCTACCATCTTATGGGATTATTTCAGAGATAAAAACTATCCTATATCCTTCCAAGGTTGTCAAATTCAGCGTACGGAAAATTTAATCTAAATCCGTTCAGGGATTAAGCGTACAAGGTAACAGTGAAATGAGTTCATTAGTTTAAATTGCTAAATTTAAATTGAAAACTCCGTTTTTAGAAATATAAATATCTTAAGAATCATCAACAGACATTTCTGCTAAAATTGTATATTTTTTTATAATGTATTAAAGAAAGCTACATTACTGGAAATGTTTGCCTAAATCCGTTCAGTAGTTCACGTTAGTCCGAGCTACCTGTATAGTTATGAAAACCTATCTAATGCTAAAAGACGTAGAACTTTCCATCTCCATCTGCTGTCCCCATTTAACGGTGTTGTTAGAGCATACATGATTTTGATCATCTATATATATAAAAGAAGGATACCTGATCTACCATCAACGCACAGCCGAAACTACTGGGACTAGAAACTTGAAATTTACACCAGGACTTCCTTTTATGACGTAGGCAACCGATAAGACGGGATTTTTGGAAATTCCATCCCTAAGGGGGTTAAATGGGGGTGCAAAGTTTGTATGGGGGAAACTTTATATTATGAACTAGAGACTTAAAACTTTGTAGAAAGATTACTTATTAAGATACAAAAAAAGTAATTTCAGCGTTTAAGAAAATTCCACCCCTAAAGGGGTTAAATAGGGGTGCAATGTTTGTATGGGGGAAACATTAATTTTTGAACTATGAACTTGAAACTTTGTAGAAAGATTACTCATTAAAATACAGTAAAAGTAATTTCTGCGATTAAGAAAATTCCACCCCTAAGGGGGTTAAATAGGGGTGCAAAGTTTGTATTAAAAACTACTTAAAAATTTCGCCCCATATCTATATTACCTGTATTGAGTAAAGTTTTCGAAAAGTTAATGTTAAACGATCTTGTAGGACACTTTAATAGGAATAAACTGTTCACTAGTAAACAATACGGTTTTACAAGGGGACGTTCCACGACGGATGCCGCTTCTGTCCTCATTGAACATATTTACAATATATGGGAAAATTCTTGTGATGCAATTGGAATATTTTGCGATTTAACCAAAGCATTCGACTGTGTCGATCATAGAACGCTTATTTTGAAACTAAAGCATTATGGTCTGTCTGAAAATGCGCTGAGTCTTATGTCTTCATATCTCAGTAATAGAACGCAAACAGTGGTTGTAAACGGGACGCAGTCTAATGGAGCAACAGTTACTTTAGGGGTGCCTCAGGGTTCTATCCTAGGTCCATTTTTATTTTTAGTTTATATAAATGACTTACCGTATATAATTCCTAATCTTTGTGACATAGTACTATTTGCTGACGATACATCATTAGTGTTTAAGGTTGATCGGAAATCATCCGACTACAGTGGAGTAAATAACACATTGGTCAAAGTACTTGACTGGTTTACAACTAACAATCTACTACTTAATGCTAAGAAAACTAAATGTGTAAGGTTTGCTTTGCCTAATGTTAGACCAGTAGAAACTAAAATATTTTTAAATAATGAATGTCTAGAAATGGTTGATAAGGCTTTATTCCTTGGTATAACATTAGACAGAAGCCTACAATGGAGTCCCCATATAGCAGTCCTAGCACGTAAGTTAAGTTCAGCAGCATATGCTATTAGGAAAATTAGGCAATTGACCAATGTTGAAACAGCTCGCTTAGTTTATTATAGTTATTTTCACAGTGTGATGACATATGGGATTCTGGTTTGGGGTAAAGCAGCTGATATACAGACTGTCTTTGTATTACAAAAAAGGGCTATTCGCTCAATATATTTATTGAGTTCACGAGAATCCTTAAGAGACCATTTTAAGGAAATTAATATTATGACTGTAGCATCTCTATATATATATGAGAATATTATTTATGTAATTAAAAACATCGATTCTTTTACAAAAAATTCGGATATTCATAAGCTCAATACTAGGAACAAAAATAAAATTGCAATTAAAAAGTTTCGTATCCGTAAAGTACAGAGGTCATTTTTGGGTCAATGTATCCATTTCTTCAACAAGTTACCTGACGAAGTTTTAACATAACCCCTCCCAGCTCTTAAAAAATATTTAAAAAAGACATTGATGTCAAAAGCTTATTATAGAGTTGAAGACTATATGACTGACAGAAATGCAGGGCCCAGACCGGAATCAAAATAGCCCTAATCTGTCGTGTTGTTTGACTTTTGTTTAATTTTAAGGTATTTGACTGGTTCTCCTGCGGTACTGCTGGTGACTAAGATTATTTTGTTAAAAATTGCTTACTGTTAAGTTTGTTCCGGTGTTTCCTCTTGACAATGGTCTTAAATTTGGAAATGCTAGTAGAGTCAGACCTGTAAAAGTGCCATTGCGGCCCACTTGCAAAATAAAGTTCATTTATTCATTTATTTATTTATTTATACTGGGACTAGAAACTTGAAATTTTTCCAGAACTTCCTTTATGACGTAGGCAAGGGATAAGACGGGATTTTTTGAAATTCTATCCCTAAGGGGGTTAAATAGGGGTACAAAGTTTGTATGGCAGAAACATTATTTTTTGTACTAGAGACTTGAAACTTTGTACGAATATTACTTATCAAGATACAAAAAAAGATTTTTCAGCGTTTAAGAAAATTCTACCCCTAAGGGGGTTAAATAGGGGTGCAATGTTTGTATGGGGGAAACATTATTCTTTGAACTTTGTAGGAAGATTACTTATTAGGATACAAAAAAAAACTTTCAGCGTTTTATAAAACTCCACTCTTAAGGGGGTTAAATAGGGGTGCAAAGTTTGTACTCAAAACTACTGAGACTAGAAACTTGAAATTTACACCAGCACTTCCTTTTATGACGTAGGCAAGGGATATGACGGGATTTTTGGAAATTCTATCCTTAAGGGGGTTAAACAGGGGTGCAATGTTTGTATGGGGGAAACATTATTTATTGAACTAGAGACTTGAAACTTTGTAGGAAGATAGTTTATTAGGATACAAAAAAGTGGCTTCAGCGTTTTATAAAATTCCACCCCTAAGGGGCTAAATAGGGGTGCAAAGTTTGTATTCAAAACTACTGGGACTAGAAACTTAAAATTTACACCAGAACTTGCTTTTATGACGTAGGAAAGGGATAAGACGGGATTTTTGGAAATTCTATCCCTAAGGGGGTTAAATAGGAGTGCAAAGTTTGTATGGAAGAAACATTATTTTTTGTACTAGAGACTTGAAACTTTGTAGGAATATTACGTATTAAGATACAAAAAAAGAACTTTTTGCGTTTTAGACTATTCCACGCCGAAGGGGGTTAAAAGGCAAGGGTTGTATGGGAAACGCTTTTTTTAGTAACATACTTGAAACGTTGTAGAAAGATTACTTATCAAATAAAAAAGTACTTCCAGCGTTTAAGAATATTCTATCCCTAAGGGGGTTAAAAGGGGGTGCAAGGTTTGGATTAGCAAAACTCTTTATTTAGCTGGAGACTTAAAACGTATAAACAATTATTATCAGAATAAAAAAGATCTTTCAGCCTGTTGGAAAAAATCCTCCCCTAAAGGGTTTAAAACGGCATTCAAGGAATGGAGACCAAGAAAATATTATAGTAAGAGATTTGTAACTTCGGTCTTATAGCCTTTATCTTAAAAGACCACAAAACTGATTATTTTGAAATTCATCCCCTATGGGAGCAACATAATTTAGACTGCTTGAAATGGATTCCATAAGGGGGTTAAAAACACTGATCCCCAAAATGAGCTAAAAGGAGTTGGATGTTAGTACAGGGAACAAGACAATTTTTAATTAAGGGATCTGGATCTTCGCTAAAAGACTAGGTAACTAATTACAACATTTCTTGAAATTCATCCTGTAAGGAGGTTAAAAAGGGTTGGAAGTATGTATGAGGAATAAGTATTTTTTGAAGTAAGGGAATTCATAGGTCTTTTATACTAATTATATGGTAAGCCAAAATAAATAATCCGACTGGTAGCAGAGAAGTAGGCAAGGATAAATTAGAACCACGACCCTTACAGAACCGAACAGCTTCCAGTTCCCATAACCGAAAAGAAGGTAATGTTTCATTTAAACTGCGGATTATTTTGTTAATTTATAAAGTTTATTTTAGATGATCAAAATCATGTATGCTCTAACAATACCGTTAAATGGGGACAGCAGATGGAGATGGAAAGTTCTACGTCTTTTAGCATTAGATAGGTTTTCATAACTATACAGGTAGCTCGGACTAACGTGAACTACTTAACGGATTTAGGCAAACATTTCCAGTAATGTAGCTTTCTTTAATACATTATAAAAAAATATACAATTTTAGCAGAAATGTCTGTTGATGATTCTTAATATATTTATATTTCTAAAAACTGAGTTTTCAATTAAAATTTAGCAATTTAAACTAATGAACTCATTTCACTGTTACCTTTTACGCTTAATCCCTGAACGGATTTAGATTAAATTTTCCGTACGCTGAATTTGACACCCTTAGAAGGATATAGGATAGTTTTTATCTCTGAAATAATCCCATAAGATGGTAGAACTTTGTTTGGGTCGGCGATAATTAAGGTTCCACCTACAATAATTTAATACCAATCATTTTTCTAAGATACAAGTTCTACGCGGACGAAGTCGCGGGCAACAGCTAGTCTAAAATAAACTTTATAAATTAACAAAATAATCCGCAGTTTAAATAAAACATTACCTTCTTTTCGGTTAGGGGAACTGGAAGCTGTTCGGTTCTGTAAGGGTCGTGGTTCTAATTTATCCTTGCCTACTTCTCTGCTACCAGTCGGATTATTTATTTTGGCTTACCATATAATTAGTATAAAAGACCTATGAATTCCCTTACTTCAAAAAATACTTATTTCTCATACATACTTCCAACCCTTTTTAACCTCCTTACAGGATGAATTTCAAGAAATGTTGTAATTAGTTACCTAGTCTTTTAGCGAAGTTCCAGATCCCTTAATTAAAAATTGTCTTGTTCCCTGTACTAACATCCAACTCCTTTTAGCTCATTTTGGGGATCAGTGTTTTTAACCCCCTTATGGAATCCATTTCAAGCAGTCTAAATTATGTTGCTCCCATAGGGGATGAATTTCAAAATAATCAGTTTTGTGGTCTTTTAAGATAAAGGCTATAAGACCGAAGTTACAAATCTCTTACTATAATATTTTCTTGGTCTCCATCCCTTGAATGCCGTTTTAAACCCTTTAGGGGAGGATTTTTTCCAACAGGCTGAAAGATCTTTTTTATTCTGATAATAATTGTTTATACGTTTTAAGTCTCCAGCTCAATAAAGAGTTTTTCTAATCCAAACCTTGCACCCCCTTTTAACCCCCTTAGGGATAGAATATTCTTAAACGCTGGAAGTACTTTTTTATTTGATAAGTAATCTTTCTACAACGTTTCAAGTATCTTACTAAAAAAAAGCGTTTCCCATACAACCCTTGCCTTTTAACCCCCTTCGGGGTGGAATAGTCTAAAACGCAAAAAGTCCTTTTTTTGTATCTTAATACGTAATATTCCTACAAAGTTTCAAGTCTCTAGTACAAAAAATAATGTTTCTTCCATACAAACTTTGCACTCCTATTTAATCCCCTTAGGGATGGAATTTCCAAAAATCCCGTCTTATCCCTTTCCTACGTCATAAAAGCAAGTTCTGGTGTAAATTTTAAGTTTCTAGTCCCAGTAGTTTTGAATACAAACTTTGCACCCCTATTTAGCCCCTTAGGGGTGGAATTTTATAAAACGCTGAAGCCACTTTTTTGTATCCTAATAAACTATCTTCCTACAAAGTTTCAAGTCTCTAGTTCAATAAATAATGTTTCCCCCATACAAACATTGCACCCCTGTTTAACCCCCTTAAGGATAGAATTTCCAAAAATCCCGTCATATCCCTTGCCTACGTCATAAAAGGAAGTGCTGGTGTAAATTTCAAGTTACTAGTCTCAGTAGTTTTGAGTACAAACTTTGCACCCCTATTTAACCCCCTTAAGAGTGGAGTTTTATAAAACGCTGAAAGTTTTTTTTTGTATCCTAATAAGTAATCTTCCTACAAAGTTCAAAGAATAATGTTTCCCCCATACAAACATTGCACCCCTATTTAACCCCCTTAGGGGTAGAATTTTCTTAAACGCTGAAAAATCTTTTTTTGTATCTTGATAAGTAATATTCGTACAAAGTTTCAAGTCTCTAGTACAAAAATTAATGTTTTCCCCATACAAACATTGCACCCCTATTTAACCCCTTTAGGGGTGGAATTTTCTTAAACGCTGAAATGAGTTTTATTGTATCTTAATAAGTAATCTTTTTACAAAGTTTTAAGTCTCTAGTTCATAATATAAAGTTTCCCCCATACAAACTTTGCACCCCCATTTAACCCCCTTAGGGATGGAATTTCCAAAAATCCCGTCTTATCGGTTGCCTACGTCATATAAGGAAGTCCTGGTGTAAATTTCAAGTTTCTAGTCCCAGTAGTTTCGGCTGTGCGTTGATGGTAGATCAGGTATCCTTCTTTTATATATATAGATAATAATTTATTCTGGTAGTGGCTTCCGGACAGTGAGAGCCCTTAGAAATATCACTGCGACCATCGCTGATCTATTGTGATCTGGCATATCTTAGGCAAAGAAAGGAAGAGTTCGAACGTCTAGACTTAAATATAAAGTGATAAAAAGTTTTTTGGAGTGAAAACTTCTTTAGCGGCGCTGTGCACTTTTTGGGATGGGGTAAAATTGTTAAACTCGCCACATATTTCGATAGGTCACGTGACCGTAATATTTGTAACGTGAGAGGTCAGGTTAGGAGGGAGGGTTTTATTATTATTCTCTTTATTTAATCTTCTTCTTAGGCTAGGTTTTTACAATAATGATATAAAAAGTAAAATATAAAACTGTACATATAAAACATAAAACCATTATAAAAACCTAACCTAGGGTGTAGCCGGCAGCGAGGCGGGGCCTAAACTACCGGTGGTCAGGGCGACAGAGACATGAACCTCCTCACTATCCGCGCAGTATCCAGGAGTACCGCCTTCTGTATCTGACCCTTGATCAAGCCATCTAGCGAGAGTCTCTTGAGGTGACGGTCGAGACTCTTCGCTATCAAACCGTTCGCCAAAACGACTATCGGGACGATGATCGTCGAATCAACATCCCACATGGCGGTTACCTCGTGAGCCAGGTCTAGGTACTTGCTGGCTTTGCCCTTCTCGGCCTTCAAGAGGTTCTCGTCATGGGGGATGGTGATGTCGACGAGCACTGCCTGGCGTTTCGATCGATCTATTTCACGGCACGAACCCCGGTCGCAAATCACCCTGGTCTACGAAGTCGCGGGCAGAAGCTAGCATTTTATACGTACCTAAACTTGCAACTATAACAATTATTAAGTCGCGAAGATATTACACACCTGCATGGAGCCAGCAATAGAATAAACAAATAAAATAACCTCAAACCTTTGAACGTGTCCTGAAAGACCGGCATAAAAATGTGTTCCTGTCACTTGACCTACTTACTTTTGCCATAATGTTTCATTATACTTAATGTTTCACTAGACTTAATGTATTTTCTTCCAAACAGTGAACTTTTCAGTGGAGTTTTCGGGTCTTCTTTGAATATTATCAAATAGAAGTCATTAAGTAAGGTTTGTTTTGAATCGTACTTTTTTTTGGATGTTTGGATGTTTTTGACTTCATCACGCTTAAACGGCTCAACCGATTTCGATGATAGTTTTGCACGAAAATAGTTTATAGCCTGGATTAGTGTATACGGTATTTAAGAAAAAATGCATTCGGTCTAATGAAACATTAGGTCAAATGAAGCATTTAGGGCTAAAGGAAACCCATGAAAATACAAAACATTACACATGATGGGGTAAAGTCCCACGCCAATCCCACATAATCAATTTTAGCCGTTATCGGTCAAAAATCTAGTATCCACGGTAGTTATTTGCAAAATCATTGGCATATCACAAAAATCGATAAACTAAAATGGCCACATTAAATACCCGATATAAAATCAAAATCGACTCTACCACAAAACATGAGATATTGGTGCATTAATTACTATTATTCATCGAAGGATCCTATAAAGTCTGCTTGTTTCGTATAAATTATGCACTTATCTTAAAGCCATAATGGTCAGAATGGCTTGGCAGCGTAGAATCAATGTTGCAAGGCATCAATTTGTTCACGATGGGGTGCCGACTCCATATAAGAGGCTACTGGAATGTTGCAGCTGCCTTAACCTTGGTGTGATGTACGCGAGAACATTTGTTTGGAGAGGCTATTTATCAAGGTTGTTAGCAGTGAAAAGGGGGGGGGGGGGGGGGGGGGGCAGTATAAACTGTTCCTTAGCCCAGATATAATATCGAAGATATAAAATTCAGAAGAAGGGCAATGGAGAGGGCCACGTTGGGAGTTTCTCTGCGTGATCGCATCAGAAATGAGAATGAGGCTATCCGCAGCAGAACCAAGGTAACCGATATAGCCCTCCGAATCGCTAAACTTAAGTGGCAGTGGGCGCGGCACATAGCACGTAGAACAGATGGCCGTTGGGGCGGAAAGGTTCTCGAATGGCAACCACGTACTGGAAGGCGTGGCATAGGTAGGCCCCCTACAAGGTGGACTGATGACCTGGTAAAGGTTGCGGGAGCTGGATGCGGGTGGCGCAGGACCGGTCACTTTGGCACTCTTTGAGGGAGGCCTATCCAGCAGCTAGTCCAGCAGTGACGGCTTTCGGCTGATATGATGATGATGATGATGAAAATTCAGAAGGGTTTCAAGAGCTCAAATTCTATACTTGGGTGTTGGTATCTCTCCCCAATCGAAAATCCTAATAGCGATGGGCGAGTCGACTTGACTGATAGGAATAACTCGAATCGGAATCTAAACGAGTTGATAAGAATCAAGTTCCTTCGCAACTCTCCATCTTGACTGCCGGGTTGACTCGCGTGCGTAACTCTAGAATTGATCCGGATCGGAAATGCGGATAACGAATGAGAGTGCATGCGAGTCGCCAACTCATCGAATCAAAAATGCGAATACGTGGAACTCGTCTCGACTCGCATAGCAGCAGTTCCATTCCGGTTGATGTGAGCCGAGTTAGCAGCCGAATCAATTCGAGTTATCCGAAATGGAAAAAAAAACTCGTAAAATCCAATAACCAACTATTGTCCGTTACTGGTGGTACTGTTAATGTTTTGAAACTACGACGGTTGCAAATGGGTATACGGCTTGCCAAACCGTAGCCTATATTAGTGTGCATTAGTAATTCACAGAGGATTCTACGATGAAACATCGTTAGCGCGATTCAGGAATTAACTCGCTCAAAACAGCAACATCTAGTGGCCAATTGTGCCAACCCACCTCGTCAACAGCATCGCAATGGGCGGGCTGCGCGCGCAGTAGGCTCGCCAGCCGCGCCGCGTCGCCGCGCGCAGCCGCCTCGAGTACCGCCGACACCATGCGCTCACACCATCACTGAAAAAAAAGAATGGGTTAGTCCATGGATTTTTAAAGCGGTTCTTATTTCTTGATAGCCAGTGTAGTAACCGAGCGGACAATGCTCAGTCGAATATGTGTGTGAAAGAGAAAAACGCATGTGGACTTGTTGAGATCGGAAGGGGAGGCCTATAGCGCTATTTTACTTTATTGTGTCTTGTTTTTACTTAGATCTGGATGTTGCCTTATGAAATAAAAAACATGGTTCACTAATGTTTGACCAAAATATTATTGACAAAAGTTCATTTGACAAACAACGTTTCACCTAATGATCATTTGGCAAACGAGACATTTGACAAAAGTATCATCTTACAAAAACTCACTTAGCAAATGATCAATTAGCAAACACTACACTTGGTAAATGGGTTAAATAATAAAATATCAATTGACTTTTTTTCATTTCACCAAATAATATGATTCGCAAATTAAGCATTTGTCCAAATGTCAACTTTCATTTGGTACGGATTATTTACGGTTACCTATCATAAGCTCGAAAATCGTTATTCTGAATATTAAAATCCCGAAAACGTTTCCCTTTTTATTAGTTGGCCGAATTTTTGTTTGCCCTAAAGCACATTTCCCATATTATTATTTTCCCAATTCGCAGGTCGTTGCAATTTTGTTTCGCTTGAGATTCGAATAGACACTTAATAAAATTCCGAAGGATCCTTTGCCAACAAGTTTTTAGTACCGAAAAGTATTAAGTCCGAAATGTTAATATCCCGCTATATCAAAAAATCAAAATTGTAGCATGTAACCTAACCTAACCGCCAGCGTGTCGACGTCACCCCGCTTCGCGGGGTGCCTACTTTCGCTCTAAGGGACACAAGTGAACCCTAACCTAACCTACAAATAATAAAATTGACGATCATTTGTTGTTTTTAGGGTTCCGTACCTCAAAAGGAAAAAACGGAACCCTTATAGGATCACTTTGTTGTCCGTCTGTCTGTCTGTCTGTCTGTCTGTCTGTCTGTCTGTCAAGACCATTTTTCTCAGGAACTCGTGGAGGTATCAAGCTGAAATTTATATCGAATACTCAGGTCTATTGTCCCTTGGAGCTGTGAAGAAATCAAACTTAAAAGCCAACGCAATCAAAAGATACAGTCGTTTATGCTGCAAAAATTGAGTTTTTCGACACTCGCAAAACCTACGGGGTACTTCCCGTGAACTCAGAAACTTGAAATTTGGCACGAAGCAACTTCATATAGCACAGACAAAGGAAAAATTAAGAAAAGTAGACATTTTTAGTAAAATCATACAAAAAAATGATTTTAAAAATTTTAAACTTATTCCTTTTTCCACGTAAACGTGTTGAGATTTTAAATTGAAATTCATGTCAAATAAGTCATGTCTATAGGACCTTTCAGATGTAGCAAACCCAAACTTTTATGTCAACGCAATTAAAAGAAATAGCAAATTAAGTCGCATATTTTGAAATTGGGTACTCGCAAGAAACTCAAAACCTAAAGGGTACTTCCCGTTAACACAGAAACTTGAAACTTGGCACGAAGAAACTTCATATAGCACAGACAATGGAAAAATTAAGAAAAGTAGACATTTTTAGTAAAATCATACAAAAAAATGATTTTAAAAATTTTAAACTTATTCCTTTTTCCACGTAAACGTGTTGAGATTTTAAATTGAAATTCATGTCACATAACCACCAACAACACCATTGTACCTCAGGTAGAAGCAACTAGGTACCTAGGTTTCGTAATTGACTCAGGGTTGACATGGTCATCACACATTGACTATGTATGCGACAAGTTGTCCGCCGCGTGCTATGCACTGTCTCGACTCGCACCTACTTTGTCTCCCAGTAACTTGAGGAAAGCTTACTTCGGTTACTTTCACTCAATTCTAATTCAAGGGGTAGATCTGTGGGCAATGTCTGCCAACCGTGACAGAGTCTTCAGAATTCAAAAGCGAGCCTTGCGAATCATCGACCGTAAACCAGTAGACCATCCCGCGAGAGACATATTTAGACACCATAACATCCTAACGTTACCAAGTGTATACATATTAACTGCTTGTTCACACATACGATGCAACCTACATAACTATAAAACCTACGGTCAACCCACCCAAAGGCCTACGCGCAGGCGGCACCTGCTGGAGCCCCCGCGCCGGCGCTTGGCTAAGGCTCGCGCGGCACTCAGCGTTGCCGGGATCCATATATATAACTGTGTGCCCGAACACATTAAAACAGCTGAGAGTGATGCCTTATTTACAAAGAAACTAAAGGCATTGCTTACTGACCTTGCGTGCTACAATGAAAATGAGTTTCTCCAAAAAGATCATTGACCCTAACACAGGCCAAATCTTTTTTTAATATCATTATATTCTGACTTGTAAATGAGATGTACATTTATCAATAAATAATCTGAAATCTGAAATCTGAAATCTGTCAAATAAGTCATGTCTATAGGACCTTTCAGATGTAGCAAACCCAAACTTTTATGTCAACGCAATTAAAAGAAATAGCAAATTAAGTCGCATATTTTGAAATTGGGTACTCGCAAGAAACTCAAAACCTAAAGGGTACTTCCCGTTAACACAGAAACTTGAAACTTGGCACGAAGAAACTTCATATAGCACAGACAATGGAAAAATTAAGAAAAGTAGACATTTTTAATAAAATCATACAATAAAATGATTTTAATTTTTTTTAACTTATTCCTTTTTCCTCGTAAACGTGTTGAGATTTTAAATTGAAATTCATGTCAAATAAGTCATGTCTATAGGACCTTTCAGATGTAGCAAACCCAAACTTTTATGTAAACGGAATCAAAAGAAATAGCAAATTAAGTAGCATATTTTGAAATTGGGTACTCGCAAGAAACTCAAAACCTAAAGGGTACTTCCCGTTAACACAGAAACTTGAAACTTGGCACGAAGAAACTTCATATAGCACAGACAATGGAAAAATTACGAAAAGTAGACATTTATAGTAAAATCATACAAATATATTTTTATAAATTTTAAACTTACTACCTTTTTCCTCGTAAACGCGTAGAGGTATTTAATTGAAATTCATATCAAATACTCAGGTCTATAATACCTTTCAGCTGTAGCAAAACGAAACTTTTATGTCCACGCAATCATAAGAAATAGCAATATAAGTCGCATAATTGAAAACTGGGATGTAGTAGAGACACTTTTAAACTTGATGGTTTTTATGAGGTGTGCAGAGTAGAAAGTCCAGCTATACTAAAGCAAATCCAGGTTGGGGATCTATCGCTTAATATGTACGTCGCAATCTAAAGGATGCCATCCCAGATGCATCATGTACAAGATATATTTTTTTTTAATAACCCAGGTGCTGCAAACGGCCATTGTGAATGCTTGCATTTTGAAATGTTTGATGTCAGGCAGAGTGATAACTGTGTCTATATATATAATATAGGTCACCACAATGTCAAATTAATGTTGCAATTGAATGCATAAATACAACAATATACGGCAGCAACCCCAAAGGGGCTATACCCCGTGTTCCCGTTTGATTGTTGTGGGAGACTTCAATATCGATTTTAGAATGAATCCCCAAAATGGAATTTCCACATATTTTTCATCCCTAAACATGTTTCCGTTAATAAGCACTAGCACTACACGAAATAGTACAACTATAGATAACGTTTTTTCAAACTTCAATTTTCAATGTGGTACTATTCATACCTTTTTCAGTCAACATTTTACAGGTCTGGTTAATTTTTTTCAAATTTAACAGTTAATTAGTATTTTGAACCGGATTTATAAAAAGATAGTGACTAAAAACTTTGTAAATAAACCACTTTGATAAAAGAAGTTTTGCCAGGCTGCTGCAAATCTAGTGTAGGTATTTCAGGTATTTCAGTTTTATTATAAAACTAGCTGTACCTGTGACTTCGTTTGCATGGTAATGTGGTGGGAGTTAACGCATTTCTTCAATTGGACATAGGACACATGCAGTTCTCATTTAGCCTATCAAGTAAAACATGGAATAAACCCATTTTAGTTGAAATGCCTTTAAGATTCGTTCGTCTTTAACAACTGTCACTCTGATTTTTAAATTAGTAGGAAAAGGACAAAACTCGTTTTATTTAACATAGGTATTTTAAATTTTATGAATACCGGGGGAAAAGTTTAGTAGATGTTTGTGACAATAGATCCAACAGGTAGGACACAGGCTGCAGCATTAAATGTTTATTGATCTTCTTCTGTACATATTTTTAACACTTAATATTAAATAATTAAAAACGTGATGGCCGAAATGATCTTGAGTCACTCCGATATTATTATTTTTCATACTTATTGCAATGTTTCAGATCACATTCTGCCAAATCTTATGTATGTTCCCGCTATTGCCAACTTAATTAAATGTGTGTTGTGCTTCATTATAAAAGTATTTTCCTGTATGTTGGCCAATTTCTGTGTCTCTATATTGGCTGCATGTCAACTTGAAGGCGCGTAGTACGAAGTTATAATACCGCCTTAATACAAACGCGGTTGATAATTAATGTTTATAAAGGCCCGTTCTGTACTGATTGAATACATACGTTTATTGCTGATAAATATAAATACTGACAAATCAGCATGGCTATCACAAGACGGCGCGCAAGCTCTCTCGATTTTTCTCGAACTATCCGTCACTCTCTTATTAGACAACTTAGAAAGAGACGTATAGTGCGAGAAAAATCGAGAGAGCTCGCGCGCCGTCTTGTGATAGCCGTGCAGTATCGTATCGTGACAAAATACTCCGCGTGTAATCTTGCAGAAACTCAAATAAACTTCATGGCTGAACGCGATGAGCCGATGACAGTGCTAAATATTCCATGCCATAAAAAAAGGAAGTCGGTCAGACTTTTGACGTTTGACGTTATTTTGTTGAAATTTGTTGAACCATTTGTTGAAATTACGCCTCAATACGAATTTAGCGCATATAAGTTTCCATATCGGAATCGATTATTTTTTTATGCTTTAGAATTTAATATGCGTATTGTGAAGGTCTATCACAACACCGGATCGAAATTATTAGGTACTGTTGGATAGTTAAGGCAAGGCCGCAATTTTGACGCCACTGACAGTTGACAGATATGGCGGCTACGATTTCAAGCAGAAGAAATGAATAATTTAATGAGATTCAAATGTTTCCGAAAATGTATTAACCATCGCAGTCGGATAAAAACTATCCTAAGTCCTAGCTAGAATAGTAATGTACTTGTAAAAAAAGTTTAAAGTATTTCCGTTCACGGGAAGCCGAGATCATTCGGGACACAAAAATGGTTAGTTTGATACTGGCTGATTCTTTTTTTAATTTAGAGATTTATTATAAGTGAGAGATAAATGATGTGGTTCTTAATTTTTTATTTTTTTTAGGATTACTAAATTGATAAAGAGACCTTGTTTAAATTTATGCTCCCCCAGCTTCGCACATTGTAATGTTACGGATTCCATTTTCATTTATCATTTAGTAATAAACATACTACAACTTTTGCTTGTTATGGTTTGTACGGAACCCTCGGTGCGCGAGTCCGACTCGCACTTGGCCGGTTTTTTTTTTAGTGTGGGGGCTAGCCCCGAGCCCTTTATGGGCTTTTTAAGAACTTGTGCAGCACTCGAGTTGCTTAAATGTTTTGACCTAATCTAATCCCCTTTTCTATCAATTGTTTATTTTGTAAGGTCACAGTTTCAGTTCACCTAACCTAACCTAACCTAACCCAACTTATTAGCGAAAGTTTATTTTCGCATCGCAATATTAAAGGGCGCATCTGTAGGGTTTTTAGCATATCTAAATGTTTTTTAATCGTTGCCGTAAAATGAAATTAGGGAAAATGATATTTCGATTTTAGGTAGCATCGGAAATATAAAAAGGTGGTTAACAATTCGGTTGTAAAATAATAAAGTTGGCAATCGTTCTTCTGGTTATTGAGTTTTGGGAAAACGATAATGTGGGAAAACAAACCAGCGACATTTCATAAGTATGGTGAACGAAGTATATGGATTATGAGAATTCGGTTTACCGTTTTCGGACAAGTGAAAATCGGGCAAGTGTTTTTCGAAACTTCGATAGGTTACCATTATTTACAGGTAAGTTACAAGATTACATTAGTATTAGTAAAAAGTTGTCGGTTCTGGCGCTTCGCCGGCCGCTTAGTAAATTTAACTGTTGATCATTTTGCAAAGTGAGTCATTTGTAAAATGACTAGTAGTAAAATGATCAAATGGCGAAACATTTTTTTGCTAAACGTTGTTTGTCAAGTGTAATTTTGCCAAATGACTTTTCGTCAAACGGAAGGCCAAAAAACATTCGTTTTTAATTTTACATAACAATACTTATCAAGGCTAGGCTTGATAATAATATTGTTACATTTTCCCTATTGTATATACACTATCGCCATACGATTAATTTTAGAAATAAACGTTTTTACTTGTATGAAAATGGTACGTTTGATGATCAAGTCGTATAAAATAAATGTACTTATTAGGATTCACTTAAATTAATTAAGCGCGAACGCGATATGTAATATTTTCATTGGGTATTTCCAGTCACGAACTAATTAAAACGTACATAACACCACGGTATTCAAGTGCTAAGTACAACTTTCCATATACTCTGGAATGTTGCTCTGTTGACGTACGAACTATCTATATTTGTAGAAAAATCTCTGTTACTTTAAGTTCCTAAGCTTCTAAGCCTCAAACTCAGCGTAATGTAAACTATGGCGTAAAAAACAAAATAGCGTGAATTTTTCCGCGTAAACGCCTCCTAATGACGGTACCTACAACTAGTAGCTATAACTGACCTTCCATAGACCTTAATTCTTTGTAATAAGGTTCACGAATAGTTAACTCTGTTGGTAATGTAAGATAGATAACTTAGGACTGGCGCGTGCTACGAGACAAGTTGAATAACTAAGTAAATTACTTAAGTATATTAAGATTCTTGTGAACAAGTGACCTAGTAAATTAACATCAGTAATTTAGTTCTGATCAATTAACGAGTGCTGTTGATAGGAAATTGAGTCATGGGCCGGGGCAGGTTGAAACCGGGGCGAGTTGAAACAGGTGTAACCTGAAATAGGGTCGATATATCGAGTCTTTACCCTTAGTTGTTACTAGTTACTGGATCTAAGACCTTGTTATAGAAAAATGAAGGGCACATTATATTAGGTATGTCAATAAAACCTTTATAGCCACTACTAGCCACTTTAAAGTCGTCATAAATTGTTGTTGCACATTGTTTACCCCTTAATTCAACAGGGCATTGCATATATTTACTTAGATAGTGTTATGTACCTATTTCTAATGGACAAAATATGATTCGTTACGTTTCGTGAGATCATCAGATATCCCAAAGGAATGTTGGTCGTTATGTCGCTAGCTGGCGTGATAACCAGTCGAATTGTAACCTAGTGCGTTACGTGGTTACACTGACAGGTGAATGCACATTTTTTATGCGCAACACCATTTTACATGTGTTTTTAACGGTTAGGCCCGTTGACAGACGTGTTTTAGTAGAAAAAATAACTGTAACTAACGTATGTAATGTAGTGGCTTGTTTGGGAAGGAATGCTTAAACGAGATCATTAGGACCATGTTAAGTACTGATAAGTGTCTGATAAGATTTACTTGTCAATGTACAAAAAAAAGGGTGAGCAATTTATTATGCATTAAGAAGTTTTTAATTATTATACCAGTAGCATAATAATTATATAAGACTAGCTTCAGCCCGCTATTGCGTCCGATCTCGTTTATATCATAGCTCCATACAAACTTCCATACTTACAAACGGATTTCGATAAGAGGTGTCAATCGATTCGAAAGTATGGTCCGGGTGACACAGGCTGCTTTCTGTATGAAAAAAATAATCATATTTTCAGTTCCTTTTGGTAGACGGGTTACATATTTTTTGAGCGGTTTCTGGTTGTTAATTATTTATACCTATTTGATATTTCAAATGTACCTATTGGTACAGATACTAGGTAAATCAATTGAACTAGCTGCGTAAGTATGTAGAATGTAGAACAAAATTAATCCGTCATTATACAAGTTATATTAAATAACCAACTGCATTCCTCCGTGTCCGCAGACCGCAAAGTTCAAACACTGAGCTCTCACGCACTCGCACTCAACTTGAATACCTCATCACACTTCAAAAACAAAAGAGAATACAACCATCACACACATATTAATCTATTCTCAATCCAATATCATTGAGTTATGGTTGAATTTATATTGCATTTCACATTGACTTAATGCGTTCTAAATTTGAAGACGCGTCACATTGTAGTTACACAAGGAATCAACTGAAAACCAAGGACAGTTTGATTTTGAATCTAAAGACGTTTCAGTTATAATCGAATTTCGTTTTAGAATTATTTTCTTTGTGAATACGTCAAGATGTCAGTGCGTTTTGGTACCTACATGTTATGACTTTTAAATTATAGGTTATGACTTATGACGCGCGAATACTCGATGGGTAATAGGGGAGGTTATGTGAATTAGTGTCATAACTCATAATGTAAATTGTTGTGTCATGCAAATTATTGCCGATGGTTTCAAAACACAGTGTAACTGTAATATTTGATGTAAGGGATAGGTTATGCTAAAAATATAAGGTTAAGTATCTTGTATTTTAATTACTAAAGTTTAAAGAAAATGGTGTCTTATTGTTTCGAAAGTTAAAATTAATTCAGGAAAATAGGGAGTGCAATAGTATTTACTATACTATAGTATAGTATGTGCAATAGAGCCTTATAAAGCTCTATTAGCAATAAAGGTAGCGATATATATTTTTAGAAACTTTCCAAAATGTGAATTGCCAAAAAAAAACATAATTAGGTACATTAATTATCAATAACATTTAACGATAATCGCTTGAGAAATGTGACATATAGGATAACAGCCGGAGCCCGGATGTTACGTTCGGATATCCATCGGGACGGATACAATAGACATGATGACACATTTTGAAAAACTGTTCTATAATGTTTAGAAACATTTATTATATGTGTTGATCAGATCAAAGACTCTAACTCAATTAATTTAAATTAGATAACAAGACAAAAGTGGACATCTCTTGCAATTCCTACAAAAAAAAGTGTAATGATAGTCATCTAAATTTAGTTCACCAAAATATTCAAGGCTTGGCAAAGAATTGGAAGTAGGTTTATTTCTTGATTCTATGGACATTCATGTTATATGTTTAACAGAGCATTGGTATAAACAAAATGAATGCTTACTTTGTATTCATAATTATAATGTTGTTAGTTCATTCATAAGAAAGTCAGCTATTCGTGGTGGATCACTCATATTGTTACATAATAAGTTTAAATCAAAGGAACGTAAAGATATAGTTGCACTCTCTATTGAACGTACTATAGAGCTAGCTTGTGCAGAGATGGAACAGTTTATTATTATTTGTGTGTATAGACCTCCCTCGTCAGATTATGTGTTATTTGAGTCGACAATGGAGAAAGTATTAATGAAAGCTTGTAAAAAAAACAAGCAAGTGGTTGTGTGTGGCGATTATAATTTAAATATTTTGGATGATTCGCAGTCCAGTGTCAGATTTTTGAATCTTTTTAAATCTTTTAATTTATTACCTACTTTCTTAGAACCTACTAGGATTACTGCAGCAACGGCTACCTGCATAGACAACATTTTTTGTGAAAATGTTTACTTAAGTAGTAAGGCAATTATAAATTGTTTACAATCAGACCACACTGGGCAGTTGGCACAATTTAAGCACCATCATGCTCATAAAACATTAGATATTCATTGCAGACCTGTTACACAGCGTCGTTTAGATATGTTTAAATGCAATATTGACCGTAAAGTTTTTGATCTACCTTTTTGTGATGATAAAGATGTTAATGATTTGTATGAAAATCTATTTTATTTGGTAAAAAATGAAATAGAATCCATTTTTACTGAAAAAATAATTAAAGTCAATAGTTTTAAAAGCAAGTTCAGTGATTGGGCAACACCTGGCATTTATAAAAGTAGAGATAAGCTTTATAAATTGTACGGTATAAAGGCATGTACTAACGATCCGGAGATTATTGAATATGTAAAGAATTATTCCAAACTGTTTAAGAAGGTATGTAACACTGCCAAGTCTAATTTCATACGCGATAAAATCTCCAAATCTAGGAATAAAGCTAAAGCTACCTGGACTATAATTAATAAAGAAACTCGAGAACAAAGACCCCGAGACAGCTCTTTTTGCATAAAACTTAACGATAGTACTTTTAAATCGGATAATGATGTTGCAAGAGCCTTCGAATATTTCTTCTCAAATATAGCTGTCATGACTACTAAACAATTAAATTCAAATGCCGGTGTCGCCGAGTCTCTACTTGTTTCCAGTGTTAATGAGTGCCAAACCCCTTTTAATTTTAGTTATGTTACCCCTCAGGAAATTATGAAACATTTCAAAGAACTTAACGTTAAGAAAACTAAAGATTTATGGGGTGTTTCAACTGACCTTCTTAAATCAATTATTCAATTCATTTCACCCCATTTAGCTTTTATTTTTAATAAATGTGTCGATAAAGGTCAGTTTCCCGACTTAATGAAATGGAGTAAAATCATACCACTTTTTAAGTCTGGTGTAAAGAGTGATCCATCAAACTTTAGACCTATTTCAATATTACCAGCGCTAAGTAAAATCTTTGAAAAAATAATGTTTCAACAGCTGTTATCACATTTCAATACACAAGGGCTGTTACATGAGAAACAATTTGGGTTCACTAAAGGCAGGTCTACTACAGATGCGGGTGTGGCTCTCATCAAACACATATTTGATGCTTGGGAAAAGAAACAGGACGCAGTGGGTATTTTCTGTGATTTATCTAAGGCATTTGATTGTGTCGAACATCAAACTTTACTTAGAAAATTGAGGCATTATGGTTCCTCAGATAGTGCCTTAAGCCTTGTAGAATCATACTTATCTGGTCGTACTCAAAAAGTTAGTATCAATGGTACTAACTCATCTGGCGCCCTTCTTCAAATGGGAGTGCCCCAGGGCTCAATATTGGGTCCATTGCTGTTCTTGATTTATATAAACGACCTGCCTTACTTCATTTCTGGACTTTGTGAGATAGTGTTGTTTGCTGACGACACCTCTTTAATTTTCAAAGTAGATAGGCGTAAAGAGATGGCCGTTGAGGTAAACAACACTCTTTCTAAAGTATTGAATTGGTTCACTGCAAACAACCTTTTGCTAAATTCAAAGAAAACAAAATATGTCAAATTCAGTTTACCGAACGTAAGACAGGTTGATACTTGTATTAAAATAAATAATGAGCCAATAGAACTAGTAAACTCTACTACCTTTCTTGGAATTACTATAGATTCTAAATTGCAATGGGGACCCCATATTGCGGCCCTGGCAAGTAGACTTAGTTCGGCTGCATATGCGATTACTAAAATAAGGAACATTACTGACGTTGAAACGGCGAGGTTAGTTTATTTTGGATATTTTCATAGTGTTATGTCATACGGCCTATTGTTGTGGGGCACCGCTGCTGATATTCAAACTATTTCTGTACTTCAAAAAAGAGCGATTCGTGCCATATACAACCTTAGGCCACGTGATTCACTGCGGAATCTATTTAAAGAAATTAACATATTAACAATTGCATCTCAGTATATATTTGAATGCATTATGTTTGTGCGCAAATACTACACCAGTTTCCCAAAAAATTCTGACTGTCATAGTTTTAACACCAGAAATAAACATAAGCTTGCCGTTCCATGCCTCAGACTACGTAAGACCAGTAATTCATTTGTAGGTTTAAGTATAAAATTATTTAATAAGTTGCCACAGGATTGAATGGACTTGACTCTACATAAATTTAAAGCGTTTGTCAAAAATTGCCTAATCAAAAAGGCCTACTATAAAATAGAAGATTATATTCATGACAAAACTGCGTGGACAGAATAGCCAGGAAATGCCAGGTACAGTCCAGGAAATATTTTTATTTTAAGATTTTATTTTTAATTGTTTAGTTTTTTTTTTTTTTTTTGACAATATGAGACCCTTTACATCTCCTTGACATTTAAACTTTAATAATGAGCCTTAGTTTACCTCTTTCAAATATTTTTTTTTTTTTTGACACCTAGAGACCTTCTACATCTCTAGTAAAAATAAGCCTAGATATATAAGTATTGTAAATTGACATTCAAAAGCGCCTAATGGGCCCACTTGGAGAATAAATGATTATTTATTATTTATTTATTTATTTATTATTTATGTACAAAGAATAAGATTTTTCAAGAGAATATAACAGTTAAGTAGGAAAAAAATACATTTTAGATTTTAAATTTCAAATTGGCGCTAAAACGCTTGTCAGTATCATGGCGTCCCGAGTGACGTCACGTTTGTATAAACAGAACGCAGACCTTTGACGTTTGCAATCTAGATCGCTCAATTGCTCATGAATCAACATAAATATATTTGATAAAGTTAGTGCAATTATAATAAAGGAACAATTTGATAAAATACCTAGCCTACCAAAAACAGAGAGACCTAAACAGTTACGCCATCTACAGTATTTACCTTTGTACTCCATGCCTAAGTCAAACAATGTATATGGCAAAAGAACTTGTAGGTGTATTCTCCCAGACATATTAAATAAACTACCCAAGGAACTTGTTAAATTACTGGAAACAAAAAATCGTTCACAAATTAACAAGATAGTAAAAGAATATTTTACAAAGGGGAAATATGCTAGGGAATATACTTGCAAACTAGCAAAATAAAAAAAAAACTGCGCATAATAACGTTCATTAAGTTCTTAATAATAATAAATAACAACATAAAATAAGATTTATAAAGCGAGTCGAGTGACCGTGCACATAATCTCACAAAGAGATTTGCAAAAATTGTAATTTAGTTAAGTACTTCATCTGAAATAAATAGATTTAAATTTTTAATTTTTTTTTTTTTTATTAAAAAGTTTCCAAGTATTGCGCGGCGAGCGAGAAAGCGGGACAATGACGTATGAAGATCTGACAGATAACATGGTTCTATCCCTGTCTTAGTATTCGTTCAGAACGTACGTTTTGTCTGTAATCTGTGGTAATGGCCGTTATGGGTATTTATTTATTTATTAGATTTATATTATTATACGGAGATATATATTAGACGGATTTTGTGTGTGTGTGTGTGTGTGTGTGTGTGTGTGTGTGTGTGTGTGTGTGTGCGCGCGTGCGTGCGTGCGTACGTGCATGCGTGCGTGCGTGCGAGCGTGCGTGCGTGCGTGCGTGCGTGCGTGCGTGCGTGCGTGCGTGATTGCGTGTATACCACAACAATCTGTCCACCTCCTTCCATGTTACGTAAAATATAGTTAGTAAATTCCGCAAGATTGGTTATTGTAGATCAGCGCTTAAGAAATCTATGCTGATTAGTACTGATGCCTTGCAATATAGTTGGATAAATTTGGTCATATATAATTTTCTCAAGGATTTTACTAAATATATTTAGAATTGAAATTGGACGATACTTTTCAATAGCTGTTTTTGAATTTTGTTTATGCACTGGTGTGATATGGGCCTCCTTCCATTTGTCGGGAAATATACCCTCCGATAGAGATCTATTTATTAGGATCGACAATGGGTAGCTAATAGCTTTAGCTGTGGTGCGGATATAGTACGGTGAAATATTATTAGGTCCTGCTGATTTTGTGGTGTCTACCTTATCAAGTAATGTAGCAATTGTATTAACTGAGACAATGACATTACCGATAGTGTTTACATCTCCTACAACAGTTGGAATATGATTTCTCGTATCATAGCTGTCCGGTTCAACATACACGCTTTTAAAAAAGTTTATAAATCTATTACAAATACCTGTGCCGTCACTCAGCGATTCATTACCGAAGGTCATGGTTTTAGGATAATTTGAGCTTTTACGCATTGATTTGATGTAACTCCACATTTTTTTCCGATTGCCTTTAATTTGTTCTTGTGTTGCTATAAGAAAAGTGTTGTAATTATCGACTTCATTTGTTTATACAAACGTGACGTCATGCGTTCTGATTGGTGTTTAACATATCATGGCGGGCGTCCGTATTTTTCAGTTTTATTTTATCAAACTAAATAATAATCCACAGCATCCTAAGCATGATAGCTAACAAGCTAGATTGTCCTCTGTTGTGGCAAATGGGTCAGAGGACTAAATCTATTTTATGTATAAGTTATTAAGGAACTAACTAACATTAGATTAAGTAAATACTAATAATGTTTTGGACCTGTATGTTGTCTTAAAATAAATAAATAATAATAATAATAATAAACTCTTACTTAATTAAAAAATATGAGCATACCTATCGAATTCTATGATTAAAATTTCACTAAGAAAATACCATATTTTAGTGATTTTCAATTACTGTCATCATGCCTATACAATACAATATACTCATTATAGTCATTATTGCACACCTCACACAAACAAAGCAGTTATAAAGAGAAAAATACAATAACATGTAGGTAGACGTAGACGACAGATACCTATATCTACGAGGGAATTTTTGCCTAAGCTTTTGCAATAAGCGAACCTAAGTAGTGGGTCAGTTTCAAGTGACAATGTGGCACCAATGTGGACACACTGAAAAAAAAAACACCAATTTTTTTTAGGATGTTGGTAGGAACACTAGGAACGAACTCCTCCATCAGCCATCTTTAATTTTATGGCGGTAATTCTGAATTATAGGTATTCATCATTAATATCTCGAGCTCTAAATTACTTAGAATCACACACTTGGTGTCATACGGCCGTATTCATTAACTACTACAAGCATGTTTTAACTAAAATGGCGTTAAAATTCGATTGTCCGTATCTGTCACTTTGACATCCTTATTTATAAAACTTAAAATGCCTCTGCTAAATAAAATATGCTTTAACCCTTTCTTGTGAACATAAAATTTATGTTATATTTAGCAGAGGCATTTTAAGTTTTATGAATAAAGCGGTAAATATATATAATGTATATTAAGGGTCAAAAAATGCAATTTTAGTGGATACCAAACGAACGGAACCCTGTTACTAGCTTCCTGTCAATGGCCAGAAGCCAATTTGGTTAGAAACTTCGAACTATTAATATGATTCCAATGAGTTATGTTATGGTGCATTCGTTTCCGCGGTCACACGTCAAATTGGGTGCGCACATTGATCTGTATATAGTATCTAGAGAATAATCTCATTAAAATACATATAACCGTATTGACGTCATTGAAGCATACCTACATATTGAAATGATTAATTGACTATCACAATTGAAACTAGCCCTATTTTCTCCAATGAGATACAGTATTCACGATTATTATAATAGAGGGCAATTAAGTACAAGTATGAAGGCAAAAACAACTATAAAAACCAAAGCTCATCGGAGTCTCACAAAGAAATAAAACAGAAGGTGTGAGTGCTAATGTATTCAATAACTGTAGTTATAATACGCGACCCAAGAGCGCATTTGGTATTTAATGCCTTGTTTAATATAATACGATATAAGTAGTTATATTATTATATATTCCTGATTCTGTAGGAATATTATACTCGTTATAGTTTGACACAAACTTCAGGAGCTCAAGCGCCCCAATATTTTGGAACTACCGTTCATAGGTACCTAATCATATGGACTTTTTAACACATTCATTGCCAGGAGTCACTACGCGCTATGTTCGTAGGTTTTTTCTGTTTTATTAGATTAGTCGTTTAGTTTTGTTGCATATCGATCGCAAAAGTTAAGATTTCCACTATAATTATGCGAACACAATATTCATTATGCGATCATAATATTATGTGGAAAAAAGTTAAATAAAATTGTATTCACCAGTTGAACATAGTGGAAAAAAGTATTCATGAATACGAATCGTGGTAAAAAAACTACAAAACCAAAAGCTCATCGAAGCTTCACAAACAAATAAAACAAAAAGGTGTGAACCGATGTATTCAATAACTATAGAAATTAATAATGAATGCGGCCGCACGTTTTTTCCTACTTTATGAACTGTGGATAATTGGGAGTAATGGGAAACGCACGATGGCTCCTTCGAGCCAGTTTTTACGCACGGGGACCAGTGCAGCAGTGTATGTTTTGTGGAACTTCAACTTGAAAATGATATTTGGTAAGTAATGACTGGCTGACAATTCAAAATTAATCAACCATTTTAAACGTACCTAATGTTGGTAAAAAGAAATAAACAGATGAGCAATATTTAACTTTAATAATTCAGTTTTGATAGATTCTGTTTGGATGATTTGGCAGTGGTAGTTTTTAAGTGGATTTACGAAAACATATTCATATTTTCCTACAAATATTCTAAATGCCAAAGTTGGGATTTTTGGATGTTTGTTAATCAATCACGCTTAGACGGATCAACCGTTTTTAATGTTTGCACGAAGATAGTCTTTAGTCTGGATTTTTATTTTATAAAAGATATTTTTTATCCTGGCCCACGCAGGCGAAGTCGCGGGCGGAAATTAGTATGAATAGGTATCATTTTTATAATCTTTAGCCTGGATTTTTATTTTATAAAAGATAATTTTTATCCCGGATCCACGCCGGCGAAGTCGCGGGCGGAAATTAGTGTAAATATCATTTTTATAAATTTTAACTTAGGTTTCTAGATGCTATAATTACTAATTACCAAGGCGTATGGTGTATTACGTAATTTTCATGCCGATGACATCAATTTGACGTCACGCTCCATATAGGATGATCCCAGATAATTTTATTGTAAATTGTTAATCATTAGTCGTCAATCATTTAGAAATCATTCAGAAAATTTAGAAAAATGTGTCCATCATTTCTAAAGTTGGAAAAATTAACCAAATGTGTGACACAACAAACCAAAATACGATTAAGTACAAAACAAAAAGATTTTTATGAATATTGCATTACGTATGAACGCAAAGATGACTTAGATTTTCTTTGCATGGGAATTAATGCAAGAAGGATAGCGTGCTTTACGTTAGAGAGGAATTCTGTTTTCTACGTAATTATGGAAATGTGTTAACAATACTATTTAATAAAATGTATGTATAAAAACAAATCAAATAGTTTTGTTTACGTTTCACGTAGGTATCAAGTAAGTAGGTATTATTTATTCCTCGTGTAAATAGAATACTTTTGAAATCATTTGTACATGATTAAAATGATTGACGACTAATGATTAATAATTTACAATAAAACTATTTGGGATCACCCTATACGGAGCGTGACGTCAAATTGATGTCATCGGCATGAAAATTACGGGCCCTGTAATTACTATTTATGAACTAGTTTTAACAAGTTCATATTAGTCTTAAATTAAGAAAACGTTCTAATTATAACATTAAAATGGGATAAAAAACTTGTTCTCGCTCGTGTCGTGGAAAGCCATTCTGAATATGGCTCCGTTTAGCATTAATCTTGTTTTATTTCTAACATGGCATATGGTAATTCAGATATTTTAACATAAATATTTTGTAAATATGCCCAATATGTTATTATGGGCTATAGAGCTAATAAATACATTCATAGTAGGTTAATAGATCGAATGTCTGCTATTTAATCGATAATGTAATTTATGGGAAAAGAAATCAGCAGCAACGTATCGATTGATAATTTGTGTGAAAATGCAACGATATTTGGTGTGCAAAATGACCAAAGAAGAATCGCATTCTCAAATGGAAGATTCTTAAGTCTAACCTCAGTCTCTTCGTCTCTCAGTCTTTTCGAATCTCAGTTTTAATTTCCCATACAGTCCACAAATTGGATTCGCCGAGAAACTGCCTTCGTAAAAAGTTATCGGTAGTTATTTTTACAAGCTTTTATTTAACTTGACCTGTTTGTTAGTGTGGGACAAAACTTGGAACCGAATTTTGAACCAGTTAAGATTGAGCTGAAATTTTGGGTATATGTATAGTTTGGAAGACAATTCAATATTATCGTACCATCGAACTGATCTGATGATGGACACAGAAGGGATCTGATGGGAACTCAGTACTTAACCGACGTAACCCCGTTGAGTTTGGGCACGTTAGAATTGTCTCAATGAGTGGTTGATGACGATATACAGAAAAACACAGTTGACAATAAAAGCTTCTACCAAAAATTCAATTTTTGTCAGTAACATGTTCTTCAAACACGATTCAAAACTTCCTAAATGGAATCGGAATAAGTTCCTGTAACTTCTGAGAATATTTGTCACCCATAAACATCCATATTCCATGCTAATATTATAAATGCGAAAGTGTGTCTGTCTGTCTGTTACCTTTACACGCTTAAACCGCTAAACCGATTTGGATTTTTGATATGGAGATAGTTTCAGTCCTGGGAAGGACATAGGATAGTTTTTATCCCAGAAATCATCCCCTAAATGGGGGGTGAAAGTTTGTATGGACCTGCGATATAACCGAGTTCCACGCGGACGGAGTCGCGGGCAGTACCTAGTAGTTACATATATTAGAGACTTTGTATTACAAACGTTCTATTTGCCCTATTTTAATCTATTTTAATTTGTAGCAATAAAAACTAGTTTTTAGCCTAGATATGGCGGATCATATTGTGTATACAAAGTCACATGTTATTCTAGCATGTCGTTTTAAAATGAGAACCAAACTACGTTTGTATGGAGAGTTGAGCTTACCGGCGACTCTTACGATTTAAGTTTGTCACCGGTGGCCTGAAGTAGATACAATAACAGTAATATACAAATGGCTGCTTCAGCCATTTAATACACAAAATAATGCTTCAACTTGTAACCTAATACTTTGAATTGGAAGTTGGCAGTTGAATGAATGACTAAATATGGTAATATGTTTAAAAAACGTGGTTGTAATCGTATGTAAATCGCATCGGTATAAGTTAGCTATTCAAACAAGCTCATAAAAGCTTCTGGACTGAACGCATTTGTACGCATTTTGACCATTAACATTTGTATAATTTACGTAATTGGCAGTAAGAATGTTTTTGTTTACCAATATATTTTACGCAAAATGACCAATAGGGGAGGGGGTGCATTATACACATTTCCCATATCTCATACGCACTTTAACCAATCCGCGTAATAACAGGTAGCCGTTCTATAAAGGCGGAAAAAAGATCCAGGGTTCGATTCTCGGTAGTCAACATGTTTAATTAGTAGTCCTTTGATTACTGCATCTAAAGCAGGGTAAAATCATGCTGTATTTCTCAATTAAAAATACGTAGCTTACCAAAATATCTTTGAAAATAAGTTTAAGTAGATTATAATCCTTAAATACGTTTTAATAGTTGACACCTATTGTTCACTTCCGTTGTTTTGTATTAACACTTTCACTGCCAGGAACCCGCGTAGCTGGCGCCAACGCTGTTGGCGGTTGTCGCTACTTAGCGGGAAAATATGGGATAACCTACAAGCGTGGCGATTCTTGACACTGAATGTATTGAATAAAAGTGTCAACCACTGAAACGTTTATTTATTTAACCTTTATTGCAAAAAAAAATAAGTACGAAAGGCTGACGAAACATTTTTCGGGAACTTCTATTTGACGAACAATTTAGCCTAGTTGGTGGCAACCCTGCCTACGAAGCAGGAGGTCCTGGGTTCGAATCCCGGTAAGGCCATTTATTTGTGTCATAAGCACGGCGAATGTTTGTTCTTGAGTCATGGATGTTCTCTATGTATTTAAGTATGTATTTATTTATATAAGTACCTAATGTTTATCGTCGTCTAGTACCCATAGTACAAGCTTTGCTTATTTTGAGACTAGACCGATTTGTGTAAGATTGTCCCCCCTATTATTTATAGTCTATTCATTTATTTATTTATCTATATGAAAAACACCATTAATATGATCACAATCTACACGATCCATCCTTGTTAAACACAATTGCGTTACCTTAGCGCAACAGGTTCCCACACTAACAATTGCCAAATCACATCACCTTCACAAATTGTTAAACCGACTGACCTGACCGAACTGGCCGAATAGAATAGTATTATAGTCGCACGCGCACACCGGTTGAACCAAAACTGATCTTGGCTGCTGTAGCTTCACCTATGTCAATCACGTAGGCAGATTGTTTATGGTGTAGAAGCGATAGCGATTTGTCAATTCGTAGGTCTGTGCCTCTGTGGCAACTTTTTACATTTGAGATATTTTAGAACTATTGTCATCATCATCAACATATCAGCCGAAAGACGTCCACTACTGGACATATTAGGCCTACCCCAAACCAAAGAGTTCCATCCGGTCCTGCCTAACCTTTACCAGGTCATCAGTTCACCTTGTGGAGGGGCCTGGCTTACCCACGCCGAGCCTTCCACTACGTGGTCACCACTCGCGAAGCTTTGCGCCCCAACGGCCATCGGTTCTACGTGCAATGTGCCCCGCCCACTGCCACTTAAGTTTAGTGATTCGGAGGGCTATATCGGTTACCTTGGTTCTGCTGCGGATAGCGTCATTTCTGATGCGATCACGCAGAGAAACACCCAACATAGCCCTCTCCATTGCTCTTTGGGTGACTTTGAGCTTTCTTATGAGGCCCATAATAAGTGACCACGTTTCAATGCCATATGCCATCACTGGCAACACACACTGGTCAAAAACTCTCATCTTGAGATACTGCTGGAGAACTATTGTGCCCATATAATATAACCCCTTGTGCCGTGTAGGTAACCGGGATTAGGTAACCAGTGATCAATATACCCTCAAACATCGAGCCGTCATACAAGGCGACTTTGACAATAATACCAACACACGTTTCATGAATGCGTGTCTGTTTCACGACACTAGCCATAGATCGGTATCGTATTGAATTTGTGGCGCAGCAAAATCCATCACGTGTTACTTATAAATAGTTGTCGATAAAACTATATGAACTAGTGGCTCCCTGGGGAGCCATTGGGTATCGAAAGGTAAAACCGCTCGCTCGTATGGCCCCGCTCTCCGCTCCGCTCACACACAAGTGCTGAGCTCAAAGCAATAATTCTTAACAATAAGAAATTATCCCGCTCCAGTGCACACGCCCTGCCCTTCCGATACTAGACTACTTTACATACGTTACATGAATGTACAGTCAACAGGAATTACAACATATTCACATTTGAATTTGATATAAAAATAAATCATATTGATATTTAGGTTTCGGTGTTGGCTGTGGGGGGTTGGACTACACTTTACATAAATTGACTATCGTCTTATATGCTTAGATTTCCTAGGGGCGTCATCGATGACTGAACACTGAACATAATTATTGAACTTAGCTATTAGTTGAAAATTCTAAGGCTTTTAAGCAGTTGGGTTTTATTTTGCGTGTCGGAAAACCCTTCAAAAACCCATCAACTTAAAAAATATTATACAACAGCTATGCCCGTAGTCGTCTTGAACTCGCTTGTGCCGTTTGGAAGCCTTTTCATTCTATTCATATCGATAGAATTGAAAGGCCCCAAAAGAAATTTATGAAGTCGCTTGATTTTAGAACTTGTCATAATTATTTATTTATTTATTTATACAGGAAGATCATCAGCTTAAATATTACACAGTAGCTTAAACCAGTAGTGACAGTGAGCTAATAACAGATCCTCACCGATAGCGTGATGAATGTGTAAAAAATAAGTGAGCAAAAACCAAACGAAAACACAGCGCTTTTGCGTCTTGACACGGCTACATAATTATGTTAACTATGTCGACTCTTTACAACGCCATAAAATGCAGTCACTGAGCGATCGGCGTGACTGTGTAGACTCTGTTTTACTCTATAAAATACTAAATTCAAAATTAGAAATCCCTTCCTTACTTCAAATGGTTTATCTCAAAGTCCCTCGTGCCCGTATTCGTCAATATCGCAGAAAGGAATTGTTCTCTATCCCTACTAGCAGAACATGCTACGCTCGTAATATGTTTATCAGACGTGCTTGCAGACATTTTAATGAAAATTTAAAATTAATAGATTTTGATATTTTTAATAGTAGTATAATATCTTTGAAGAAATTGTTCCAATCATCAGCAATCGAATTCAACTCTGTTTCTAAGCTTATACCTAACTGTACTGTAGCTATACCTACTTAGTTTGTAACATACTGTGTAATGTAGGTACTATTCAAAAATGTAACTATGTGTCATTGAATGTATGCTTCTTGGTGTGTATATATATGGATATATATATATATATATATATATATATATATATATATGTACACAACTACGTATATGTATACTTACGTATAAATGTAAACTTTTTTTTTTCAACATTGTATTTAGCACAACTACAATTTAAGGAAACTGTAGGTCTTAAGTTAACATCAAGCATCTTTGTACACATTTATGTATATGACCGTTTGTTTCTATCAATAAATAAAAAAAATAAAATAAAAAAAAACTGCGTGTTTCGGAGGGTAGCTGGTCAACCCACCAACGGTGCGTCAGCTGACGATCATAGGGTGAACTTTAGAAGTATCAGAAGCCCGGATAAAAATTACTGAATATTTGTCCTGGACCGGGAAGTTCATTTGGCTCGGCGACAAATAGATGCATCTAATTGGCTTAGCGCGGTAGGTTACTAGGTTACAACGTTGAATTTCGATATTCACGACCTTTCAGGCCAGGCCTTGTGCTAAGACAACACACGAGCTCTTTGGACCTCTCTCGCAGTATCCATCTCTTTGTAAGTTTTCTAATCAGAGAGAGACAAATAGTGCGTGAGAAGTCGAGAGAGCTCGCGCGCCGTCTTGTGCCAACCGTGCAGATGGCGCGTTGCCGCGTTTGCTATGGGTTCCCATCCGTTTTGATATCAAACGGGCTGCGTCAGCCATGTTAAGACTGTTCCATAATATTTATTTATAAAGCCAGCATACTACGGCTGACTGTACCAGTTACATGCTCGATAACTAATGTATTTCGCAAGCCGGTTCCGGCCTGGTAACTCACGTCGTACGGTGATTGACTGGTACGATTGGCGGAAGTCTTCCTTTCGCAACACACTGTAGTAACGGCGGTGACTATTGTTTGAAACATCAATGAGATGACATGCCCTCAGATAATATAATTCATACTAATATTATAAATGCGATAGTGTGTCTGTCTGCTTCTCTGTCAGAGGGATAAAAATTGTCCTAGTTATGTCCTTATATAGGATAGTTTTACTCCCGGAAATTATCCCCTAAGGGGGTGAAAGTTTTAGAGAGCTACTATGGAACTTTTTATTCCACGCGGACGGAGTAGCAGACAGAAGTTATAGTATGATTGATGTCAGAAGGAGAGAACTTGATGTTAAACGGGACGAGCTGTGATTACGATAGATTTAAAACTTGTTGTAAAGTGTAAAAGATTAGGAGTAAATATAATATATAATAAATATATTTTTATAATATAATATATTTTTTCCCAAGTAATAAATACAGATTATTTTAATTTGTGGTTAGTCACAATAGTTACTTAGAATGGGCGTTGTTTGTTTTTTTTTTAAAGGAATTGTTATAAATATCATGATTTACTTGCAACCATTTTTTCCAACGGGTCACTCACATTTTCGAGGTCGACTATCGCTCGACATGTTTTGAACAAATACGACGTATATTTTAACAAATCTGAGACTCACGGGTCTTTTCTATATGTTGTTTTCTATTGTTTGTTTGTTCTATTGTTTGTTTTTTTTTAAAGGAATTGTTATAAATATCATGATTTACTTGCAACCATTTTTTCCAACGGGTCACTCACATTTTCGAGGTCGACTATCGCTCGACATGTTTTGAACAAATACGACGTATATTTTAACAAATCTGAGACTCACGGGTCTTTTCTATATAAAGTTCTATAAAGACTCCATCACATGGCCATATTTATCGGCCCATATACAAGGATTTACTGATAGTCTTAACCGGTCGAGCATCAGAATACGTTGGTTGTGTGCGAACCGCTAACTTCAAGATACGCTGATTAAAATAATATGTGGCGTATCGTGCATAATGTATCCTACGGTTTCTAAGTGAAAGTACATACCCAAATGATGTTTTATGTGTTTATGTTTATCTTGTATGTTCTTTAAGCTTTTCATTTAATTAGTTTTTTTGGCAAATACCTACTAGTTACTCGTAAATATTTGCTACAATTTCTCCGCTACCCAAAGGTTGTCTAGAAGAGATTGCTCTTTAATAAGACCGCATGTTGTTAACCTCTCCTTGTAAGTTATTGTTTTGTATTGTTTTCATAAATTGAGGAATACAATCAATATTATTTATTAGTCACCTAGAGCAATAAAATAAAGAATGTTTCACATCGCAGGTATTTGACGCACGAAGCCGAAGCTCCTTGCTTTTTATCATCGCCCGTGGCGAGTAAAACATTTTAAGCCAGTCCCTGGCCAGGAAATGGGGTTTTCTGCACATGTAGCGCAGCAGTGTGACGTAAACATATGTATTTGTCACGTAATGTGACACCTACAATGTAAAAAGCTGAAACGCATTAAATATAGAGGCCTCGGCAGAGATAACAACTTTGTACCATTTGGCGTCGAGACCCTCGGCCCGTGGGGTCCCAGTGCGCAATAGTACATTACGTAACTAGGGCGGTGAATTCGTGAATGCCCCAGATCGCAGGTGTTTGTGGCCCGAACCGAAGGTGAGGGCCATAAATATGCGTTCTAAGGCTTTACGAATTACCGCCCGTGTTGCGTACAAAATTTTACGTCTTCACCTGGCCACAATGCGAGTTTTCCCGTACGCGCAGCGTGCAGTAAAACTCGCATTATGGCCAGGTGTGACGTAAAAGTTATTTGCGGAAACTGCGAAACGTATCTGGTTGACGTAACTGGTGACCAAAGAGCTGGCAGCTTTCTCGCGCAACGCATCAGCATTGCTTTTCAGCGAGGAAATGCCGCCAGCATCCTCGGTACAATGCCTCGAGGGCCTTTTCTTAGTACCTATAACTAAAATTATTTTAATCGAATAAAATTAAGTACCTTTACTCTAATATAGTATCCAACGTTAAATGATTATCAATAAATGCAATTTATGTGTGTTAGGTATCGTTAAAAAAACATTCCTTTTTTATTTTATTTTTTAAATACTTCTAATAGTATGAATGTCTCAGATCGAAGGTTTCGAACGACAGCAAGAAAGTGGAGATACAACCCCTCTCAAATAGAGATAACTGCTAGTTCCACTCGATTTGTAATTAACACTACAGGATGTGGAACGGGTACAAATACTCGTAATGGAACGAGTACAAATACTTAGTATCGGTCAATTAGCGACTTGATCAGCAGATAACGTGTTGATAAAGCCGAGTAAAAACGAACTCGGGTTTTCAGGTAATGGTAGTTGTCCAGTTAGCGCCCGTGAGACTATGTTGATTGACTGAGTACTGAAGATAGGATTCAACACCATTTTTTGCATGGGTATTGCTTGTTTATCTGTGTGTAAAGGATGTCAATAAGAAACTTGTACACTACACTTGAATACCTATGTATATATTTTATTTTGTTTAGCACTGATTAATTAAGGCCCAGAAACGATATACTATTCTTGCGATTGACTGTTTTATTTCTCTGGAAGGCGCTATGCAGTTCGCCATTCGCTGATGTAGTTCTTATTAATACCATGCTTATAGTCTCTTTAGGACTAGCAGAGGCTAGTCACTATAAAGTAACCTACATAATCATCCTATCTCTTTTTAGGGTTCCGTACCTCAAAAGGAAAAAACGGAACCCTTATAGGATCACTTTGTTGTCCGTCTGTCTGTCTGTCAAGACCATTTTTCTCAGGAACTCGTGGAGGTATCAAGCTGAAATTTATATCAAATACTCAGGTCTATTGTCCCTTGGAGCTGTGAAAAAATCAAACAAAAAGCCAACGCAATCAAAAGATACAGTCATTTATGCTGCAAAAATTAGAGTTTTTCGACACTCGCAAAACCTACGGGGTACTTCCCGTGAACTCAGAAACTAGAAATTTGGCACGAAGCAACTTCATATAGCACAGACAAAGGAAAAATTAAGAAAAGTAGACATTTTCAGTAAAATCATACAAAAAAAAAGATTTTTAAAATTTTAAATTTATTCCTTTTTCCTCGTAAACGTGTGGACATTTTAAATTGAAATTCATGTCAAATAGGTCATGTCTATAGGACCTTTCAGATGTAGCAAACCCAAACTTTTATGTCAACGCAATCAAAAGAAATGGCAAATTAAGTCACATATTTTGAAATTGGGTACTCGCAAGAAACTCAAAACCTAAAGGGTACTTCCCGATAACACAAGAACTTGAAACTTGGCACGAAGAAACTTCATATAGCACAGACAATGGAAAAATTACGAAAAGTAGACATTTTAGGTAAAATCATACCAAAAATTTTTTTTTAAATTTTAAACTTACTACCTTTTTCCTCGTAAACGCGTAGAGTTATTAAATTGAAATTCATGTCAAATACTCAGAGCTATAGGACCTTTCAGATGTAGCAAAACCAAACTTTTATGTCAACGCAATCAAAAGAAATAGCAAATTAAGTCGCTTATTTTGAAACTGAGTACTCGCAAGAAACTCAAAACCTAAAGGGTACTTCCCGTTAACACAGAAACTTGAAACTTGGCACGAAGAAACTTCATATAGCACAGACAATGGAAAAATTACGAAAAGTAGACATTTATAGTAAAATCATACAAAACATATTTTTATAAATTTTAAACTTACTACCTTTTTCCTCGTAAACGCGTAGAGGTATTTAATTGAAATTCATATCAAATACTCAGGTCTTATAATACCTTTCAGCTGTAGCAAAACGAAACTTTTATGTCCACGCAATCATAAGAAATAGCAATATAAGTCGCATAATTTAAAACTGGGATGTAGTAAAGACACTTTTAAACTTGATGGTTTTTATGAGGTGTGCAGAGTAGAAAGTCCAGCTATATCTAATGCAAATCCAGGTTGGGGACCTATCGCTTATGTACGTCGCAATCTAAAGGATGCCATCCCAGATGCATCATGTACAAGATATTTTTTAAATAACCCAGGTACTGCAAACGGCCATTGTGAATGCTTGCATTTTGAAATGTTTGATGTCAGGCAGAGTGATAACTGTATCTATATATATAATATAGGTCACCATAATGTCAAATTAATGTTGCAATTGAATGCATAAATACAACAATATACGGCAGCAACCCTAAAGGGGCTATACCCCGTGTTCCCGTTTGATTGTTGTGGCAGACTTCAATATCGATTTTAGAATGAATCCTCAAAATGGAATTTCTACATATTTTTCATCCATATACCTGTTTCCGTTAATAAGCACTAGCACTACACGAAGTAGTACAACTATAGATAACGTTTTTTCGAACTTCAATTTTCAATGTGGTACTATTCATACCTTTTTCAGTCAACATTTTACAGGTCTGGTTCTGGGTTAACTGTTGAATTTGAAAAATTTTTTCAAATTCAACAGTTAATTAGTTGAATTAGTTGAACTGTTGAATTTGAAAAATTTTTTCAAATTCAACAGTTAATTAGTATTTTAAAAGATAGTGACTAAAAACTTTGTAAATAAACCACTTTGATAAAAGAAGTTTTGCCAGGCTGCTGCAAATCTAGTGTAGGTATTTCAGGTATTTCAGTTTTATTATAAAATAAATGATGTGGACAACTTTTGCTTGTTATGGTTTGTACGGAACCCTCGGTGCGCGAGTCCGACTCGCACTTGGCCGGTTTTTTTCTCTAGCATTACTACCCTAAAGAAAGGGATGAGTGTATGTTTCTTTGCTGCTGATAAGCTTGATGGTTGACTACATAAAAAGTTTACGTCAACCGATAATCAGGTGATCAATCTGACCCAACCTGTTCCAATGAGATATCAAAGTACAGCGCTCCGTCACTTCCACTCCTTCCACGCGCTCTGAGTTATACTGCTTGTCAGGAATCTTGGCAATAGCGTTTATATAATACTTATAAGTCATAGTTAGTTAACCAAAATGCATATACTTAATAACAATTAGATAGTTAACGAATTAAGACACTGGATTACAGTACCTAACCTCTAAAAGCAGATAAATCGTTTGGGCTAGAGAAAAGCGACTCGTTTTAAGATTCGAGAGCGTATCAGTCCTAATTTACGGTTTTTGCTTTGTTGACACTGTCACATCATTACATCCTATAGTTCGACGTTCGATTGTGGTGCATTTATGCAGATTGTAACCGAACAACACTGAATATTATTCCCCTTGTTGTCTACGGTTTTGCACTATTAAACATGATTTTAAATACAATGTCGGTTTGCTTGAAGTCATAATAAAATTATCATGTTAGTGCCTTTTTGTGACTCAACGGTTCTGTTTTTGCACATACTATATCGGCAACATATATCGTACCGATATAGTATATGTGCAAAAAGAGAACCGTCTAGCCACAAAAAGGCACTAACACAATAATTTTATTAGGGATGAAACATGCGATTACTGTTGGTTATTTCCCATTATTCAAGGCACGTAGCATAATGTGTAAGAACGAGTGCGCTTAACGCATTGATACCATATTGGAATGCGAAATGTCTGGTTAGATTCTACTCCTGTAGCCAATACGTTGGAGACAATGTGTGAACGATAAAAAACTTCATTAAAATGGCGGCGCTGGCACGCGGAAGGCTGTTCAATAAAGTATCTGGAATGGCGGCAAAAACAAAATGGAGATTGGCTGACGCTGTGACAGTTTTTGCACGTGGAGCTATTTAAATGTTGATTTTGAATATAAAAATATTATAGAAACTACTTTAAATAGTAGCAGAAAGCATACATATTTATAAGCTTTTAAGATAAGAATGGAATTAAGAATCATATGAGAAGTATATTAAGTAAAGATGTGCAGCTACTATATTTTAGGAGGTCCATAAAATTCGGCAACTTCTGATGTTACAGCGTTTTCCCGGTAAAATTGTTATTTCTCAACTACTGCTAAGCTATACCCAAATTGGTGTAGGCACTTGTTTTTCAGAGGCATAATCCAACTGACATTCCAACACGGATGGAATACATACTACACCTTAAAGGGATTTGGTAGTTTCAATTAACAATTTGATAGTCAGGCTAGATGATTTGAGTAATAAGCTTACCATGAATATTGTTTCTGAATCATGGATGTTTCCTATGTATTTAATTATTTATATCTAATATGTCATCATACGGCCATACGCTTAAACGACTGATGTCATATACAAGAACCAGGATAAACAGCTAAGTGTCAGTGTGTATATGTCTAACACCGCGATTTTACTACACATACGTGTAAACTTCTGATTTATATAAAATTAGACCGCTTTGTGTGTGTCAAGACTCAAGTTCTCAACTCAACTCCAGGGTCCTTCTATCAATTCTGAAGTTAAACTTTGGAACTAAAATCCGTGTAGTGTTTGACGGCATTTTAAAGTTTCCCAGAAGGCTTTAACGCCAAAGCCGCCATTGCGAACACGTTTGACAGCTGCGCGCGCAGCGGGCGCCATTGTGCGACACGGACCGGAAACATAACGTAAACCAGGGGATCTACGCGACTAAACATATTGAATTCGCATTAGCATTGTATTTGTCCCATACATTTGCCACCGGCACAATAATATGAACTAATAGGTATGTATATAAAGTAAAAAGTAACCGTTGATCATATTTATTGTCTCCTACTACATGGAGACATCTGATTGAATATTTTTTTCTTTCGCTGTTACGGTGAATTCTATCATTTTTTATATCGTGATTTTATCGGTATACCTAACTTTATACTAGGTAGTTTATTAACTAAGAAATTCTATTCCTCGTTCCAATGCCTCTAACCGTCAAAGTCTCATTCCAACTTTAGCTGCTTCTCTCCCAGTTGTTGTGACAAATTGCTGCGTTTGTAGTGTGATTAAGGTATCAGACCGAACGTGCGGGTCATTGAAAGCGATCCCATATCAATACGTTTAGTCAAATAGACCCCAATGCTAATCTCATGCGTAACGCAATTGTTTTAAATTTAAATGACAAGCCAAATGGGGTCATTGGTTTTATTGTGGATGTAACCTATGGTTGCTAGTTAGGACTGAGATGGATTTTTTCAGAGCCTTTTACCTCTTTCCAAACCAATCCATATATTATATATTTTTATTTATTTATCCAAGGTACTTAAAAACTATTACATGTGGTTTCGAACAGCGAGCGAAAACCGCTTACGGTTTATCTGTCGCTATTTTCACTCGTTTTATTTTACAATTGTTTGTTATGGTTAAGATAAGGGTAGATTCTCTAGTTGTTACATAATTTGTGCACCGCTTCTCTTTTTCTCAATTTCTGTGACCTACATCGATTTTGAAGGTTGGGTGCTTTTGGGATAATACTTATATGTAGGTAGAAAAATATCTTAGTTTTGGTTAAGAGCATATTTAGGTAGATGGGCAATTATATTTATATGGCTAATTGGCGTAACACACTGGCATTGATTAAAAAGTGGATATTTTTAACTGTTTAACCAGGTACAAGAAAAAACGGCCTTACCCAGATATGCTCTTAACCAAAATCTATTTTTTTTACGACGCCATTCGAACCAGTGTTTTTTCAAGAGAAGAACAAATGTTTGTTTGGGAGCAACTACAATTAAAAAAATAGTAGTAAGGGTTAAGCTAAACCGCATACGGACATGGCACGGCAAAGGCATGGAACAGAGGTGTGGTGGTGCTGTTCTTCAAAAAGGGTGACAACACTCTGCTGAAGAACTACAGACTCATCTCACTTCTGAGCCATGTCTATAAGCTGTTTTCGAGGGTCATTACAAACCGTCTCGTACGCAGGCTAGATGACGAACAAGCCGGTTTCCGAAGAGGCTTTAGTACCGTAGACCACATCCACACGCTTCGTCAGGTTATACAGAAGACCGAGGAGTATAACCTGCCTCTCTGCTTAGCGTTCGTGGACTACGAAAAAGCCTTCGATTCGATTGAAACCTGGGCTGTACTACAGTCTCTCCAGCGGTGCCAAGTTGACTATCGCTATATCGAAGTGCTGAAGTGTTTGTACGAGAGCGACACTATGTCAGTCCGACTCCAGGACCAGAACTCGAAACCTATTCCGCTGCAGCGGGGAGTCAGGCAAGGAGATGTTATTTCTCCAAAACTGTTCACCGCTGCACTGGAGGACGTTTTCAAGACTCTGGACTGGAGAAGGCTAGGCATCAGCATCAACGGCGAGTACATCACTCACCTTCGGTTTGCTGACGATATAGTAGTCTTGGCTGAGACCATGGAGGACTTAAGTACGATGCTCGATGACCTCAGTAAAGCATCCGAGCGAGTTGGTCTAAGAATGAACATGGATAAGACGAAGATCATGTCAAATGCCCATGTAGTACCAACTCCCATTACAATCGGACACTTTACGCTCGAAGTTGTAGACGATTATGTATACCTAGGACAGACGATCCAGTTAGGTAGGTCTAACTTCGAGAAAGAGGTCAATCGTCGAATCCGACTCGGCTGGGCAGCGTTCGGGAAGCTACGGCAAATCTTTTCGTCCAATATTCCGCAGTGTCTCAAGACGAAAGTCTTTGACCAGTGTGTGTTGCCAGTGATGACATATGGCACTGAAACGTGGTCGCTTACTATGGGCCTCATAAGAAGGCTCAAAGTCACCCAAAGGGCAATGGAGAGGGCCATGTTGGGAGTTTCTCTGCGTGACCGCATCAGAAATGAGGCTATCCGCAGCAGAACCAAGGTAACCGATATAGCCCTCCGGATCGCTAAACTTAAGTGGCAGTGGGCGGGACACATAGCACGTAGAACCGATGGCCGTTGGGGCGGAAAGGTTCTCGAGTGGCTACCACGTACCGGAAGGCGCAGCGTGGGTAGGCCCCCGATAAGGTGGACTGATGACCTGGTAAAGGTTGCGGGAGTCCGCTGGATGCGGGTGGCGCGGGATCGGTCACTTTGGCATTCTTTGGGGGAGGCCTATGTCCAGCAGTGGACGTCTATCGGTTGATATGATGATGATGATGCATACGGACAGACGGCCATGGCAATTAGAGTCAAAGACGGAGCTCGCTGGCACAGCCGAAACGATTCATACTAATTGACATAGAAGTATGACGTCAGTTTGCTATTTGTATGGAAAAATCAAGTAAATTGCTGTTTCGGTCGCACTTAGGTCCATAAATACAATGTTTCTATAAAACTTGAAAGTTTAAACTTACTCGTGGCCCTCGTGGGCAATAAAAATGCATATTTTTCTAACCTTTCCATGTCCATATCTTTTAATGTTTTTATTTATATTATGTAATTTATTATTATTACAATAATCTGATGATTTACTATCAATTTTAACATAAAGAAACCATCCTATTCACACATAATTTGAACACACTTAATAGTCTTAATACACGTTCTATAATTGCTTGATTCCCATCACTATTCCAAGTACTACTTTATTTCCTTAAATCCCATTAACACTGATTGCCTATTGACCACGCAATTCCTATAAACGGTATAAAACCTCATCGCGATTGCAACTGGCGAGTTACTGGCAAAACACAGCGAGTAACGAGTAGATGGTACGCAGTAACTTGTCGTTGTAGCTGCAAGTTGCAACTCAGGTTGTCTTTACCATAAAGGAAGATTCATAGTACAGTAACGGTCATAAATATGTTTACACTTTTGCACCTCGCTTCCATTGTATGTACTACGGCGAAAAATGTATACATATTATGACGTCAACTGTACACCTTTCTGTGTACGGGGATGGGTCATCCAACGCTGGAACATATAACCCGACTAAATAAAGTGTTCGTCACAGCCACATATTGCTCATTAATTATTGGCATAAGACGTTTCTACGGAATTTTGACGGGTATCACCGTTCGTTTCCCAAGCAAATACAGGTGGTACATACTATTAAAACAGTGACATAAAATCCGAAACGACCCGGAAATTTGCTCTCAGGAGTCACGAGACCGATTTTCGATAAAAATGTAACTGCATTTCAACATAATGTTCCTTACATCCAGTAATACTAATTTAAGCAAAAACATGAACTGATTTTTAGATAGAATCAAACCCAGTCAGTTTGATTTCCGGTCGTGCATGGGTTTTTTTGGAAACCATTGAATTCAGTTTTATTTTTATACTCGGCACTGGTACGGAATAGTGAACTGTGTATCATCCATACTTGAAAAACGCATTCGTGTGCAAGTCGCAACTGTCCCTTGGAAAACATCGCTTCCACTCATATATGAGAAGCGCGGGGGAAAAGACCCAAAAATGTAACTGAATGACAATTTGACATTAATCCAACTTATTTCGATGAGCGTCCACCCCTGCTTGCGAATCTTGCAAGTCATCTATGACAAACTTTATATTTCTTAAATTGTTCTACCCATCAATCATGATAAAATGTGTACATTACAAACGTCACTGATGTCGCTGGATCAATGCTCGTCAAATCACTATAACGTGACGTTTATTTTCTGAGCGTTATTTACACATGTTTCAAACACAGTTTGACAGGTGAAGATGAACTTGTTTGTGTTAAAGTTATCAAAGAATGACAGAGTAGATGAGAAGTCTAACGGTGGCTGGCACATCACAGGGCGCCGCGCGCGCAGGCATTCGTCTCGCCGTTGAATACGGAATGGATTTGATGCGCTTAGCTGGGGTTCAGTGTCTGCGTGTTGCAGTTTTCTGTAGGGTCCATATTGGCCCACAGACTCCCTCTTACTAAAAGTACCGTTGGCATGAAAGCTATTTTTGATAAATCTTTATTTGTCATTATATTATTAACCAAGAGAAAATGTCTTTAATTAAACGAGCGAGCAAAGCGAACAACCTTCTCCGCTTCAGCTTGCTGTTCTCGTGACAAGTCGCATTTCTCAACAGATTCTCCTAAAATTTTGTAAGCAAAAAATAAATTGGAAATTTAAAAAGAAAACAATAATGTCCGAAAGTAACTGCCTGTTTGTAAGCTTTTTACAAATTATGCTTAAACCACTGAACCGATTTAGATGAAACAATGAAGATAGTTTCTTAAGGACATACTTTATCCTGGAAATCAGCATATAACGAGTTCTGAGAACTCACAGATGCTTTTTGTACTCGGTTTGGTTGAAAACAATTGCAGTCGGTACTTCATTAAGTCGAGCAACTTGCAAGGCAACTGGCAAGTGCGATGGTCACTTGAAAGGCCTCTGCAACCTCCGGAGAGCCGTTACACAAACAACTTGCGTTAGCAAAGCCATGGCTTGCATACTCATGTCAATCCCTAATTTAAGAAGACAGTAAGTAGCTGTAAGACTTGTTTATACCCACACCTTTTTTAAAAGCTGTTTTACCGTCTATTTCTGATGCTAGAAGGTAATATGTTTCTGTCATGTTTCATGCTAGAAGGTAATATGTTTCTGTAAAAACGTGTGTTCGGATGGCTTTTTAAAATCTTTTTTCTATTAGTATTAGCAGGCTTCGGTTACTTCCGCTTTGCTGAGACTTTATTTGACCTCATTACTGGAATATGAGTATGTAGACAGATGCTCATAATATTTACGTAACTTTACTACACACAGTTTGACCCATGGTATATTAATGCTTCTTAATTATTGTATTTTGACTTCAGCCCTCTCATTCATTCCTTTTTTACCCCACTGCGAGCTCGTTATGACTTATTGGTTGTAAAATAGCTGTCAATTACCCGATTGATTGAAAGGGGCCCATTTTCTTCTGGTTTATTTGCCACTATTCTCGTACGCTTCTCTTGCATATTGCCTTTCCTTTTCTATACTTTAGTATACTGTTATTTATCGCATGCCTTATTATGATTTGGTAATTCAAAGATTCACACCTTTCAAGGTCGCTACCGCGTCTTTGGTTAAAATTGTAGGTTCTCATGTTAAGTTGTATTTCACTTGTATTTGGCTAAAGGACAGTAAAATACCTCCGTAAACTTGTATCTTCTAGACAGCAATGTTTCTATATACATCTTAGATTCTACATAAGTGTTGTAACGTTTTGCACACCGTTATAACTCCGCCATGCAGTTAACCACAATATCAGGGACCACAGTATCTGCGTGCGCGAGCGCAACTTTTTGTTGCCCGCATCCAACCACATAATGCGGAAGACTTTTGTTTGACCGTATCCTATTTATATTTGAATATGCCTACGATTATGTTATAGGTACATAACACTGTTGTCATTAACGCTTGGTACGTTTTAAAACGGTTTTCTTGACGATTTTACTTTACGTGTCAATTTAAATCTATATGTTCTGGTATGTATGTTCGACGATGCAACGGGGCCACGCCGTTTCGTCGCCTAAATAGTATTTTTTGTTGTTTTGGTTTCGTGACGCATTGGTTATTACTGTAATGTCACGTAAATGTTTTTGTCAATAAATAAATAAATACCGCAAATAAATGCCACAACTCACATAGCATTATGCACCATTACGTAACAAGATTAATGGACTTAAAGTCGAGTAAATAAATCACGTCTGGCAAAGCAATTTCATTCTTATTCAAACCAAATAAATTTGAAATTCATATTGACTTGACGAAGTTCGGATTCTGTTTGTTTTGGAGAGAGCTTGCGCACGGACATGTGCTTCTACTGGATAGTAGTAAAAGATTGTATACGCCTTTGAGATTTCAATATTTGTTTAATTTTTTCTTGTGGTAGTCGAACGTTTGTTCGTCAATTAAGATGTAGGTTTAACAAATGATCCTTTAGTTCTTTTTATCTAAGGATTTTTTTTATAATTCACACAATGGAATGCAAGAATTAAGATTACTACCTAGATACTTTAATGCAAATGAAACTTATGTAGAATGTATATTTTCGGTGAAGGAAAACATCGTGAGCAAACCGGTTTAATCCCAATAAGGTCTAGTTACCCTCTGGGTTGGAAGGTCAGGTGGCAGTCGCTTTCGTTAAACTAAGTAGTGCATGTGCCAAATCTGGGATTGGGTGGACCCCGGGGTCCTTTAGGGCACAACCGGGAATAACGTTACGAGTATGATGATGATTATGCATGTGTGATGCCATTATAACTTACACGCACAAAAGCTGTTATGGCTCCTCTACATGATGGCCCATCCTGCTGGCCCACTAGGATGGGCCAGCGTGTAGAGAGGGTAGTGGATTCGGATGGCTTATGGCGCGGCGGGATGGCGATGGGATGGCCGCGGTGTCGGTTTTTCGGCCGCACATCAAAGGGAGTGGGCCAAACGATTCGATCACAACTGAATGTCGCCATCGTGTAGTGGCGTTCAACCATCGCATGGCCATAGGATGGGCCATAATGTAGAGGAGCCATTATATGTATAACTTCTGGCCACAGGAAAGTCGACTTTTTTTTTCTGTGTTTACCAACACTATTAATTTTTACCTATTTATGCAGGTCTCATTTTACTATTATCTGGAGACTGCACTGCCACTTCAGCGCTTACCTGCAACAAAAATATTTACAAGTTAATATCAAAGTGTATAATCTACGAAACAATTTTGCGGGAGCATGAGTTAATAATGACCTGGCAAAGGTCGCGGGAGTCCGCTAGATGCGGGTGGCGCAGAACCGGTCAGTTTGGCACTCTTTAGAGGACTTTCGGCTGATGATGATGATTGATTCAAGGGTTGGTTGTCTCTACAGCTAGAGACATGTAGCTTCTACTCTCAACACGCCGCACCCTTGGGAGTTCTGTTCTGGCGACCTTATTCGACACCAAAGCTATTCACTACGCGTTCATGCGCCTCACTCCACCCGTCACGCCTATCTAAACTAGACCTCTACCTAAGCTAAGTTAAAACGACTCGCGGCGTCAAGTCAGTGTTGGGGTGAGCTTAAAACGAATTACAGAATAGCGGGACAGAAACACGACACCACATACGTACAGCCACCAACACATACCTATACGCAAACAGTGGCTTCAAAAGAACGCGTCACCTGCTGATTTAATCTAAATCTGTATGTCATACAATAGCCCATGAATGAATGTTGTATTGTTCTCGTATAGCATTGAAGGTAAACATATTTGTCATGTACCCAAATTGACGAAGCTATTTTTTAAATACTAAAAAATTGTACGGACTACCTGGTGGTAAACGGACACTGTAGCCTATGCTTGGAACTCCTGGTGTCACACGCGTTGCCAACCCTTTCAAAATGTACACCGAGTTCCTCTCTTGAAGAACCCATTGACTTGTATCTTGCGAAAACCTCGGCAAGGAACTCATCGGGGACGAGAAGCAAGAGTAAGTATCCTTTTTTATGCTAAATACTTTTATATTTTTTATTTTTTTATTTAAGTCAGGCAACAAGGCCCATATTTACAAATATATTACAGACTAACATTCATAACAATATACAGAACTTATAACGGCGAATCTCGGCGCAAGTTCTGCGTGTCAAATAGCCGGCCGGGGCCGGCCTCGAAATCGCCGGAAAACTACCCTTCGGCCAGATCTCCTCCTTCATGAAGATCGATATGTTGTTAATGTTGATAATTTAGGTTATCCTTACATTCCTTACATACGCAGAATCGCAAACCCTGATACTCATCCTTATAGAAATAGCGTCCCATATTTTTCATGCAACTTCCAATTTTCCACTCCGTTCTTTACATCCATACGGCATGTGTAAAGAAGTAACCGAATGGAAAGACTTATTAATGTATCAGGCCCCTTTGTCTTTTATAGTTCTGAACCCTATTCAGCATTTTTTAATTCCACGTAGGGATGGCCAAATACATATATATGTATATTCAAATAGTGAAAGAAAACTACTGTAAAACTTGTTATAAAATATTCCACCTTCGTTTATTGGACTAAAATAATTTTGTAAATAAATTCCCTAGACCGGCACCGGATATTGTTTGAAACGCCAGTGAGTCGTAAAGTTCGGTATTTATAAGTGCTATAACCATACAACAGTTATCCTGCAAAATGAGTTTGAGACGGTGTTGTGAAGAGTAACTATATAAATAATATGTGACAAATATATCAAAATATGATAAACTCAATATGGAGTTATCAGAGAGTTTTTTAATATTAACAGTGCTGGGAATTCAAAGTAAGTAGACACCAAAGTAATTCATTTCGTGGCAATTTGTCTATACCATTCTGTTTTTTGATTTATGTACATGTATGTGCTGTTGCCATGAATAAATATGATTCTATTCTATTCTAATTTATTTTTACTGTATTGCAATGCTTTGCTTTTTTCCCTGGGGGGTAAACACTTACTTAACGTATCCAACGAGAATAAACACAACTCGACTATCAATCTCCCATAGAAAAAAATACATTTATATCAACCTGACGCGTGTACAACGCGTTACGCAATTGAACAGCTGGATTCTTTATGTCTTATTGGTATAAATTTATCCTCGTAAAGGTCGCTAGAGGCATATATACAGCAGTGGATGTCTTTCGCCTAATATGATAATGTTTATAGTTTACTGATGAGTATCTTAAGACAGATGATGATTGATGACACAAGTAACAATGTTATTTCAAAACATCAAGTGACATAGCTCTCCTCGACTACTCCTATTTTCTTCCTAAACCCATGGCTTGGCCCGGGGAGAAAACATTGACTACCTTAGTACCACTACTACTGCCTCCGTCACTTAGTGTTTGGTTGCAGGTTGCACTGGGATCAAATGGGACAAGATTCGCTGCTCGTTCGACCGCGAGCCCGTACAAGAAGGGCTGCTGCCTAAGGAACAATTGGGGCGGTTCCCATGGATGGGTGTTATACAGTATGACTTTTGTAAGTATCAGAATTATTATTATATATAATAATAATAATAAGTATCAGAAAGGTTGGGTGCAAAAACATGCCCTTTGGCATAACAATTACTGTTTCTGGCATGTCGTACCAAAAATTCTTTTATCTTTATTTTGGTCTTCTTTTATCTAAATCGTTGTTCCCGAGTTGTGTTAAAAGCCATTAAACTTCCTACTTAACTGATGATTCGTTGTTTAAAATCAATAACACATGTTTAAGCAAAATCAAACAAAATATGTAGATAGTCCATAAGCCACCTGCCAGGTCGACGGATTATTTAAGAATAAAGTGCATATACAGACACAGAGAGAGACCAATTGGAAAGGGTGTTAAGAAGATATAAAGGTCTGTTGGCTATGTTTAGAGGCGAGTCCGCGTCTGGAAAGTTCTGCACTGCTAGCTTACGATGATTTTACCTTATTGTTATTTGAAGTGTATGATAATTTCCCAACCCGCAGTGCTGTTGTCCACTAGAATCCTGTAGCCTGAGCCCCAGGGGAAAAAAAGGATAGGTTGTTAGGTGAACTGCGACCTTACAGCGCGCGAGCCGAGCGAGCGAAGCGAGCGTGACGCGGTAGCATCCGGCGAAGCGCCATAACCGAACATTATAATTTTTTATGAGGGGTGGATGATGATGATGAAGATAACGAACGACGAGGACTGTGATGATTGGTTGTGATTACAGTGTTCGCCGGGAAGATGCGGTACGCGATCACGGGCGCGGTGCGCATTCACCCGTGGTATGCGCTCGCGTCGGCCGAAGACGTCGTCAAGATCGACCGCAAAACTGTAATGTCAGTATTTTATTCAAGATCTATGACTTTACATCTTTACTTGAGACGAGCAAGTTTCGTTCGAAAAGTTACACAATTTTAATTATCTAACTACTTAGTCTAGACAATTATTTTAAATCATTTACCCATTTCTATTATGATTTCATATACTTAAGCATTGAAAAGATAATATTTTAAGACAATATTACAAAAAGAGATGGCCCTTGCCCAGTAAAATTAATTATAAAAAAGATATGGCTAGGGAGGGAAAATTTAGGTCCTTCTACTAATCTTTGTTTCGGAGACATAACGATTTCGTTTACTCTATCGAAAGAGGACTCTATTAACTAGGTACTAATATCATTCTGCATTGCATTTTGTCAGGAACAGCACACACTACGTAGTATGGCACAGCGCCGAGGTCAAGTACTACATGGGAGTACTGGACTACATACTCCACAGCGAGTACACGACGGGTCTGACGCACGCCACTATTGCGCTGATGGTCCTAATCCCGGATAAACCCAACCGGTTGGGGCATGCAGGTATCTAAATACCTAGTAGAAAACACTTTACCATGATTGTTTCAAAAGAGCCAGAATAAAATGGCCACCACTTATGCAGTCGCGCGTCGAAGCTGTTTGCTGTCTAATTAGGCCCTGGGTTTTCTGACCACCCGTCGCCGGCGGCCGGCGACCGACGCGTGTCCGCCGCCGACGACGTTCGGATGTCGCCGGCCGCCAGCGACGGGTGGTCAGAAAACCCAGGGCCTTAGATTTCCAGGATTTCCTACCTTGACTTACTCTTTTAGGACTCAGCCCCAAGTTCGAGCGACGGCGGCAGCGGGAGAGGTGAAGCGAGACGCCGCGTTCCAATCTTTCGCTCTCTCGTATGGCGCACGGCTGCCACCGACGGGAAAGCCCCATTTACATGTAGCGCTATCTTCTTTTTTTAAGTCATCTATGTTTTTCTAATTCTAGGTCCCGCTCTGCCCATCTGCCTGCCAGCCAGAGGAACTGGCGTCTTCCAAAGCCTATACGTCGTGAGAATATCTGATGGTAAATGTACATTTATACTGTCTCTTGGCATACGGTAGTTATATCAATACGAAGTAATTCGATGTGGATCTTTGTATCTTATACGGTACTGATGACTTAGGAATCGACGGTAAACGGTAACGATGGAAGATCAAAATCAGTACCGTATAGCTTACACAAATTATGTCCCGATCATAAGTCGTAAAGAAAAGATATCTGAATGATTCCGACGAAATTTATAGAACTTAAAACTTTTGGCGTGTTTATACATGAAACTAAGTAAAAGTAAATAAGTAAGTAATCCAAATTTAATTTTGTTTATCTTTTTAATAGTTTTGTACATGTGTCTCGGTTTTGCCTACATCAAATTTCCACTCATTTGCTCAAAGGTTAGCTGGAAGAAATCCCTCTCAGGGATAAGCTCGCCTTTGTACATGTATCTTCTGCTCCTGTAATAATTGTATTGTTGTTGTGTTCTGTTCCATGTACAATAAAGAATTTTACATTATATACATTAATCGAGCCATTATTTATATGTTTGGCGTGGTTGCATTTATAATAGGTACAGTCAGGGGTATTAATATGCGTACTTAAAAATAAGGACATACAATATATCTATGTACGTATACCCCTGACTGTACCTAATCATGTAATCATAAATGTCAAAGTTTTAGTTCATTATGTATTACAGAGGCCGGCGAATTAAGGAAAGAAGTGACACGAGTACACCATGTTCACAGGGAAGACTGTGAAGAATTTTATGTAAAAGCAGAGGTAGGTATGAGTTAATAGATTTGCTACTAAATTATGGACCGAGATCTTCTTTTCAAGTTAAATTCTTTATTACACAAGAACTGCATAATATACATACAAACAATAGAAATAATTTTTCATTTAAATCAATTTAAGTAGATACTTCACATTCATCATCATCATCATCATCAGCCTATATACGTCCCACTGCTGGGCACAGGCCTCCTCTCATGTATGAGAGGGAACGGGCAGTAGTCCCCACGCTGGCCCAGTGCGGATTGGGGACTTCACATACACCTTTGAATTTCTTCGCAGATGTATGCAGGTTTCCTCACGATGTTTTTCCTTCACCGAAAAGCTAACGGTAAATATGAAATCATATTCCGTACATAAGTTCCGAAAAACTCATTGGTACGAGCCGGGATTCGAACCCACGACCGCCGTTTGACAGCCGCATGCCTGAACCACACTTCACATTAACAAAAAAAAACCTACGAAATTAAAACTACGTTAAATCTAAACAAAGAGCGTGTTTTTAATTGCTAGGCACTGTACCGAGGATGCTGGCGGCATTTCCTCGCCGAATTGCAAAGCTGATACATAGCGGGAGAAAGCCGCCGGCTTTTCGGTCTCTTGTTACATCAACCATTTAAGTAAGTTCAATCATTAATCTTGTATCTCGCAGATTACCGTTGAAAACTCCGGCTATGAATCCGAGTCTGTCTTTTGCTCAAGTAAATCACATGGTTATTCCTAGATCGATTGTAATCAACTATTGTGGCAGATTAGGGATACTGTTGTGCTCAAGGGTCGAAATGAAATAAACTAATATATGTTCCCAGCTGGACTTCAAGATGATGGCACCGACGCACTTGCTCTGCGCAGTGGCGACCGCGCAGGCGTGCGTGTGGGACGCCGGAGCGATACTGGTGTCACGGGAATCCGAGGTCTACTGGACTCTGGTAACTATGCATGTGTCGCTCTGTTATATTCATCATCATCGGCTCAATGCAGTCCACTGCTGCTGCAGTCGCTTTCCGCCGTCCTACATATGTCGTTTCGCCGGGACGCGGCGACCAATGATTGTCAGTTTTTCTATGAGGCCAACCTTCTGGAAGCTCTGCATGATGCGCTGTGCACACCTAGCAGATGTCATTTAAATAGTATCTATTTACTTCAGATTTATGTCCAAAAATGTCTTGAGTTCCTAGACCTCTTTTGCCCTCTGTCTGCACTGTAAGTGCGAAAAAGTACTTTGTTCAATGAAACTAAACTGATTTTATCGTCGCAGTTGGCTGTTTCTAGAGGCGTTATCACGTAACGTTACGAACGCGCGTTAGTACAATGCAACTGTCATTTTTCCATATAAAAACTGTCATTTAAACCTAACTAACGTACGTACAATGCTTAACGTGATCGACTTGCAGATGTTTTTAGTATTAAGTACGTCGAAGGATTTGAATCCAATGAAACTAAATTGAATCTATCTTTAGTTGGGTTTCAGCTCCCGTGGCCCCGGCTGCGGCGCCCCGGCGCGCTTCGTGGACGTGAGCAGCAACATGCCGTGGATCGACGCGCAGATCGCCGCCGCCTCCTACTACCAGTGTGAGGACTGCCTTCAACAGTGCTGCAACGCAGTGTACGCTGAGAAGCCTCGTGATAATAAAACATTGCCTTTTATTTAACATGTCTTTTTGACTAATTAGTGCACACCAACGATGGTAAAGGACGATCAGAAATAAGTGGTTTATTGGTAGCTTTTTTATTTGGGCTTCGTGGTCATCAGCAGTCACACGGCATGGATAGATGAGCAGATCGCCGCCGCCTCCTACTAGCAGTGCGAGGACTGCCTGCAACAGTGCTGCAACGCAGTGTACGCTGAGAAGCCTCGATAAAACATTGCCTTTTATTTAACATGCCTTTTGATTAGTGGACAAGCAGTGTATACTGCGGTTAGTGACAACGAACGACCGCGGATCGACGGGCAGGTCACTATCACTTCCTAGTTGGTACTGGTGTGCGAGGACTGCCTACAACGACTGCAGTGTGCGCTGAGAATGCTCGCAATTGACTGATTAGTGCACACCCACGACGAGGGACCACCAGAAAGAAGTGGTTTGTTTAGCTTTTTTAATTGGGCTTCGTGGTCATGAGCATCCACATGGCATAGATAGATGAGCAGGTCGCCGCCGCCTCCTAATACCAGTACGAGAACTGCTGCAACAGTGCTGTAACGAAGTGTAAGCTGAGAAGGCGTTAGTGACAACGAAGGAGATGTAAATCACTGGTTCAAGCAGCATTTTTTATTGCGTTTCATGGACGGGAGCAGCCACATGGAATGGATCGCACCAGTGCTACAACACTGTGTACGCCGATAAGGCTAGTGGCTCATGATAATTACCATTGCCTTTTATCGAAAAAGTTTTTATGTTTTTTAATTTATCCTTAGATCCGCAGCCCCGCGGTGGGACGTGTATAGGCTGATGATGATGAATCCATACATAATAAAACAGACCACTAACTGTCCTAATACTGAAGAGCCATAGCCCACAGGTTCAATGGGCGTCTAAGTCATCATCATTAATTTAAGAGTTATCTCTTGTCGGTGGAGTATTTTCCATTTCTCTCTGTCGTACGCCAGCCCTTTGATTTGTTGATACGACACGACACTAGTTTTTTCCTTAGTTAATCTATATAACTGCGTCGTGGTCTTCACCGGTCTCTCCTTCCTTCTATCTTTCCTTCCTGGTTTTAAAGAAGTTGTCGTGCCGTATCAAATGACCAATCATTAATCTCTTCTCTCAGTCTTTCTCGGTTCCTTTGTGTCATTGTACCAGTACGATCGCAAGAATAGGCAAACGGCGCAAATTCCATGCAACAACCATTCCTTTACGAGGGCCTGATAAGATGTGACTAAAAAGTGCGATGGAACAACTGCAATTAGTCACTTCTAATTAATTCAAATTGTAACTTATTTGTCTAGTGACATGAGGTTAGTGTTATGACAAGCGCGATATAGTCGAATGGCTTGATAAGAATCATCTTAAAATTAATCTTAGCAAAACGAAATTTATGCAATTTAAATCACTCAAGTCAAAAATACATCACATTCAGGTCAAACACAACGCCGACACCGTTGAAGAAGTAAAAAGTATGACATTTCTTGGCGTGACCCTAGACGCGCATTGCAACTGGAAGGAACACGTTGACGTTGTTTGCAAAAAAGTTAATAAATTTATTTTTGCTCTATGGCGTCTCAAACAAACTGTTTCTTCACAAACTGCGCTAACGACGTATCATGCGTATATCATGTCCATCCTTAGATATGGAATCCTCATGTGGGGAAACTCTGTCGATGCGGATCGTACATTCATAGCCCAGAAAAAATGCGTCCGTACCCTGTGTGGTGTTAATAAACGCGAACCATGTAGACCCTTATTTAAAAAACCTAATTTACTTTCCCTCCCTTGTCTTTATATCTTTGAAACAGCTAATTTTGTCAAGAAACACTAGGAGCTTTTCAACATAATCGATAAAGAAACTACTAGACCGCACAGAAGATATCGTTTAGCATTGCCGGAAAATAACAAACTAGCCCTTAGAAACAAAAGCGCCCATAATATGTGCATCAAAAATTTTAACAAATTACCGGCATCATTGATATCTTTGTCGGACTATGAATTTAAAATCAAATTATTTAAATTATTATGTGCCCATGGTTTTTATAGCGTTAAAGAATTTTTGGACCACACATTTTGATAGATATGTTACAAGTTTAATGTTTCTAATAAAGATAATAATTTTTAATTGTAATGTACTGACTTCTTCTTAAGCTAGTTTACTTTGTAGCGAATTTTCATTTTTTCTTTTTGACCTGGTTTTGCACTCTTCTTTAAATGTTAATTATGACTAATGGGTCAATTTTCAAACGAGCTGTTTTTGCTGTCCCACGGCCATAATTTCAAGTCATTTTGACATGGAGTATTGATTCATATATATTTGTATTCCGTGTATTATAAAGTACTTAAAATATATATAACAATACCTTAAATCTTACATGATTCTGAAAAAAAATGTATTTGAAATCGTAAAACAGCGAAATCTACCGCTTTTTTGCGTGTCCCACTTGCGGTTTTGCTCAAACAAAAATTCATAACTATAGACTACGCCAACGTATAAATAAACAACTTGTACTGTTATAAAGAAGATTTATTAGCGTATTCATTATCTATCAAATATCATTTGATATATTTCGACGACCGGTTAGCCTAGTGGGTAGTGACACTGCCTACGAAGCTGAAGGTCCTGGGTAGGGCTCGCGGTCGTGTCCGGGTTTCGTGTACACGTGTCGGGTACCCGTGTTCGTGTAACCCGCCCGCGGGTCTAAGCGACCGGTCCGAACGGATCCGTGTAATTAGCGCACGGGTACCCGTGTACACGTGTACACGTGTACACGGGTACCCGCGTCCTGTTTACACGCGGGTAGTACTACCCGTCCTAGAGTTGTGGTGTGAAGCTAGGAACTATCCCGTTGTTCTAAGAATGTACATACAAGTACTAAATGAGTGTTCGTAGCATTGCAATTATAACATATTATTTGTGAATAAAAATAGCATAGGAATAAATGTAACAAATTATAACAAAGTACGTAAAGTTCGCCATCTCAAATTCATATTTTAAAAAAGTAAGTACGAATCCATGCTAATGTTATAAATATGAAAGTGGGTCTGTCTGCCTGTGTCTTTCTGTTACCCCTTCACGCTTTAACAGCTGAGTTGATTTAGATAAAATTTGGTATAGAGATTTGAGTCTGGGGGAGGGACATAGGATATAAACGAGTTCCACGCGGACGAAGTCGCGGGCAGAAGCTAGTAAGTTTTATCCAATAAAAAAACATTCCTTGTAAAAAAGAAGTCCAAGTCGCAAAATTATATTTAGCTAGCAAATAAAGAATAATAAGAATGCCTGAGACTTGGTACTACGAAATATCTCACAACTTTTTACGGTGGAAGAGTTTCGAGACTTGGCCTCCTTTTTACATGGAATGTTTTTTTTTATGGGATCTTACTTCATTTTGTAGGTTATTGTGTCATCAATACATACAAATTACGAATGCAGTCTCATTCTTGCTTTTGATTTTTTTCTCCCATTCGCTGCAACTATGTAACTTTGTAATACTATATATTTATATGGGATTACAAAGTTATTTATGCGTATCTAGACATCTGGACCGAAATTTGCAAAATATTTTATTTTCATCTTGATTTTAACACTAAACACTAAATATGTTCTAAATTAGTGTTTTTTTGATCGTTCAGTGAATATGTGAGTGACAAAATTAAGAAACTTTGACTAGTTATAATTCCTAAATTTTTGAAGCAGTAGTTCAAATTGAATGAAATTTGAAATATACCATGTTCAAACAATGCCTGCTTGGTTACTGAAAATACAGGCTTCCAGTTTTATTCACAACGAAGTTATTGGGGGGTCAAAAACGGCCTGAACTGCTTCGAAAAAAGATGGTACGGCAGTGCCGCTTTTTTGATCGACTTGGCGGGGGCACCGCCGTGCCCCCAGATTTTTATTTGAGCTTAAAATGTGAAAAATAATGTAGTAACATTAATCTAGTTTTGGTTTTGAACCATAATAGTAACGAAGCTGGTGGTCTAAAATTGGCCGGTCCCAATTTAGAAATAATGATGAGACTTTACTGCATTTATGAAATTTTGCATACCTAAAACTATGTAGTATTGTGCGATTACCAAGTCACAATAGTACATTACGTAACTAGGGTGGTGAATTCGTGAATGCCCCGAGATCGCAGGTGTTTGTGCGCAGCGTGCAGTAAAACTCGTATTATGGCCAGGTGTGACGTAAAATTTTATTTAGCAAGTAAATAAAGCCTCCCACAAGGTGGACTGAGGACCTGGTAAAGGTTGCGGGAGTCCGCTGGATGCGGGTGGCGCAGGACCGGTCACTTTGGCACTCTTTGGGGGAGGCCTATGTCCAGCAGTGGACGTCTTTCGGCTGATATGATGATGATGACGATGATTAAATAAAGATTAATGAATGCCTGAGACTTGGCTCTACGAAATGTCTAACAACTTTTTAAGTTTAAGAAGAGTTTTGAGACAGCCTCTTTTTTCCATGAAATGTTTTTTATGGGATGAGACTTACTAGCTTCTGCCCACGACTCCGTCCACGTGGAACTCGTTTATATCCTATGTCCCTTAAGACCCCTTCCACCTGCCCCTTCCACTTCCCTAATATAGCCGTTCAGCGGTAAAATACCACAGCTCGGGTCGGCGAAGATAACAGATAAAAGTACATTATTGTCGAAGCAAGGGAAGTAGGCAATTGCTGGCTGAGTATTAATTTTAAATGGACGACCTTGAGAGACCCGTTTCGCCGGCAGGTGACGAACAAAACAAACAAAGTAAACTTAAGAAGACTTAAGAAGTAGTTAGCTTCCATTTTTTTGTTGAAATTACGACTTTATCGCAAAGGCATAAAACTTAATATTGCTTTGGAATTCAACCACTTCTTTATCTATACTTTAGTCGCTAAGACTTTTGGGTTTATCCAAAAAAATTGCTAGACACTGATAACGCCTATACAAATGATGATCTCGTTACTGCAAATTATTTTTACCTCGTTAAACTACATCAACGATGTTTAGTACGTCCGAAATTGTAAGATAAAATCCTGTCAAAAACGCAAGCAGAAAACGACTTTTTCATGAGAGCATAAAATCGTACCGTTATCCGATATCGCAATAATTATGGTATACTTTGAATCGGTAACGTAAAATCGTTTTGTTTCAGTAGGTACCTTTATTTAAAAATGATAACGGTATACATTGACGCAGTAGCAAAATAGTCGTAATATCGTTTTGTTCGAGTACCTTTCTTTTAAAATGATTACTGTATCCTTTAGATAGGTAGGCAGAGTAATGATGCAAGTATCGTTTTGATTCAGTGCCTTTATTCGGTGCTCATATTCAACCTCGTGAGTAAAGGTACGGTTTAAAAAGGTATACCACATTCAGTCCCTTATTTAGAACCATACTGACGGTGGAGGAAAATGAAGACTTAGCAAATGTCAACTCTATTTGAATGACGTTAAGGATCAAAAGTGCTAAACATTAAATTTCCTCGACTGTACAATACAATAAGCGCTCGGTTAATATTAAAAGTTCTCATGTACAGTCAGCCATGACAGTGGGCTACCACTTTTAGACCTTATTTTGCATGCAATAAAGTACAAAAGTGGTAGTCCACTTTTGTGGTTGACTGTACTTACCTACTGTTTTTGTTTAGCTATCATATCTATAAGCGGCTATTAATAAAAGTTAAACAGTTTGCGTGCCCTTTGTCGGTCAATCATTAAATAAAATACTGGGTTTATACAATATTATGACGCAATAGAGCAAACATAGGCTTCCTGCGATATTTCCTTTTGCCACATACCTAATATAAAACAACATCATACACACCAAACCTATAGAGTTGCTAATGCAAATAGAGTAAAATGAAATAAATAAATTATATTTGCCTCAACTCAAACGGCCGCGGACGGTCCGAACCCGCGTGTAATTAGAACCCGCGGGTACGTGTGTACGGGTACACGGGTACCCGGGTACCCGCCCGCGGACCGGGCGGGTTCGGGCGTGTCCGTGTGGAACGGACGCTTAGCACCGCGGGCTTAAGAACACGGGTATTCGGGCGGGCGGGTTTACACGTGTAGCGGGAGCCCTAGTCCTGGGTTCGAATCCCGGTAAGGACAAATATTTGTGTGATGAGCATGAATATTTGTTTCTGAGTCTTGGATGTTTTCTATGTATTTAAGTATTATATCTATTAAATATATCGTCGTCTAGTACCCGTGACACAAGCCTTATTGAGCTTACTATGGGGCTAGTGCGATTTGTGTAAGATTGTCCCCTCATATTTATTTATTTATTTATTTATATAATATTATTTAATATTATTTGGTATATCTTGCAAATTTAATGCGTGAATAATTAAAACCAGTGAACTATTTTTACAGTACATATGGTGCTACTTTCCCGCACTAGTGCGGAAAAGAGTATTTTTCGTGCATATGTCGTAACTTAAAAGAGCCATATGTACAGTAAAACGTTGTACGATAGATGTGCAAATAGGTAATTCGCAACTCGTGTCGATTTAAAACACTCCCTTCGGTCGTGTTTTAATTTATCGCCACTCGTTGCGAATTTCCTATTTTCGGCACTTGTATCGTAAATAACTATTGTAGTTGTCCCACGCGCGACCCATTCATTAGGACTCAAGCTCAAAACCCTTAAAATCTGGTTTTTATTGTCCCACCGTTACATTTACTTTACAATACGATAGACAGGTTAGTTGGGCTTAAACCACTAACGGGAGTGGACGCGGTGCCGGTATTTTTGGGGAGGAAACAGGTTTTTTTTTATAATAAAGATGAATTGTATAATATTTTAAATTTTGATGACATAATTTAATTTGATTTGAGTGCTTTAAATATTATAGTATTAAATACTGATTTCCATTGTATTGACATAATATAATTTTATTTATTTTCTAAAGTAGGTATATACAAGATGATAACTATAACATTAAGTAAATTAAATTAAAGCTAAGTAATGTCTAAAAAAGGCCCTCGAGGCATTGTACCGAGGATGCTGGCGGCATTTCCTCGCTGAATTGCAATGCTGATGCGTTGCGCGAGAAAGCCGCCAGCTCTTCGGTCACCAGTTACATCAACCAGACCAATTTTATTTGACTTGAACTTTGTATTTGTGTTAAATTTTATCAGATTTTTTAATTGTAATAATTTTCACATGCCATTCATGGCTAAACATATTAGGAACACTATATATAATTCTGTAACACCTGTACTGTACCATATGTTTATAGTGAATAAACTACTTACATTCATTCATTCATTCATTCATTCAAGGAAACCGGACTCAAGTTGTTTATCGCGGACTTCCTGACATTTAGTATACTAAACAATTTTAGTTTCTTCCGCACAAAATTCAGTTTTGTAAACCATTCACTACTCGTAACAGTTTTTAATCAGACGTAGTGGTGTCATATTTTCGTGTATCATCGAGAAGTGTAGCTGGATGTGTCGTATTTCATATAATTTAATAGTTGAGTTAAGTGGCCGGTTTAACGACAATTTTACAAGTCAAAACGCGCGCACTTTCAATGTTCAAAGTTGTAACTTGTAGTTTACATTAAACAGGCCGCTTGTGTTGGTCATAAGACTCTCAAGTCTATAATTAGACAATAATAGAATAATAGAAACCCTGCAGCTACCATAATCTGTCCGTAACTAGATCTCAAAATACCATAAAAATAGGTACGCATTAAAGACGGGTTTTTAATATGAAGCAATGGAATAAAATTATGTCAATAACCATGGTCTGCATAAAAATACAAAGTAAGTAAATTTGCACTAGTTTTTTTTTCCTTCCTTAATTAGCCTTTAAAATTATTTGGCTTTGTCTGCCACATTAATAAAATAACATAAGATTTGTGAAGTATTATTAATAAACGGGTTATTGTACCTACTCGTATATTATACCTACGAGTCTGTTTATTATTCTATATTTACGAGTATAACATTATTGAAATGTCCAATTCCTAAACCTCTTGACGTTGTAGTAGTGTGTTCCGGGCATAATTGGCGCAAGACGCGCTGCTCGATGGACCGGCACCCCATCAAGGCAGGCCTGCTGCCGCCCGAGCAGATAGGCCGGTTCCCCTGGATGGGGGTCATCCAACATGATTTCTGTACGTATCACGTAACGTCATTTTATACTATCCCCACCGAAACTTGATAACTTTCTTGCGAACTCAATTGTCATGAATGATTTCTTGACGTTCGCTAAAGTGCGTTAAATTAAAAAGTGTATGTTCATGAAAGTGTTACAACCACGCGAAGTTTGTCAGTTGTAAAGGTTGTAAAACCACAACCGCAGATCTTTTTTAAATCGTGACTGGGAGATAAGTTTGAAGTTAGAATCATAACTGTCTATGTCTCAAAGACTTGGCGATTCAAATATTCCACAGCTGCAATGAATGGAATACGTGGTTATATATTTAAAAGTTGTATGATCACCCTTTGAAGACAGCATCAAATATGAACTATACACCCGTAGCTTAGTGCCCCAGTACTAAGTAAGTACTAAAAACAGGTATTTTCTTGGTTCTTTAATATATATTCATGCATACACAAATATGTTTGCGATGTAGACTCGGCAGATAAGATGCGGTACAGCGTCACAGGCGCTGTGCTCATACATCCGGAATATGCGCTCGCGGCCGCCGAGGAAATGGCCAAAATCGACAGGGATATCATCAGGTAAGCTCCTTCAGTATAAGACCGCCTGTTGTATTTTTGATAAGAATTATATATAATATATTATGCAGCAGTAGATGGAATTTAGATGAATTAAAGGAGTGTGTACAGTAAGCCAAGAGATGAAAGAAGGAAAGAAAATGTATTTGAAGAACTGGGACTGATTTGTTCACCTGAGTTTGGGATATTTCAGCGCGATTATTATCCGCGTCAAATTAGCAGAGTATTAATTTGATTTAGACTAATTATAATTGTTTTTTTTGATAGTGCTTATATTATGTCCGTCAAGAGCTCTTTGGCACATTCATGGCTTTATGTAATGTTTACTGGTAACTTGCACCATCCTTAAATCGGTAGTCATCGGTAGGAGGTTCGGACGGGCTGCCGGTGTTCGACGGTGGGGTAAGGAATGACCCTCACTTACGTTTTAGCTCGAAGGATATCAACAAGATAATACGGGATATGAAAAGGGGCAAATCCCCTGGTCATGATTATTTGAGCATCGAGCACCTGCAGTTCGCTGGTCCTCATTTGCCCAGACTCTTATCTATGTTTTTTAATCTATGTATTGGACACTCATACCTGCCCAGCCATATGACGAAAACGGTAGTTGTTCCTATAATTAAAAATAAAACAGGAGATATATCTGACATAACGAATTACAGACCAATCTCTTTGGCAACAATCGTGGCCAGGGTTCTGGATAGTCTCCTTAGTAAGCAGTTGGACAAATGCTTGCAGCTGCATGATGGCCAGTTCGGCTTCCGAGCCGGCCTGTCCACCGAGAGTGCGATCATTTGCCTAAAAAACACTGTCGAGTACTATACCAGGCGTAGAACACCTATTTATGCGTGTTTTTTGGACCTTTCAAAGGCATTTGACCTTGTAAATTATAACTTACTATGGAAAAAGCTTGATGATGCCAAATTTCCCAGGGAACTAATACGCATATTTAGGTACTGGTACGCTAGCCAAAGAAATAGCGTCCGATGGGGGAACATCTTATCAGACGAGTACGGGTTGGATTGTGGTGTAAGGCAGGGGGGGCTTACATCCCCTAAATTGTTCAATCTTTATGTAAACGAACTCATCGGTGGGCTCAGCAGTACACATGTCGGATGCCACATTAACAGAGTATGTCACAATAATATAAGTTATGCGGATGACATGGTGCTATTGAGCCCATCAGTGGGGGGGCTGAGAATCCTTATTGATAAATGTGAATCCTATGCTCTAAGCCATAACTTAAAATACAATGTGCGGAAGAGCGAATACATGGTTTTTAAGGCTGGTAATAAGTGCCCTTCACACGTACCACCCATTCGTTTAAACGGCGAAGAGCTAAATAGGGTTCACATTTTCAAATATCTTGGTCACATTGTAACTGACGACCTACGGGACGACGCCGATATAGAGAGGGAGCGAAGGGCGTTGGCCGTTAGAGCCAACATGATAGCTCGCAGGTTCGGTCGATGTACAGCGCAAGTCAAAATAACCCTGTTTCGTGCGTACTGTACATCGCTGTACAACGGCAGTTTGTGGTCGAAGTACACGCAACGTGCCATGAATGCCTTGCGTGTACAATATAATGACGCGTTCAGGGTGCTGTTGCGACTGCCGCGGTACTGCAGCGCGTCGGGCATGTTTGCGGACGCGCATGTAGACGGGTTTCATGCGACGCTGCGCAAGCGCTGCGCCGCGACGCTCTGTAGGGTTAGCGGCAGCCGCCACAGTCTCCTGACAGTCGTAGCCGATAGATGGGACAGCAATTTAGTTAAGCACTGGTCCTCTCATCATTTACGTTGTAGGCATAGAACTAATATATTTATTTAAGTACCAAATTGTTACTAACAAGATATGGATTTTTTAATTGTCCGAAATAAATGCATTTTATTTTATTTTTATTTATTTTTTATTTTAAAGTGTTAAAAACCGAGCCATTATTTAAACCCTTTTCTTGGCAAATAAAAAAATCGTGTAAGCCTTGTTTGAGCCTTGTAAAGCAAAAAGTCTGCCAAAAAACCAAAAAGACTCAAAAAATGACTTCCTTTTCACAGGAACAGCACAAACTTCATGGTTTGGTATAGCGCGGTGGTAAAGTATACCATAGGAGTGGCGGACTACACGCTGCACAAGGAGTACGAAGGGCTGACCTACGCGACCACAGCCTTGGTGCGGCTGGTGAGGGATGGGTCCATCGAGCTGGGAGCCCCAGGCAAGACCGGTCATAAGGGTACTTTTCTTCTACGTGTAGTTATCTTGAATTGAGTGGTTTCTTGGCATTCCTTATGATGTGATCTTCTGTGAAACCTGTCTGAGTTTGTAGGACCGCCAAAACTAGTCATGATTAGGCTTTCCCCTGTTGATGGCTTGGAGTCAGATTTTTATTATTTTCTTTGCAAGCGCCAATCTGAACGGTCTTAATTCTTGGCCAGTGACTCATCACCATCAAAACAGATTGCGAGTAGAATGCTTGCATGCTGTTAAATAAATAACGATTGTGGGATTAATAATGCTGTGTAATGGCTACTAGACAACAATATACTTAGAAGATATACAATTTAGAAATACATAGAAAACGTCAAAGACGCAGAAAAAAATATGCTCTTACCGGGATTTCTACCCAAGATCGTCAGCTTCGCTGGCAAGGTCACTACTCTTGTAGTCAATAAGTAAACCAGAGGGGTAATTACGTAACGTTTTTAACGCGCGTAGATCCAAATGTCGTTTCTCCATATAAACATTGACATTTAGATCTACCCAACGTACCTACGTACAATGCGTTACTTTCATTTCTTTCTTTCTTTCTTTCTATACCATTATCTGATCATTCCAGGTCCAGTCATGCAGATATGCTTGCCTGTCATGGGAAGCGGCAGCAGTACCTTTGGAAATATTTACGCTGTTAAAGTGACAGATGGTAAATAGTCATTCTCAAATCACTATAGACATACTTATTTCCCTATTTATTTAATGTCTTTCTTACGCTAGTATTTTCGCCCCGAAGAAAGTGATGACATAACATAATGTATTAGTTATTTTAACTTCTACATTTTTATTTCCAGAATATGGAGATTTCCAGAAGGAAGTGGTGGGTATGGATATCGTGGATGTCAAGAATTGCGACTTATACGATGACAAGGCTGAGGTACAGTATAGTACAATATCGTATGTAAACATTGTCATTAAATATGGAGCGACTCCGTGTAGACTTTTAGATTTGGAGTATCCTACTAATATTATAAATACGATAGTTTGGATGTTTTTATGTTTATTTTTCGATCACGCTTAGACGGTTCAACCGATTTGGATGACATTTAGCACAAAGATAGTCTATAGCCTGGATTAAAATATAACGTAGTTTTTATCCTGGGTCCAAGCAGACGAAGTCGCGGATGGAAGCTATTATTAAGGTGTATATATAAAAAGAATATACTAACTTTAACTTTGGTTCGAAGAATCACATTGCTCCCACCACCGAGTTTTTAAAGAAACAATTGAAATAGAAAATTCAGTGTCCTCGTTTAATTTTAGCATCATATTTGCTGTTGGACTATTTGATACTACTACTTTGGTCAATTTTCGAAAGTTACCACTGCAGGTCAATCACGTAATGCATTATTACACGCCAGTCAGCTAGACCTAAATGTCATTTTTTATATGGAAAAATGACAGTTGGATCTAAGTACCTAACGCGCGTTCATAACTTTATGTGATTGCCCCTCTGCAGGTCGATCACGTAACGCATTATACGCGCGTCAGACCCCCTAGCACACTAAGTTTTATGTCAGACATAATGACATAAAGCATTTATCCCTCTTGCACTCGCATATTTGCCAGAATGGGACGAAAGCTTTATGTCCGACATAAAACTTAGTGTGCTAGGGGGTCAGGTCGATCTAAAATCGTTTTTCCATATACAAATTGTAATTTGGAATCTAAATGACATTTAAATTCTGCTTCTGTGTGTTCCCCCATCAAACACTAAATTTTACAACAATTCTTTTACTTTTCGAGCTGTTCGATTGTGGAATTCTTTGCCTAGTGAGATTAAACGTGCTAAGTCTCTTCCCATTTTTAAAACTAGACTTAAGGATTACTATTTAAGGATTTCTCTTCCGTAACTAGTCTTTCCTACTTGGTGTGTGCTGTTTGTTTTCGGCTGTAAGTGATACTGTTTCTGTGGCTTTTAGTTAATATTGTATGTGTATGTAGGTTTACAGTGTGTAAGTCTAATACGGGCGAATGTCTTAACGGTGGTTAGTATAGGACAAAGTAAAGGTAATTAGACAACATTTACTTAAAGTTGCAACAATAATTTTGTCCATACAAAATAATTCAGCCCGCAATGTAATGCAATGCAAACACACTCACGTTAAACGCTCGTTGACAGTTGCTAATGAACATTTGACATTTCGGTACCGCAACCATGTTTACAGTACATTGCTGTTGAGAAATTTAAAGAATAATAATTATGGGGTCGTAATGACCTGCAACTAAAAAAAACCTTTTACTTCATGATTACACTAATGAATACTATGTCCGATTTAATTTATCGCTCGTATTAGACTTACACACTGTATATGTATATACATGTATTTATGTAAGTATAGTCTTTCTTATAGTTAAGTTGTTCTTATATTCTGTTTTTCTGTTTTCACCTACTCAAATCTTATCTTTTCTTGCATCGTCGCCACTACCCAAAGGTTGTCTGGAAGAGATCGCTTTTTAGCGATAAGACCGCCTGTTGTCTACCATTGTTTATGTTTTTATTTTTCTATTTTATTTTTACTATGTCTGGTGAACAATGAAGAATATTTGTATTGTATTGTATTGTAAATTGCCCTAACGCGCGTTCGAAACGTTACATGATTACCCCTCCGGTAAAGTTTTAAAAAATATTGTACCCAAGATCGCACCTACTGACACAGCTCAGAAAAATGGATGAAACTCAGAAAACTACAAGAATATCGCCTGACCTATAAAAATCTAGCCAGAGTACTATGGTCGCGTCTGTCGTTTATCCTAATAGACAGCAAAAGGTCCTAATTTGACAATAACCTTCAGCCCACGATAACTAACAATCATGACTATCAAAGGCCTTCCACTGTTCGCAGCCGGACATGAAGATGATGGTGCCTACGTATCCGATCTGTGCAAATGCGCAGGGGGTGCAGGTGGCATGTTTCGTGGAATCGGGTGCCGTGCTGGTGTCACGGGAGTCTGACGTCTATTGGACATTGGTGACTATAGCTATTCTACCCATCATCATTTCAACCAAATGTCTAAAGCTACCCACTAGAGGCATCTCGAGCCAAGTGGCTGTCTCGGCCCGAGGCACCCGCTCGGCCCGAGGCTGCCTCTAGTGGAGCTGCGTCTTAATATTTGACGTAGATACCCAAAGACCAATAAAGTAATTATGGGGATAAAAAAGTAAACTAATAACAACGGTTATATTCACGTCTACTACGGGCGACATGTTTTGGACACTCATTCTGAAGAAGAACTCTCGAAGCGTCTGACGTCTTCCGTAGTGACAATTCATACGTGAGTTTAATCGTTGTTATTAGTATAATTTTAAACATGACTCACGACATATAATTAGTCCCTTTCCCTTCTCTATAGAAAGTCGGAGAACTTTGTGGGTAGTCTACCTACGCTACGCTATTCCAGAACTTATTCACTTTTACTTTTTTAGGGTTACGCAATAGACTGATCAAGTTTATTCATTTACTTATTCCATCAAATGTATTATCAATATGGGCTCAGCTGTTTTTATAGTAAGAAAATGGATGTGTTTATAGTGACCTAAGTGGTGTAATTACTCCTCTGATGAACGAAGTTCAGGTGTAGTTGACCGAGAAACTAGGTTTTTGTTAAACTGTCACTGGAATCTTCTACTTTAATGGGATTTGGCTAACTCAAATAATTTCAAGTAAGTATAAGAGCTTTGACAGGCCCGAATAAATTGAGTTCTCCTGTTCCTACATCATTTGCCGAGCAATTACTTACATAGTGACTCGCTTTCTTTGCAATCATTTGTGTAATTTCCATGTTTAGTTACTACGGGCGACATTTTTTTTTTCGTACACCCTGAAGAGGAACTTTTCTTTGCAATAATTAGTGTAATTTCCATGTGCAGTTGGGCTTCGGGGTGCGCGGGCCGAGCTGCGGGTCGCCTGCACGCTTCATCTACCTCATGAGTCAGATGGAGTGGATCGAGTCGAAGATCCCCGCGTAACCAGCGATGCAGACTTGAAAATCTTAAAATTACTGTTGTGAGGAACTCGGGCGAGTCGAGTCCTCTTCGAGTGAGTATTATCAAATCGCGATTAGGTGACAAAGTGAACTGACGTGGAGCTGAGAGCTATTCCAATCCCAGTAAATTGCGGTTTGATAATACTACATAACGCTAGTGTTAGCTTTAAAGGATCCAGTCATAACACTACCTGAATTGTATCATCTTTGTATTACTGCAATGTAAATAGTATATAATAAGAGTATAATAATAAGAATGTATTTTCCATCAATAAATAACTAACCATTAAAATAAATAAGTTTGTTTTTTAAGTGGCCTTGTCAATATTCTAAGTACACAAGCTTCCGCCCGCGACTTCGTTTGCATGGACCCGGGATTAACCCTTGCGACGACAGAGCCTAGTCTTTCTGCGAACTGATAAACATTTAGACAGATACAGATAAGGATTACCTATTTGAATAAACGTTCCTAATCTTAACACAGGTAAAATTTACTTTTATTTTGAAATGAGTAACAATTGTGGATGAATAAATATCATTGTATTTATTATTTAGTATTATTAATCGCATTCGCCTAGATTAAAACATAATGATATATACTTTTTTTAGACGACTGGGAAGCCTAGTGGGTAGTGACGCTGCCTACGAAGCCAGAGTTCCCGGGTTTGAATCCCGGTAAGGGAAAATAACTGTGTGATGAGTATATATATTTGTGTATGAGCCTTGGATGTTTTCCATGTATTTAAGTATTTATATTAAATATACCGTCTAGTACCCATAAAATAAACCTGTTGAGCTTACTAAGGGGCTAGTTCGATTTGTGTAGTTGTGTATGATACATTTGTATCATACAGGAAAAATCGGAGAACGAGCCTTTGCCAAAATAAATATAAGGATACACCGTGTATCAAAGAGAAAGAGAGACGTGAGAACTTTATGTCAAAAAGAGTTTAATTTTTTATCTAGTCCGTAACACGCAATCAACGCATGAATCAGAAATACCACTCAGTCAGTTAACCATTTTCCACGGCACCAATTTGAGCCTACAATCATTTTTACAAGCATACTATATACCAGTTACACTGTGAAAGCGTACAGCGCCCTTCGGGTCCAATTCAATAACGCATTTAGAGCGGTGTTGGGGCTGCCTCGTTACTGCAGTGCGTCGGGCATGTTCGCGGAGGCGCGCGTGGCGTGCTTGCACGCGAGCATGCGCGCGCGCAGTGCTGCGCTCGTGCGCAGAGTGCGTGCCAGCCAAAACGCTGTTCTGTCTATGATAGCCGACAAAGTAGATTGCCCATACGTCCGGCATTGTTGCGACAGACATGTTCTAGAAAAATAAGTCGGACGAATGGGTAACTATTTTATTTATGTGACATTTTATTTGATTATATTTTATCCTATTTGTTTTATTTTGTTTGACATTGTATTGAGTTTTTAATTATTATTTTCTTTTTTAATTCTAGCATTTGTATTTGTATGGATTTTATGAAACAATGCATTATGAGTCTTATGTTACTCGAAATAAATTATTTGATTTGATTTGATATGTCCGTGCAGGTACAATAGTACCACAAATATAAGTTACATCGGCAATCTTCCTCCACGCCATTTCAATAAAGACCTCGTATAGTTTAATACGTAAGGTACAAATACATATGCAATGACAGGTGAACTCGTGCTTTCCCACTCATGGCTCCAGACAAAATGGCGGGCGCCAATGGGCGCTAATTTCGGCCAATGGTCGTTGAAGATTTTATCCGCGCAAACGCGCTGCCTCATGATTGGTTAAAATGGTTCCAAAAAATGCTTTCTGTAACTGGTACTGGTACTGGTACTACTGTACCGTCTGTCTTTCTTATTTTTTATTTATATTTTCATTGACTTCGTCCGCGTACAAACACCAGTCTTTAGGGGTGGATTTCCGGGAAAAACTATCCCATGTCGTTCCCCGGGAAAATATGTCCGAACTTAATTTTATCTTAATCGGTTCGGCGGTTTAAGCGCGAAGAGGTAACAGACAGACAGCCAGACACACTTTCGCATTTATAATAGTAGGATAATAGAGCGAGATAGATAACCTATAAGAACACATTAGGTATAGCAGAGATGACGATGTCGATGTTACAGTGGGGATCTGAGGGGCAATCACATCACGTTTCGATCGCGCGTCCGGACAGTTAGATCTACCTAACGCGGGTTCAAAAAGTTACGTGGATGGGTCAGACTCAAATTTAGGTTCGCGTCTTTCCCGTGGACACTATAAAAGCCACGAAGCCTAATTTTGGTTTGTACTCTTAATCCGCATAAACAGCGTCTCCTCTTCTATATTACTATTCGATAAAAAACTTATTTATATGCACGTGAGCTTTTAATTATTGACCACAGGAGAGACGAATTTCGTTTATACACTGGGTTCACCCGAACACACTGTATAAGCAAAATTCGTCTCTCCTGTGGTCAACAATTTAGAGCTCCCCTGCATGTAAATCAGGTTTTTATCAAATAGTCATACATAAGAGGAAACGCTGTTTATGCGGATTAAGAGTCCAAACCAAAATTAGGCTTCGTAGCCCTTAACTTTTATAGTGTCCACAGGAATGACGCGAACTTAAATTTGAGTATGACCCTGATACTCCTCTGTCGATCACGCAATATTTGACCTTTCATTCCTCTCTACCCAAAGTGGCGTCCACGAAGCTACAAGTTATAATTTTATAAGTCTAAACAGGCAACACTAGTCAAATGGCTCCGCATCATTGGCCAATCGCTTCAGTGTTGCCAATATAGACTTTTAAAATTGTAACCTGTAACTTCGAGAAACGGGCCACAGGCACTCCATCGAATGGAGTCAAGTATCGTGGGAATTCCGCAGAAAGTGTTTATAGGAAATGGCTAATGATTTGATAATTAGAAGGTAAACAGTGGGTTTGTTTTATAAACAGTTTGGGGACACAAATTTCCGTTTGAGAGCGTCAGTGAAAAATATGCAGTTGGATTAAGAGGAAGCGAGTTTGCGCAAATGTAAGGAAACTCACTCGAAAGTAACCTGGATATTATTGATAGTGCCAAGGATGAAATTTACTGACAAGATTATTATTGTGTTCATATCTGTTCTCTACATTCAAAGTAAGTTAATAAAGTACTTAGTAATTTTTAAATAAAAATACACGGTACACAATATTTTTACAAAAAAAAAATGCCTGACCATTTTTCTTTCGCGTTTCTTCTTAACAGTGGTCTACTTTATTAGAAGTGCTCGTAAGTTTTGACTTATTAAAAAGCTAAATTGCGGCCTACGTGCGTAATAAAACACAATTACTTATTTTGTTTATTGAAACACTTTTCACTAAGCGTAGAAAGATTTTTGTGGCTTTCACCGCTGTAGAAACTTGTAATACCAAGATTGGGCGCTCTAGCGTCAACTATTCTAGGATGCTAAGTAAAGCCACGGGTCACTGAGATGGAAAGCTATTATATTCTATGAGTCCTAAGAGTTTTATAATCCATGAATTGTTGCAGCTGGCATTGCCGTCAAATGGGACGACGTGCGGTGCTCCGTGGACCGGGCGCCCGTGGAAGAAGGAGTGGTGCCCCATGACCAGATCGGACGGTTCCCATGGCTTGGAGTCATCCAGCACGACTACTGTACGTACTCTTCAGGTTCGTTTGCCCAAAGGGCATTGGCCTGATCAGTGTAACTGTGGGGAACAGTCCCGATGTTCTAAAATTTTCTATTTTATTTTATTTTATTCATTTATTTCACTATACGTAAAGTTATATGTGCATTAGATGGCAGTTCTCAATTTTGTAAGCTAATATTGCTTGTCACATTTTCTAAAACTGAGTAAAACGCATGTTACTTGAAATAATTTGATACTTTCTCCTTAAAACTGGCTATGGTGAAGTTTTTCTTGACCCTCACAATTGTAACACGTAACAGAATATTTGTTTCGAAATAAATACCAATTGATACGTGATAGTCGATTGCCGTATCGATCAACATCAAGTTATCATTACACAATTGACAAATCGTTTCAAAATCTTCAAATCGATGATTGTTATCGTTCGAAGCGTTGATCCACGATATTCGTTCCTCCTTTTGGAACACATCAACGATCGACGATAATAGATCGTCTCAAGACATGCTTGGTTAATTGGTTTGTCAAACAAGTACGGATGAAAAGGAAAGAGTTCTTCGTCATCACGAAATTATTGAAAATCGTTCAAAATGTGACGTTGCAGTGATAAGTTGCTAGACTATAGCCCACAACACATCATCATCATCTGCCTGTATACGTCTCACTGCTGGGAACAGGCCTCCTCTATTGAATGAAAGATCAGTACGTCAGTAGTCTCCATGCTGGCCCAGTGTGGATTGAGCACTTCCACAACACAAAACACTTCAACTCTATTATAATAGTCGACTCTTTCCACACCCACGGGACGAAGGCGGTGTTGCTATTCTAACCCACGAAGCATCTATTGATAGTCTATCGACTAAAGGTTAGGAAGTCCATGTTTGTTGCAGACTTGTACGGCAAGAAGCGGTCGTACAGCGTGACCGGCGCCGTGCGGATCCACGCGTCGTTTGCGCTGGCCTCGGCTGAAGATATGGCCATGATCAGCCGAAAGACTATCTCGTAAGTGTGGCGGATCCAGGATTTGGGTTCGAGAGGGGCTTGACACCTTTTGGAGGCAGAGGGGAGGTTGGATTTTAGTAAGAACTCAGGTGGTTTGAGAGGGCTTGCTCCTTAGGCTGGTTTTAGTGTCATGCGGACCGAACGCGGACCGTCCGCGCGGATCACGTACGATGTATTAAACTTAAGGGAGCGTTTTAGAGTAATGCGGACGCGCCATACATATTGGTCGTGCGGAGCTGTCCGCGCGGACGGTCCGCGTGACACTAAAACCAGCCGTAGCCCCTCCCCCTGGATCCAGTGTACCTCAATTACAAAAGTCGTACAGGTCGCTTACCACATGCAGGGAGCTTGTGTCATTTTGTTTTTCCTTTTAAGCAAAGCAAGGATAGTATGACTTCCCCGATCCGGGAAGCGGGCTTTATCGACCAGTGTAAATAATATTTTATCTGTGAATCCGTCAGTGAATTTTAACAATGAATAATAAACGTATCTTTAGTTGCCAGGTATTAATGATACGAGTATGTACTTGTAATTAATTCAATGAAACGCGAGGGCGTATAAACATACTTCAGATTAATTGAAAACTAAACATATGATATACCTATATAGAGTATTTGAATTTGATTTGAACAGGAACACTACACACTTCATAGTCTGGCACAGCGCTGACCTGAAGTACTCCATCGGCGTCGAAGACTACGTCATGCACCCCGAGTACGACAATCGGGTGACGTATGCCACCACAGCCCTGGTGGAGCTCATGATCGTCGAGTCTAACCAGATCGGGCACCCAGGCAAGTATCTTTACTTTACTCCAATTATGCGAGTCCATACAAATCTACTCGCACTTGCAGCGGAGATATGAACTCGGCAATCACTAATCAAAGTGTAAACATCCCATACTCCATCATCATCATATCAGCCGAAACTGCCGAAAGACGTTCACTGCTGGGCATACGTCTCCCCCAAAGAGTAAGACAATGACCAGTCCTGCACTACCTGCATCCAGTGGATTCCCGCGACCTTTACCAGGTCATCACGCATCAGTTCACAGGCTCTAATTTATAGCTTTTCGTAATTAATTTGAATTTACTACATGCCCATTTCGCTTCACCTAGTAAGTGTACCCGTAACTTTACCAAGAAATGAGCTATGTGACCGAAGTTGGCTTGTGTTAGATTTCAGTTTTAGCTTGAAGGTACCACGATGATAGACAATCGTGATACTAGACTGTAAATGTTAATAATTTCAGCGCCGGTGCTGCCAATCTGTTTGCCCGCAAAGGACCATCCATACCATCCGTACGACAAGATTTATGTTGTAAAAATGACAGCTAGTGGTGAGTATTGTCCTCTTAATTATGTCACGAGGAAATTAAAGTTACTAAATAATAGTTGGAAGTAAGATGGGTTTAGAGACGATCTATTTATGCAAGATAACGTTTAGACGTGAGTGCGTTGTGATTATTTGTTTTTATTAGTCTAGAATCAGGGCCGACAGTGGTAATAGTGGCCACAACACTAGCCTAAATACCAAGTCATTATGTTTTTTTCTTCTGTAACAGAGGACGGGCAGATACAGAAGGAAGTCTACGCGATGCTATCAGTGGAAAACAACGACTGCGATACGTTTTATGAAAAATCTGAGGTACTTACAGTTATTTCTATTAGTAATATTCAATTCGTGGATATCATTAGAGATTAAGGTACGGCTTTACTGTGGACATTTTAAAAGTTACGGGTTAATTTTTGGTTCCTCTCCTCTTTCATAATTGTAATCGAAAAACTAAAATTTCATATTTTACTAACCCCTACACTCTTTATTGCTCTCGCACACACGAATATTATTTATTGCACACTAGTTTTCCCTCTGGGTTGGAAGGTCAGAGGGCAGTCGCTTTCGTAAAACTAGTGCCTATGCCAAATCTTGGGACTAGGTGTCAAAGCGGACCCTTGGCTCCTTTAGGGGCTTACCGGGAATAACGCTAGGAGGATGACTTAATAGTAATACAACGCAGTACAGAAAACAGCGAACATAAGAACAGAGGCAAACAACAGACGGTCTTATTGCTGTGATCTCTCCCAGACATTATTAATTGCCACTATACCACCATCTGCCTTTTTTTAATTGTTAACAGCTGGATTTTAAAATGATGCTGCCCACGCACCCGGTCTGCGCGACCACTTTGACGCAGCGGCCAGCATGCGTGTGGGACGGCGGCGCCCTTCTGGTCACTAGAGAGCCCGACAGTTATTGGACACTGGTATTATTCTTTCCTACATTACGGAGACATAAACTGGTTAATAAAGTACCCGACTGTTACCAGACACTGTATAAATAAACAATCAGGCGGCAAGGTCATATTTAAAATTTTGGCGCCATGTCATTATTCGCGACTTGGCTAAACCATTTGTTGTCTGATAATTGTTCCGCTGTGCAGCCCAGTCCACCGGTGGCTTCCCGAGGGCATAGAATAAATAAAAGTACAACGTACAGAAGGTTATCTGTTAAAAAATCCCCTGTTTATGTATGCCGAACGAGCCTAAGCGTAGCCATCCCTTTCTAACGCATGCAACGCGCTGCGATAGAATGCGTGTGAGCCGTAACATCGCTAACATACCCCCTTCGGCCGATAGGCCGGCAAGTACTTGTAGCGGCACGACCAAATCGCGGAGTGAGCTGCCCCTGCTGAGGGGTTATAAGTTAACTTGCGTGTCATCATCATAACCTTAGCCCTAGCCCGTTTCTTTCTGCTGAGATTAATTAACGATAACTTTAACTAGTTAATATTGATCAATTGACTGTTTCTGTATGTGCAGCTAGGTTTCGGTGTGCGCGGGCTCGGCTGCGGGGCGCCTGCGCGGTTTATCGACATTCGCAGCCAACTGCTTTGGATCGACCCCCACATCACCGCCACCACATAAACCATACTCTTTTACATACTAGTAGATTACGCCTCAGGGGAGCAAAATGATATTATATTTACGAGGGCAGTACCATTAAGCGCGACATTAGCGAAAGATATTACGATAGAATCCCGAGCGTAGAATCTTGAGCGTAGCGAAGGATTCAAGTGTTTACGCCGAAGACGGAAATGCTTTCTACACCACACCTTCTATGGGGAAAACATGATCAATGAAGGAAGAAAAGTTAGTTTTTTTATATCGAAAGTCTTGTCTGTTGATATGGTTCGTAGCTATGTAAGTTGTGTCTTACAATACACAACTTTACAATTACGCATTTCATTATTTTTATAAACATGTATGTAACCAGTTATGTTAGATGTTATTCGTGTTCAATTTGGTGCACCGAAGTTGTTATTATAAACCGTAGCTGTAAGTAATGTTTGTCAAATAAAGCACTGCAATGCAATAGTTATATAAAGAATATGGTTTTTTTTTTCTCTAAATATCTATACCTCATTCTAATTTTCACGTTCGTTGCAATTTCTTTATTCCAGCAAATATAAAACACGACACCTTACCTCGGTGTCCCGTATCATGGTCAGCTTTATCACGCGATAAGTGACGAGATAGGAGCATCGTCTCGTTCTATGGAACGGTGTCAGCCAGTGACGGACGCTCTATCTTGTCACTTATCATGTGATAAGGCCGGCCATGATACGGGGTCTGCACGGCTATCACGCGACGGCGCGCGAGCTCTCTCGATTTTTCTCGCACTAGCCGTCTCTTTCTTATCAGAACACTTTGAACAAGAGGTATAGTGCGAGAAAAATCGAGAGTATATCGCGGCCGTTCCATGATAGACGTGCTGGCGGTGAGTAAAGTCGCCAGAGCTCCCGAATATGAGCTAGGGAGCGGTATTTGTCAACTCTAGTTGTCAACACAATGAGTCAATAAAGGAGCGGCAACGCGCTCGTGTTGTGATTTTTCTTGGGTGTCCACAGGCTACAGTGCCTGCTTATCAGGCAGGCCAAATGCGCGTTGATCATCGTAGTATTAAAAATTTAGTGACATTAATTCATCGCCTAAGTATGGCTCATGTTCAGTAAACCTCAAAAGTCACGAAATATTTATAACGTCCAGTAACTTTCGAAGCTGACTGTACATACCTGTAACCCCACTGACTGCCAAATAATACCGACCTGAAACAATAATAAAGTTTGGTTAATATACTTAACGTAAACGAGCAACATTCGTATATTTGTCTGTAAATGCGTTGATACCTACTCAAAAAGGGCTTTAGAATTATCGATGAAATTTAAAATGTAGCTGGTAAGTTTACTGGAAGATATTAGCTTTAGCTTTAGCAGGCTCCCATTTACGGGAAAAATCGTTTAATTCCGGTTTTCACTGAAGATGAAGAAGAAATAAAGAGAAGGTTTTAATAACAGGATATATTACTGCCAACTTACTTACATACATACAAACAGAGCAATTGAAATAAAAGCTTGTAATAATAAAAAGCAACTGAGGCAGCGCAGTGCCATGTTGGTATTGTGGTAGTGGGCACCCGCCAACGACACGTGTTCTTGCGTGGGCGCATCGGACAGTTTTATTCGTTTCTATCGGCTTTTACACGAATTTCATTGTTAATGTTGATTCTATGTATGCAAGGCTGATTTTTAATAGCTATTATAGGTACTTTTATTGCTGATGTTTCCAGTTCTAATATCCAGAATGAACACTTTGGGGTGGTGGTGACCTTATCTATGAAGCCGGCGGTTCCGGGTTCGAATCCCGGTAAGGGCATTTATTTGTGTGAAGAGTAATATTTGTTCCTGAGGTTTGAATGTTTTCATGTCTGCTGCTGCTTCAGTGGCACACAAAAAAGGCTGAACGGATTTAGATAAATTTTGGTATTGAGATCTGTACTAACCTAAAGTGGCCGTCAGTAGAATTTGATAACGATGTAAATAAACCGTCATATTGAAATTGTATTTCCTATGGCGGTTTGTTTACATTAGGAATATTCTGTGAGATTGTAGCTTGCTAAGTTTGTATGTACTGGATAGTCTCCGAAACCCCTCATCCGATTTCAAAACTTCTCCCACCTGCGTGTAGAATGGACTTTCTGGATGGTTATAGGCTATATTTTACCCCGCGGGTTTGCCTGCGTTCTTTGCACGGAAATTTAGTAGGTTATAATCTGTAAATAATCCCATAAGGGGATGGAAGTTGATACGGGAGTTCCCGCAGACAAAGTATGTATGTATGTAAGCACTTTATTGTACACAATAACAGGTTAAGGAATATACATGTCACACAATAGATCAAAGTACAAAGGCGAACTTATCCCTATAAGGGATCTCTTCCAGCTAACCTTTGAGCAATTGAGAGGAAGGTAGGTAGAACGAGATAGGCAAACTTATACCGTGTACAAAAACAGAGAAAATAAAGCAAATCCTAATTAGTATTAATTCTAGACAAATAAAAACATGCCAATACATATATAAATATACAATATAAAATATAATACACACTAACATATGTTACATATATATCGCAAATATACAATAAATAAATAAATACTATATTCAACCAATTCACAAGTCATTGGAAAGCCACAACTTCTTCAAATTCATCTTAAGTGACGCAACAGACTGCGACTGTCTCAGCGACAAAGGCAACTCATTCCACAATTTAACAGCGCGCGCAGTAAAAGATCTGGAGTATGTTCGCGTCTTTCTAGACGGTACAGCAAGAGTAAGGTTAGTACTCGACCGCAAGCGGTGGCCACTGCCGTCTGCCATATAACTAAACCGCTCAGAAAGGTAAGGAGGGGAAGTAGGGCTGAACAGTGTATTGAAAAGTAATGACAGGATATGCACATCCCTGCGCCGGCGAATCGGTAACCATCGAAGCTTAGAGCGGAATTCAGAGATATGATCATACTTGCGTAGACCAAATACATATCTGATACATACATTTTGTAGACGCTCCAGCTTATCAAGTAGCTCCTCGTTGAGGTCCAGAAACGCAATATCGCCATAGTCCAGAAGAGGAAGCAAAAGAGATTGAGTAAGGGTCAACTTGGTACGAAGAGGAAGGAAATTCTGGAGACGTCTTAGGGAGTGAAGGGATCTAAAGATCCTCTGACTCACCTCAGCTATATGGGGTGACCAAGAAAGCGTCTGGTCCATGGTGATACCCAAATTCCTGACAGTAGAGGAAAGAGGAATAGAAATTCCATCAAAAATAATGTCAGGCACCACCACCTTTGAGAGCTTATCTACATAGTAAGGACTACCAATAACAATCGCTTGCGATTTCTTCGCATTAATTTGTAAACCATACTTACACGCCCAGCAGCGTATAGATTCTAGGTTTCGATTGACTTCCGAAATTAATGCGGAGACATCATCCACAGTAGCCGCTGCATAAATCTGTAGGTCATCTGCGTAAAGGTGATATGATGTAGTTAGGGATTCGGTGATACTATTTATAAAAACAGAGAACAATAATGGAGAAAGCACCCCGCCCTGTGGAACGCCAGCGGAGAGTTCGCACCACTCGGACATCTTGTCATCGAACGTAACGCGCTGGCGCCTGCCAAAGAGGTAGCTGCGAAACCAGGATAAGGGAGTTTCATAAATGTTAAGAGAGCGGAGAATACCTAGCAGAATATCAAAATCTACCGTATTAAAAGCACTGCTAAAATCAAGAAGAACAAGGACAGTGAGCTTTTTGGACTCGATATTGAGACGAATGTCATCGGTGACGTTAACTAAAGCGGTGACCGTGCTATGCCCGGGGCGGAATCCGGATTGGAAAGGATTAAACAAAGAATTTCTGTTAAGATGAGAAAGGAGACGACGATTAACATAATGTTCAATGATCTTTGACAAAACTGGGAGAATAGAAATAGGGCGGTATTGAGTGAAAGATACAGCATTAGGGATTTTGGGGAGAGGAATTACGTGAGCATACTTCCACGATGCCGGAAAGGTTCCAGTGGACAAGGAGAAATTTATAATATCCGAAAGGGTAGGAACAATAAAATCCGCCACGAGCATAAGCATATCCACACTGAGGCCATCGTCACCGATTGCCTTCGTCTTAATAGATTTGAGAAGGGCAAGCGTCTCCTGCGGTGAAATCAAACCAAATTCAAAGGGAGATAGGTCGGGGTGTGTAATATTGGCAAGAAGTGAAAGAGTGGATTGCTTAATGGATGGGTCAAGAGTAACCGGCGACGTGCTGAAATGTTTGTTAATAGCGTCAATGTCAAGAGTATTGGAAGAACATTGCTGAGTTTTGCCGACCCCAAGAGACTTTAAAAATTTCCACAACTTAGAAGGGGGACACTCCTCTATTGATTTGTGGATATGGAGGCGTTTTGCTTCCCTACAGACTTTGTTGCAGCAGTTACGTATGGAAATATACCTCTGGCGATTTTCGTCCGAAGGAACCAGCCGGAACTTAATACGAGCTCGATCGCGCTTGGCCATGTACTGTTTGATCTCCGGCGTGAGCCACGGTGCAGGAAAGTGTTTAACTCGCGTTGGTTTCAAAGGAGCATGCTTATCAAAAATCGCAAGCAATATGGCATTGAAAGCCCCTACTTTCATGTTAACATCGTCATGACGACCTACACTGCTCCAATCAGCATGTGAAACATCATCCCAGAGCGCTTCCAGATTTACATCGCGGAGATTTCTACGCATGATTATCTTCTGTCTCTTCTTCGGGGGACGAATGTTAAAAGAGGCGTAAATTAAATCATGATTGGAGAAACCTGCAGCATTGAATTGCCCGTGGAGGGATACCAGATTCAAAGTCGCGGGCAAATTATTGTAATTCTATAACTAAAACACGATTTACGAGATACGGTAGCCTAGTGGTGCAGGCATGCGGCTGTCAAACGGCGGTCGTGGGTTCGAATCCCGGCTCGTACCAATGAGTTTTTCGGAACTTATGTACGGAATATTTACCGTTAGCTTTTCGGTGAAGGAAAACATCGTGAGAAAAAACCGGTCTAATCCCAATAAGATCTAGTTTTCCCTCTGGGTTTGAAGGTCAGATGGCAGTCGCTTTCGTAAAACTAGCGCCTATGCCAAATCTTGGGATTAGGTGACAAAGCGGACCCCGGGCTCCTTTAGGGGCATTACCGGGAATAACGCTAGGAGGATGATGAATAACTGAAACACGAATTCATTATAGTATGCCCGTAACACCTCAGCAGTCAGCCCCATGATGGAGACTACGTCGTTGTTAAATTCAAAGTCAACGGTCATTAATTATGATGGACACCATAGTTATGACATGATGTATATTCGATAAGCGTTCGCTAAAATCGATTGCCCGGAAACGATCAATAAAATCGATCGTTAATCATTAAAGTTTTACAATTTCCTGTCCGAAATCGATGAAGTTATCCATGCAAAAGGAACGTCTTCAATCCAGCCAGGTGCTTTGAAAACGGGATCGTATAATTACCATTTTATTGTCAGTTATTTCCTTCGAAATAAAAATAATATAAAATAAAGAGTTGATCTCTTAAACCAGATGGAATGCATTACACGAGACAACTCGAAGTGCAAGAATGCTAAAATATAATTAGAATGTATATAAGTATTTATATGTATTAAGTATATCGTAATTTAGTACCCATAACACGAGCCTAATAGAGCGATAGTCTTGCGTAAGATGGTCCCAGACAAATCCATTAATGGATTATTACAGTGGAGCAGGGATTATACATATTTTAAGGCCGCCGAACGGGAACACAAACGTTGGGAGGTCAATTTGGTTGGACATTTTGCCTTGCATTATGCACGCTCAAGCTCGATAGAGCTCGCGCGCCGTCTTGCGCTAATCGTGCTGTATCGCGCGCCACAATTATGACATATTGATAATTCTAAGCAAAATGAAAAAGTGACCTCATTATGACCAAAATATTATGTTATGCCGTATACCTGTTCAGACAACAAGTAACAAGTCCAGCAACGGACGCCTTTCGTTGGATATGATGAAAATACTTGTTATATCGTCATATTGACTGCATTTAACCTTTACACCATAACCCTACTATAATAACAACCTAATAATCGACATCCTAACTAGTTAGCGCATAAATAATCTCGCACAATGCCACAAATCATGATAATTCTCAGCTTTCTACCGGTCATTCTGACCGCAACGACGGCACAATAGACTTTCCACTGCACCTCTATGATACCCACAAAGCCCATAAAACCCACGCAGTTTTGCCCAAGTTCATGCCACAATTTATGGAGCTGTCTCCGGTATCTGAATATGGTTGTTAGATTGAATATGGTGCTTTGTCGGTATTAAATGTCGGACTTTATGTAACAACGGCCAATGACACGACACTGTTTGTTCTTGAATGTGTATGTGGAACTATTCAAACAGCTAGAAGTTTCTGCGTTGAAATTTTAGTTTAGTTTAGTTTTATTCATCGCATTACACAATTCTCATATAACAATTACACTTTGTAAATACTACTTATTGTATAAGGATCGTTAGGAGATCGTTTAATTGCACAACAATAACAGGACAAATCATAAAACAATAAATATAATATCAAAATAAAAATGTGTACAAGTAAATATTTGAAATTTAGGGATATAGGTTGTCTGGAAAAGATCGCTCTTTAGCGTGAGACCGCCTGTTGTTTTGATCTACTGTCTACCTGTATCCCTGTTTCTTCTGTGCATTAAAGAGTATTTGTACTGTATTAGATTCTTCAATTAAATTTGTAGTCAAGAGAATCGTTTATCAATTATGTATAAGTAAACGAAAACAAATCGAACGAAGACAAAGACCACATAAAAAAGGATTAAGTACCACATTTCTTATTTATAGGAAGCATCGACTTTCGGATGATTTGTCATTAAGGTGAAGCTCTTCCTCAAATTATAGTAGGTAATGCGAAAGTAGGTACTCCCCTTGTAACCATCATGTTGCTTGGTAATATTTCCGATTCCGTGTAGGTATATTCCCCATGCGAATAGGAAATATTTCCACATCACTACACGTTCTCAATTACCCCGCAGTCAGCGCAAGGCTGATCATTAAGACGATGATGGGAAATGCAGAGTGACTGACAGTTATGCCTTACTTGGCGCAGAAAATAAGTACCTGAGTAAATATTACACCGTTTGCGTATCATGCTCGCGTACAAATCATATTTTAGTGAAGTCAATAAAAATGGCGGCCTCTTCGCGGAATTGATCTAGCCCAGCAAAAAATTGAATTAATTTCGTCTCATAATTTATGTTTGCACGCTTGATATCCATCTTATGTGATATAATGTGTCTGGTATGCAAATAGTGAATGTCAAAAAGTCATGTTTTGTGTGATCTATATGTGATGATTGAAATAACAGGACCAAATTCGAGTTGTTTCTACGACAGATGGTAACAATGCGCCGTGGCTAGTTTTGTCAAAATTGACGATGTCACCATTTTAAGGGGTATGGTAGAGAATATTTATTGCGGCCGACTTTTTATAAAACGGTCAATGTGATATTTTACCTTGGACGGTAGAGCTTTTTACCTGACTGCCGAAGAAGAGGAGGGTCATGTTTTTAAATGGATTACTTTCATGCGATTCGACTAACTCAAATAATCTGAAGTATAATCGCGTAATTGTTTGACCGAACGTTAGGACAACTCATCTGTCATTTTCACATAAGTACAAAAAAAAAAAATATACTCTGAAACGTAATTCAAGACCAAAAAAACTACGACAGATATGTCACTGTCATTAAGTGTCAAAGTCACTTATGTCATTGTCAATCGAACATGTCAGATGTAGCCAACCTTTTTGCATTGATCATCAAATCATGGTAAATATTCGTAGATATGGCCAACATTTTCATTATCAAAAAAGTTACATTCAACAATACGCATTATTAAAAAGTTAATATTTTTTCTACCTGATATCGTTCAAAAACAATTACAATATCCCAAAACAAAAATGACTTGTTAAACATTTTATAAATCTATTCAGATATAGCTAGTGTGTTAAAATGGCGGAGGTCAGATTGACAATTACTAATCTATGGGGTCATGGCTGGTGGGGTCTACACACTATATGAATTCACCACAATTTGTCAGTACTACATGCCGAAGTCATAATTGATTATAAAGTGAACACACAGTACACACTTTTGGCCTGTTATTTTGTCGAATAGCTAAATGCATGGCATAATATTTAAATTACATCTAACGTTATTCACGACTATTGTTTATAAATCGTAACAAATGTTATGAATACCTGAAGTATTACAAGTGCAATAACAGTTTTTCTACCAAAAATATTCTATGGTTATATATTTAACAGGGCATCTAGTATTTTTGTAGGTAAGTTGAATTAACTTGTTTGTTTAAATTGTAGGTTTAAAACTACCAATAAATAAATTTTCTTGGTGCGGTCTTTTAAAAAGTGAAAATATACCACCGTAAACATATTTTATTTTAGTGGCCACCCACGTTGGTCTTGAATTAGGTTTTCGGGTATAGGTCATAACTTACCTACGAAACGTTACGCAATCGACTAGCAGGGCCCTATTTCTCGAAACTTATTAAACTAATAATACTAGTCCATGGACTAATATTTTTTACAAGTTTACTAGTCTGCGTTTCTCGAAGCTACAATAATAAAATATTAGTTATTAGTTGCCAACTAATAAATATTAGCTAATATTATTAGAGTCTATTGGGTTCTGGTTTCATGAATAAAAATTAAAAAAAAAACACTAGTAAAAAAAGTTAATAAAGCTACTAGCCTAGGAAGGTTTGTAAAAAATATTAGTCGAAACTATTAGCGTCACATTTTACTAATCTTTATAAAATGTGGACTCTGATTGGAATGCTTCCGACGGTGAAGAAGGTTTAATAATAATTAGTCGTCATTGTTTGAATCCACGTTCCAGTTTAATGAAAGATTTGTCCACTTGTCTTGGTTTGTTAATACGTCAGAAATGCCTCTTAAACAAAACTCCTTTGCCTTCTAATATATCCATTGTTAAATAGCTAATATAAATATGCAATATCTAAATTAAACCAACAATCCGCCTTTAGCGGCAACGTGCAAACGTCAAAAGAAAACGAATAAAAAAGAGGTTTTTAGGGTTCCGTAGTCAACAAGGAACCCTTATAGTTTCACCATGTGCGTCTGGCAGTCCGTCTGTCTTTGGCTAAGCTCAGTAACCATTACTTCTAGACAACTCTAATTCGGCATGGGTATATCAACCAGTATTTTTTTGCGGTAGGTACTTCCCCTACACCTAAGGTATGGGTGTATTTTTTTCCTCGTTAGACCCATAGTGTGAGTATCGTTGGGTAGCTTGTTCAAATTATTGGTTTTTTAAATAATTTTTGAAATTAGTTATTCGCCTGCGATATATTGGGGTTTACTACTGTGGTCACGAATGTGAAAAAATCGTGGCAGAAAAGTAATAGTACTAGTCGACCAACTAAAAATGTACTTAGAAAGGCCAACTTTACTATACAAATTCGGCCGACGACGCAACCATTTAGTTGCCGCGCGCGTGTCGATGTAACTAAGAAAGACTGAAAACTACGGAACCCTACACCGCGCGTGGCCCGACACGCATTTGGCGGATTTTTAATAGGTAAGAAGGCATGTAATAGGTGCATTCAGCCAAGCCAGACTAATATTTTTTATTAGTTTACCAGTATTAGTTACCACTCCAATAATTATTTTTGAGAAACAGAAAATATTAGGACTTGTAAATTTTACACTAGTAACTATTATACTAATAAACTAATAGTTTCGAGAAATAGGGCCCAGCTGTCAATTTTTTCTAAAACTGTAATACACTTATACACTGTAATAATGAAGTCGCTTTTAAAGTTTCGTATCATAATTTAAATCTCGTAGTATAGAAGTTTTGTAGATTACCTCCTACATACAAACATACACAATTAGCTAATAATTACTTCTCACACAATACTAATAATCACAGATTTAATGCAAACACCTTATAAACCTATTCATTTTCAATTTTGTTTCATTACATTCACGATTCCATCAACAGTTGAATGCAAATCGAATAACGGCAAATTACAATTCAATCAACTCTACAGAAATCTAGACTCCTTCTCTAACTAACGGCCGATGTTACATTAAAGTGAAAGACGCATTGGAGACTGAATTGACAGTTCAAAGATTTATTTGTTTATCATTAGAAACACACATACTATAAAATGATTCTAAGGCCTTTTGGAATAAAAAAAACCGGCCAAGTACGAGTCAGACTCGCGCACCGAGGGTTCCGTACTACAAATCTATAACAAGCAAAAGTTGTTGTATGTTTATTACTAAAATATAAATGAAAATGGAATCCGTAACATTACAATGTGGAAAGCTGAGGGAGCATAAATTTAAACAGGGTCACTTTATTAATTTAGTAATCATCCTTTAGGCCTTGATTTATTCCTTGCGAGTAGTTGCGAACGCCAAAATAAGCGGATTACTTATATTGCTGTTTCTTTTTATTGCGTTGATATAAAACTGAGTTCACGGGAAAGTACCTTTAGGTTTTGATACCCTTACGTATACCTACGCTGGCCCAGTGCGGGTTGGAGACTTCACATACACCTTTTTCAGTTTTAAATTATGCGACTTATATTGCTATTTCTTATGATTGCGTGGACTTGTAAAACTTTCGTTTTGCTACAGCTGAAAGGTATTATAGACATGAGTATTTGATATGAATTTCAATTTAATACCTCTAGACGTGTTTAGTGCCACGTTTCAAGTTTCTGTGTGAACGGGAAGTACCCTTTAGGTTTTGAGTTTCTTGCGGGTACTCCGTTTCAAACTATACGACTTAAATTTCTATTTCTTTTGATTGCGTTGACATACAAGTTTGGTTTTGCTACATCTGAAAGGTCCTATAGCCCTGAGTATTTGACATGAATTTCAATTTAATACCTCTACGCATTTACGAGGAAAAAGGTAGTAAGTTTAAAATTTCAAAAAATGATATTTGTATGATTTTAATACAAATGTCTTCTTTTCGTAATTTTTCCTTTGTCTGTGCTATATGAAGTTTCTTCGTGCCAAGTTTCAAGTTTCTGAGTTAACGGGAAGTACCCTTTAGGTTTGGAGTTTGTTGTGAGTACTCAGTTTCAAAATATGCGACTTAAATTGCAATTTCTTTTGATTGCGTTAACATAAAAGTTTGGTTTTGCTACATCTGAAAGGTCCTATAGCTCCCAGTATTTGACATGAATTTCAATTCAATACCTCCACACGTTTACGAGGAAAAAGGTGTTAAGTTTAAAATTTAAAAAAGCATTTTTTTGTATGATTTTACTAAAAATGTCTACATTTCGTAATTTTCCCTTTGTCTGTGATATATGACGTTGCTTCATGCCAAATTTCAAGTTTCTGAGTTCACGGGAAGTACCCCGTAGGTTTTGCGAGTGTCGAAAAACTCAAAAATTTGCAGCATAAACGATTGTATCTTTTGATTGCGTATGCTTTTAAGTTTGATTTTTTCACAGCTTCAAGGGACAATAGCCTTGAGTATTTTATATAAATTTTAGCTTGATACCTCCACTCGTTCCTGAGAAAAAGGGTCTTGACAGACAGACAGACAGACAGACGGACAACAAAGTGATCCTATAAGGGTTCCGTTTATTCCTTTTGAGGTACGGAACCCTAAAAAATATGATTTTCGAACGAGTCAGCGAAGCAAACGAAGTTGTCCGTTTCAGCTGGGACAAAAATGCGTTCTTATGTATGTCTGGCGTCTGCCCGGCTGTTCTCTTCTACAGGTCGCATTTCTCAACCGATTTGTCGTGAAATTTTGTGAGCATGTTCGATGCATATGTAGATATTACTGTCTCTTTAGTCTTTGGACAATCGTTTTGTTAAAGACAGAGTCTCGTGGTTTACAGCCCACTGAACCACTAGTTATTTATTTATTAAGGAGATAACACAAACACATACATGAAGAGGATATAAACTTTATAAAATTAGTAAAATCCTTCCTGTATCCTTAAAACATAAATACCTTTTGGCCACTAACAACCATAGCAATCGGGAGCAAACCCTGCAAAGGACTACTCATCTTCATAGCACTAGGTCGGTGTCCACTGGGAAATTTGATGTGCCAAGAGTTAATAACTACTTACTATGGAGATAGAACATTAAAAAAACGTTTGCCATATATCTATAACAACTTGCCTGAAGACATCAGACTTGAGCAAAATGCACGCGTATTTAAAAGAAAATTAAAAAAACATTTCCTAGAATCCTTACCCTAAATATTTATTCATACCTACATAAATATACCATTAGATATACGAGTATATTAACAAAGCATGTACATATTACTACTGTAGAATTATGTTTAAGTCGAACTATTAACTAGTTTTGAAAATTAGATAAGTTACTATAATAAGTCTTCCCTACAGTCAAACTGTTAAAACAGTTTTGCAGGACTTTAAGTAGTTAGTGTTTTTGTAGAATTTTTTAGTAATAAATAAATAAATAAACAAGTTTAGATAAGATAACTAAGTACATATGTTACCTGAAACGTTTATCACTAAGAACATAGAAAACTTAAACTAAGTCATCTTGTGCAAAAGATTTATTGTGTGATCTCTTGATGAGCAAGACTTAACAATGTGGATAAGTATAATTAAGTTAATATTGAAAAAAGTTTATGTTAAGGACAATGTTTACTGATCAATAAGGTTCGGGGCCGTCGGTGATCACTAAGCACAAATTACCTAAATAATATAGAGAAACGCATCATATTGCATGTTTATCGCTCTCACGTACGGGAATAATATCAATTACGTAATGTTAGGTGATAGTTGTTGTAGGTATTAAATACTTTTTATTAGAATATCTCCCTGTCTACATTGCTGTTCATATATTATTCTTTTATTTGATTTATTGAACTCAATAAATATTTTAAGCATAAAGGTACATATTTTATTCGCCAAACTGTATTCACAGTTTGTTGGCGAGTGATGCGCTCTCTCATTTGAATACATTTGCAAGTTATACCTACTTATTTAACATTAAACTAAATAATGCAAACTAACTTATTATTAATACACATACTGACAGATACCTTTAATGCTATTCACAAGTCTTGGCTCGCCTCTCCTCTCAACATATTGTAACTTGATCACTATATTTGCTTCGACTGTCTTTAACCAGGGGTCAGACTTACACTGGTTCTCATCAGGCGAGATAACAATAGGTGTATTATAACACAACAACCCGTAATGTGGTGTAATACTCTTCACTTAGCATTCCCCAATATAGATTTTTTACCTTCAGTCCGGAATGATAATGCTGTCAGTCATTTAAATCTCCTTGACACAAGCCAAACTTCTTTTATGAATAGTCCAGGCAATGAACTGACAACTTGTATGGAAAAAACGTCAATTTTGGAAATAATTTATAATAGCTTATTTTTTCAGTGTAACGGATTTATTACCGATTAAATAGTCACCCAGCGACAGAATCCGACAAAATTTCAGACATCAAAAAAATGATAAATTAACTGCCTACAGAAAAGTCAGAAAAAATATTAATAAATATTTTTGTCTTTATTTTGGTTCATTTGCATCTGCTCTTTAATGTTCAAGATAAATCATACAAAAAACGACACCGCATGCTTTATTTAAATCTACTTAATTACTTCCGGGTGGAAAGTTTGCCGGATTCTTGAATAAAGCATCTTAGAATAACATTTTATAATGAAATCAACAAAAAAAACGCTATTATAAATTAATGTTTTTCAAAACCGTATTTTGCTTGGAGTAGAATGCAAGTTAGCCATATTGTACCTTTAGCTTGCCTGACAGGACAAATATCCAAGTTATAACCGTTATCTCAAACTAGGGGACTGTTCGACCAGATATATTGAATTGGAATTTGTTTCATATTTTAGTGTTCTCGCTTCACCGCACGCAAATCTCGACGTCAAAGCGAGTGCTTCCTTAATCCAATATGTATTCCAATTGTTTTTGTTTGGTCGAATAGTCCCTAGCTCCCAATGCATAATTTTATACTTATCTTAAAATGAAGTATCTAATTAGCATGCGATTAATACCAATTTACGATCGATCGTGTTTATATCCTAATCAAAAATGATATATATTAAGTACCTAGCTGACTTTATTTTGGCATTGAATTTCAAACTTAATTTGTTTGCAACTTTTAGTGTCGTACAGTCGGGGGTATTAATATAAGTGCACAAAATAGGACATAAATATCCGTAAAATTAGTTGTAGGTATTTATCCTGTTTCGGTTTTCCATAAATGCCATAAGATTAAATAAATATCTGTACAATCCTTTTTGTCATTGACAGTAAAGTCCTGTACATATATTTAAGTCCTTATTTATGTACGTTTATTGATGACCTGATCCTTGACTGTACCTAAAGAGTGCTAACTAAGCTCTGTTACTCGTATATAATTTTCAAGGGCTTTATCTTTTTTATGATAAAATGCCGTATTTGAGTAAATACATAGAAATTCCTGTTCATTCTCATCTACTAACAAGTTATTGCAGTCTTATTTTATTAATTTCAACTGTCTAGATCCCGCAGCACAGTTATCTTACACTAAAATGCTTTAATTTATTAATCAGCGAATTCCTTAAGTTGTAGCATTTTTACGATCCAGTTCATAAAGTATGACATTTATGACTTCATTTCGCCGCTTCAACTTCAACTTGATCTTTGACCAAAAACAATCATACGAGACCTAACTGTAGTTTAATGCTCGTTTAAAACTAATTTGCAATTAGGATATAATACTTTACACATTTAGAAAGGTATAAGAGTCATCGGGCGACTATAGAATTACAGCCATTATTATTTAGCAGGGTATAATATACAGAAAAGATTAAGAAATTAGTGACACGATCTGCTATAGGATTAGTAACGCTAAGTATATGAAGATTCAATTTAAATTTGTTTGTTTTTAGAAACACATGAGTTGGTAATGTGGCGGCATTTATGCCGATTGATATGTCACATTCCGATAAGAGATTAAGTGGACATATCGTGATGTATCGGTGAAATTAGGTTTGAAAGTCGAATAGGGGCCAAGAATCCAGAAGACAGCAATAGTAACATGAGTCTTGCGTGTTAGCTTTTTGAGTATGTATACTATGTTTCATTGATGTAGATGAAATATTATGGAAATATTTTAAATAGACCTATCAGGACTTGTATCATGTAGAAGACCTTACTTAATAGTATATTACGGTTTAGTATATTTTACTAAAGAAAAATAGATTGCCCTATTTTTTGGTAAGATGGAGTCTTGTAATTGCAATTAGGTATATCTGTCTGGTAATTGCAACTAAATTTAATAATGCCCTCTATATGATAGTGATCATACATGGCATTATTAAATTTAGTTGCAATTACCAGACAGATAATACCTAAATAATTGCAATTACAAGACTCCAATTACACATTGCGTCCTTCCAGAAATAGGTACCTATTTTGAGTCCTGCTACGCTGCCTGCTAGGATGATAAGTATCACTTAAAGTTCTGGACTTGATGATGTACTCGTATAAATTACACAAACTAAAGTCAATATAATCAGTAGGTATACCAAAATGGCTTTTTCCAATACCCGTTTGATACATTTCTTATGGCCTCTACACGTCGAACCTTAATTACTTTTTGATGACTTCTTGCATTAATAAAACAATACATAGTCACGAGCCACGAGTTATCTACCCTATCGTGTGTATTTAGGGTTGTCGCTTTACCGTTTTAAGTATGTATTTTACGTATGAATTAGGCTAGGAGGGTGATGATGATGATGATGAGATCTTTGGAAAACTTATGTACGTATGCCGAATGTACCATATTCATAAGGTATTATTTGTTTTCTGTCTCCTTTTTTGTAGTCTACCATAACTGTATTTTTACAACGTAATCTTAGACAAAGAAAACCTACCTACCTGCTTTAAGAGCGTCATTCTGGTATATTTAATTAAACAACGAAGACTACTAAATCATTTTAAATCGACTGTTTTCATAGATGTTTTTTTATTAAACTTTCTACCGAAAGTATGTAGGAAGTTTAAGGTAATTTTTCGGAATGAATGAAGTTGGCAACCCTAGCAACTAACCATGGTATGCGGTCCCAAACCAAGGGGCGTTTGAATTCCTTGGAACGAAGTGTACCATCTTCTCACGATCTCAGTCATTACGCTACATAAAAAGTTAATTTTACTCTAAAGGCAGATAACGTTTGTGCATATTATAAAAAAATATAAACAGTTATAATAGGTAGATACTCAGAACTTGCTCAAAGTTTGGAAGAACGGTGATTTATTTAGGTACCTATGTACTTGTTTGCATAATACAAAGAGTACAAAAGGCGGAACCGCAGGTCTATACAGTGAAAGGTGCAGGCATTTAACTTTAAAACGAAAAATTTAACTAGTTAATACATTTTTATATTTATTTTTAATAATAGTCGTTTTATTATTACGGCTGTGGTCCTCAGTAAGGTAGAGGTAAGCACTAGGTAGTTGGGCGACTCCAATTATGAGCGAAATTCCACTGTGTCTCACTTTTGTTAGTTATCAGTTGCAAAGTCGTTTTAAGTACCAATGTGTGTATAACCGTATGGACCCGAAAGTAAAATTAAGTAAAGTATTTCTTTATTTATAACATCGTTATACGTCATCACATCATTGTATTATAATTACATTCGCAATTTTGTTAAGTATAATACTTATTCATAATATTACATTTATTCACTTATCTGCGAGTACACATGTATTCATGTTATATTTATTTATTATTGAATAATTCATTTGTCAGAAAATTGAGATTGCAACAGCCATTTTTTAAGTCTATTAAGTAAGTAACTAAGGTCTAGTAAGTAAGGTGCATCCTTGATACTATCCGGCAAATGGTTGTATACCAGGGGACCAAGAACGTAGGTCGACCGTTTGGTTTTTGCTAGCTTGTGCGGCACGGGGGCGAAGAGTCCCGCGTTCCTATTGCTACGCAGACAGTATTTAGTGTTCGCTTGTTTCGTCGTAAACTCTTTGCTATTTGTGCGTGTGAATATTGCAAGTTGTTGGAAACGTGTCCACTAGCCAAAGGTTGGCTGGAAGCAATCGCTTTTTAGCGATAAGAAAGCCTGTTGTCGACCATTGTATATGTTTAATTTAGTTCTATTTTTCTATTATGTACTTTATTGGTAAGCAGCAATAAGTATGTTTATAGGTATTGTATTGTACCTAAAATTTTGGATGTGTCCACAGGAGGGACCATTGGATATTAAATTCAGACTAAAATGTTCTTCATCTAGAAGAGGGAAATTAGAATACAATCAAAATAGGCCCTTTTGAGAATAAATGCAACACAAGTTGCAGCAAGCAATCTTTCCGCTCCAAAACACCTGAACATCAACCACAAGTCCTTTCTAAAGCCCATTGTTCGTCGGTCTGAGAAATTAGTACCATTATCGTACCGCTAAACGACGGTTAAACTGCGGTTAAAGAATGGTTAGCGGTGCGCGGGAGTCGGGGCAGTGGGCCTCCATTAAAATAGTTACTACTATTTTTAGCACTGCAAGTATTCATATTTGAACAAACGAGCGGAGAGAAAGAAGATTTTTTTTCTTGTTTACATGACCAGATGTCCCGCTGTCCAGTTCTCCTCTGTAGGTCACGTTTATCAACCGATTCTCGTGAAATTGTGCGAGAATATTCAATAATTATACCTATAAAACCAGTAGATTTCGTTTTCCGAAAATTTATAAAAAAAACAGGTTCGCGCGCTCTACAGCTCACAGACAAAATGATTGACGCAAAGATCAAAGAACTTACAAAGCGCTCATAGCCTAGCGGCGCGAGTCGGAAACGATAACGCAGGTTAAGCAAAGTTGGCGGTCAGTCTTTGGATGGGTGACCACCTGATGTTTGCTGCCACCGCTGTCAGTGCGTTTTGGCCTTAAAGCCTAACATACAATTCATATAAAAACGAAATTATTAAGGCGACGAAACACCTTAACTACGTAACTTTATACCTGCTGACCTACTTTGTACTAACCCTAATATGTAGTACCAACCAAACTTTACGTCGCAGTGACACACAATATTTTATTTATTAATATCGCGTAATAGTTAATCATCATTATCATAGCCCTTAAGATCTATAAAATATGACTTAAGTAGCCTCCATAAAAGATATGTACATGCGTCCGTGGTGTCAGACCAAAACGAGAGTGACCGCGACGTTCGCACTCTCCTAATGGTGTTTTTTTGGCTATTCCTGGTTATATCCTAAAGCAACCCAGGGTCCGCAAATAAACAGCTTTGTAAGGTGCAGCAGCTAATTGAACAAGAAAGCGAAGCGTAGGTACGAAGTGCCCCGTTAAATTTTCGGCAAAAAATATTTCGTATATCCGGCGCCTGCGCAGCTGTTCTCTTCTACAGACCCCGTATCATGGTCGGCCTTATCACACGATTAGTGACAAGATAGAGCGTCCGTCACTGGCTGACACCGTTCCATAGAACGAGACGACACTCCTATCTTGTCACTTATCGCTTGATAAGGCCGACCACGATACGGGGTCAGGGCGCAATTCTCCTCTGATTCTCGTGAAATTTTATAAGCAGGTTCTGTAATTATATAGGTTTATTTGTTTATTCAGTTACTGGAAACAATATAAACAAATAAAATAAAAAAAAGATGAGACTTGCGAGTTGCGCAGCTCACAGAACCACTAATAAGTAGATAGTTTTACGGTACCAGGAGGTGCGAAAAGGTTTAGAACCAGTAGGTAATTAACAGCGGTACACCTGAGCCTATTTGTACTGTTTATGGATGACCACTGTATCCATTGTGAGTGTATTCCAAGTGTGTGTAAACCAATTAGACGCATAGACCATGAACTCATTGTTTTATGATGGTGCATTTGCTTTCGAATAATGGAAATTAAAATATACGATGTACTATGTTTAAGCATTTAGTTTTCACTTTACTAGTACAATTTAAGTGGTCACTTTCGATCGTGCCTGACTTCTCTGGGGTCTCAGGCGTCCATAGGCTACGTTGTATGATTACCATCAGGTACCTATAACATATCGCGGCGAATCTATGACAGCTCTCATCCGTTAAATTTATAACCTTTAAACGTAAAATCGTACTGACTGACATAGAAGACTCTTCAAAATAGACCCAATTAAAGGAGTCAGGCTCAATGATAGATTTGATTGTAAACATTAAATACCATTATTTCATATTAAAAAAAAACAAACCCAAAGTAATTATTCCGAGGCAAAGGCTCTACATCCAGCCTCGCCTTACGTGCGTGTCTAATCTGTGGCCCAACAATCAAGATGGCGGAACGTGGTTAATAACGTCAATTGCTGTTTCATTATTATATTCCAGTTTGTCTGATGATGATGGTTACGGTCATTAAAATGTTTATTGTTTTTGATATAACTTTAATAACGACATATTTAACTGTAGGTAAATAAACGAAAAGTATATTTTTATTAAAAACGTTATTTTGACAATCTCCACAGCAAGCAAGACTCGTATGTCCTCTTGGTCTGTTTTCAGAGATTTTCTTTTACCATTTATTGCCGACTTCTTTCCTTTGCAGGGCCAAAATTATGAATAAAAGCTGGGTATATTCCAGTAAAAAATACAATTAGTTATCGATTTAGGCAGGTACTTATAACCCTGTCATACTAAGCACTGAGTGGCAAAGACGCTTTATTTATTTGGAGATAATACAAGAAACATACAAATATAGAACAATATTGTTTTATTATAAATATTGTTTATAATTTTTATCTATAATTTTTTTGACAATTGACTATTTATGTATATAGGATGCCCTAGCTTTTAATTATAATTTGACATTTAAACACATTTCACTTCTTTGACATTTGTACCATTTTAATATTATTTCTTTTGTTTCTTATTATTATTTTTGTTTTGATTTTGCAATGCACATAATTTTGATTTTGACTTTCATTTATACTATTGTTACAGTTACAGGCATAACAATCGAACGAGCTAAAATTCTGTGTTTACATATACCTTTTTTAAAAGTTCTTGGATCCACAATGAGGCATGTAATTTTGCATCGTCACCGAAATTATACTGTAAACATTATAAATCGTCAAAGAGTACGCGGTTATGTCCCGTTTAATCAAAATAATTATGCTGTACTTAGTGCATAGAGAAAGGATAGAATAGACACATGTCTGACAAAGATGTAAACATAGACAATACCACAAGTGGGAACGAGATACAATGTCAAATCTCCTGTCCCTCAGCGCGAGGTCTGTTTTGTTTGTCACCACCTGTGAAAATATTGTATCGAAACTGACGTCACGGATATAATACGACTACATTATATATACATGAAATGTCGAGGATGTAATAGTCCTCTAATCCTACTCAATTTAGTCAGATTAATTTACCTCAATCCCTTTCGGGCATTCGCTAGGTAGGACTCTCGTCTATGAAATCCTTTATCGATGACTTAGATTCCCATATAGTAGTCGAATAATCAATGAAACGAATTAAACGGCAGCATACTTTTTTCTTACATTTGAAGGTGAAGTCTAGCAACAATTGGCCACTAAAAAACAAAATGTTGCACAGATCGTTCCAAACATTACCTTTTATCATTGAACAGCGATATTGGGGATGGAATAGCTGTCAGTTCTTATAAACTGTGACGTATTTATATAGCAAAACTGTCTTCCAATCCAATAAAAAGGTTTGATAATGATAGATAATTCACACAGACCATCTTCCAAAATGCACTCAATACAAAAACGGCGGCCCGCGGGTTCGATAACATTCAATAATCCACAATAGCCCGAAACTAACGCGTTTAGTGTTCATAGCAGTTCAACAACCGAGTCCAATGTCTGTTTGTAGACTGAAACCATGGAAACAACGCAACACAGCTTAAACAGAGTCGGTAATTGACCTTAATAATATTGCACATTAATATAGAATATAGCATTTGCAGCTATTATATTTATGAATCACGAACAGTGCCGGATTAACCCATAAGCAAACTAAGCAATTGCTTAGGGCATCACGTCTTGGGGGGCACCAGAAACAGGAAACAGCACAAAGCAAAAATTGCACCATGAACATGCCAGGCTGACAGGCGGAGGGAGGGGGGGCACCACAGGCGTGGATTGCTTAGGGCATCAAATGGTCTTAATCCGACACTGATCACGAAGAGAAATGTAGGTATTCAATAGTTCACAAAAAATATTTATCATCTTCTAAAATTATACCGCGGTGATGGCCAGTCATTGTTATTTGTAGTCTAGCATTCTATGTGACTGCACAAGTTCGCGTGAGTTGTATGTTTGAATGTTTTCCCGTATTTTCTTGTTTCTCGCGCTTTATGTTGTATGTGTTAGTCCTTGCAGGGGTTCATTCTGACACCTTAGTTTCGCATTCAAATATGATTTCAATATGAATAACTAATTCAAATATGATTTCAATCTTGTGACTTGTCCAAGGAAAATTCTCGCATTGGGTGCATTCGCCAAACAGATCAAGAACCATTTCCTTTATTTATATTTTTGGTACAATTTCCGAATATGGCCATCAGCTCAAGAAAATCACAAAGAAAACAAAAGGAAATGCGAAACGTATGCGTCAGATTAATCCCTTAGATGAGAAATGACGAAGTGTTTGCGCTGTAGTGCGCTGTGGGGGTCAAGGGGCGAGGTTGGAGGCTAATTGCGTCCCTCCAGACAGACTCGGGTATTACGAGCGGGTCTGCACCGACCGCGTCGCAAAATATTCGTAAATAATACTTTTCGAGGCAGCCAGCGAGTTTCCACCCCTTTGTAATAGGTAACTGAGGGTAATGGCCTGGATACACATTGATTAGTGGTTAGTGCGAGTCCATACGAAAGCTACTCGCACACGCACTCAAATGTCAAATGTATGAACTCGCACTAATGACTAATCAAAGTGAATACAAGCCCTAATGCTAAGCTACTAGACGCTCTATTCGATCTATGGTCTTGAAAAATATTTCTTATCTGATAACTGGTTTTGTTAATGAATTAAAGCCGCTTATCAGTCGCTAAACATGACAAAAAAATACTTTCTTATCGCCTACGCCGATGTTTCGAGAAACATAAGGAATAAAATAATTATTTGTTTACATAGTTATAAATTATAACGCATCTTAAAAATTAAAGTTTTATATAGTCCGTGCGCCAGAGTGGGAGGTGTATAAGTAAATCATAATGACTCGTTAAGATCACGAACGTTACGCTTCAAAAGGTATACATTACTTTCAAGACCTGATGGTCGGCTCGTACCCGACGAAGCCATGACCAACCAGCGATATCGGCGCGTGATCAACTCCACGCCCTCTTAGTTGGAAGAATACGCTTAGCCTTTGTTTTGATATTACTGATATTACACATACACACATAATAGTATGATCACACCTGCTCACGATCACGGATTTCCGCTAGCAATGATCTTGTTTGCGATGCTATACGGTTTCGGGTACTCTTAAGCTGCAGGTCGCTCACGTAACGTGTTGTACGCGTGTCCGCTAGATTTATATGTCATTTTTATATGAAAAAAAAAACAGTTAAATGGTCCTAACGCGCGAATGTTCCCACGCAAATGGAAATGAGGGGAATTTTGAAATTGTGTATGTCTGCATATTGTTATATAGGCGATTCTATCAAAACATAGGTCCTTAAACTTTTTACCGAGACATTAAAGAGTGTAACTTACCTGTGAATCCTGTGATAGTAACTGCCCAATGTTCCCGGGAATATTCCCATATTTAAAATAAAACAATTTAAAAAAAATATTTAGATAAAGCATATATACCTGGGAACATGATTTCCGGTCCCGGGAATATTCCCACGGCACATCACTAGACCTGACATTAACCACACCTTGTTAGTGAGTGAGTGGGCAACTCGGCTATTAGAAATACATAACTCTTAACGAGTCAGTATACACGAACGTTTTCGCGCCCAAAAGTTAGTATAATATAACATACTGTACCGCATCATCATCATCATCATCATCATATATATTTAAGTGATTTCTAACTAACTCTACAGTATTTCAATACTCCAATTCGGGTGTAGATTCGAGAATTATTATAACTCCAAAAGAAAGAAGGCAAAAAAATATGCCTGGTTACGAAAATCCCAATCAGATATCTCTCAGAATTTCGGACCTACAACCGTTTTAATATTGCTTGTTAGAGAGAGAAAACGCTCGCGGTTAGCGACTTCGCAATCTGCGAGCGTCGTAGTAAATGACAATCGTTTCATATGAAGTTGCTCTTAAAACGTTGGACACATAACTTTGTGATTATTCAACCTCTTGCGTTGCTTTTTCCTCCATATGAAAAAAATTTAAATGCTCTTTCGAGAAAATACAACATTATTTATTATTTTATCAGTCTCTACACCCCTATTGAGGGAAGCGTAGTGTGGTTTCATACGTCGTACCTATGTTTATAGTTAATCAGTGGTCGTCGTCAGCAAAACTTGAAAGGTCTTCTTGCGTTGCTTTTTTCTCCATATGACAAAATTTTAAATGCTTTTTCGAGAAAATACGAAATTATTTATAATTTTATCAGTGTCCCACCCCTTTTAAGGGAAGCGTAGTGTGGTTTCATACATCGTACCGTCTATGTTTATAGTTAAATAATCAGTGGCCGTCGTCAGCAAGACTTAAAAGGTCTTCTGGAAGGTGCGGTGATATTTACCGCAAAATCGCCCGGGTTTCGAAATGAAATGCAGAAGGCGTGAGCAAATGTGATCGTTAAACGCAATTCCCTAACGTGGAAGCCCTTAAATTGATAGTATAGGATCTAGACGACGCCACGAAGCATTAAAACCTGCACGTCTATCATGGGACGGCCGCGACATACTCTAGATTTTTCACACACTGTTTTCGCGCTTGTTCTAAGTGGTCTAATAAGAGAGAGACGGATAGTGAGAGAAAAACCTAGAGAGCTCGCGCGCCGTCCCGTGATAGCCGTGCTCAAGCTGTATAGAAAAATAAGGTTTCTTGTAGGTTGAATGAAGTATAACATTATCATCATCAGCCTATACACTGCTTTTCTTTTTATCTTCGTTTGCGTCAAGGTGCCATCTTAATTCAAACCACATTCAACCGTTCGCTATTCACCTCTTAACATCCAGCTAGATTGACACTGTCAAAAGAATCGACCTAGCCCAGTAGTAAGCTCAATAAGTTAGTGTTGTGGACTAACAAGACGATAAAATAGCCGAGCTGTCATGCATGCAATCCCGTTCTCGGAAAAGGCTCAAACAATTTCGATGAAATTTGGAATGTAGGTGGTTAACAGGGGCGAGAAAATCGATCTAGCTAGGTCTCATGTCCGGGAAAATTCGTTTCCTCCGTATTTTCTCAATTTTCACCCGAGCAGAGCTCGGTCGCCGAGGGACTCAAATATTAAACTCGATGTCTTCAAGGTAAGCGACTGAACGCGAGCCATCTTAGGCCTTGTTTTAACTTTCCATCAGGTTAGACGAACGTCAAACGCTATCCCATTTTTAACCCCCGACGCAAAAAGAGGGGTGTTATATGTTTAACGTGTCTGTCTGTGCATCTGTCTGTGGTAGCGTAGCTCCCTAACGGATGGACCGATTTTAATGCGGTTTTTTTTGTGTCATAGATAATTTTATCCCTAGTGTTCTTAGCTTCATGAAATCTGTTCTAACGTTCTTGAGATATGGGACTTTGAAATGAAAATGTCGGGAGTTTTTCAACTTTTCTTAGTTGTAGTTATTAATTAAAAATAATAGACATATGAAAATATCTACTCGCCTCACATCTGGATGGATCCTTAGTCGAGGCACAATCGAATTAAATGAGGAAAAGGGGGCATCCTCATATGAATTGGAGCGTACCCAGCTGTGAGAAAACAAAGATGGCTGCCCGTGGCGCAGATCGTGTGATTAATTACTACAATGCCTTCTTTGTATGATTATGCATTAATATCTGAACTCCCGTGTGGTATTTTTCTTGTTAACTGTGATAAAAATCTAAATAACACAAGGCCATTCAGTGTCTCACGCACGGTGGGTACATTAGTACCAATAGATAGCGACACACTACCGGAGAATTTTAAAGAAAATCATACATATATATATCATATGATGTATGGTTTTGTTGAAAATATGTATTCAGATATTCTCTTATTTGTTTTGTTAAAAACTTAAAACGTGTTTTCAACTGTGTGAAGAGTATCAAGGAAGTGTGCTAAAATAATTATTTATTCAACAATTGCAACCAGGTATAGTACCTATTTAGTTTGTTCAATTCCGCGTTCCATTCCGTGATATTACGGTAGCACTTTGCAAGTGGATACTTTATTTGATTGATTTGGGCCTGGTTTGTCAGATCGGTGATTGGAAATTTATTTATTTATTTAAAGACACACACACACACAAATACGTTGACGTATATCAACAAAACGCTTATCTACATGGTAACAAAAAATTCAGATCGTAACTACGCACATTTTTTTACATTCTTACCAATATAATATCTAACGGATGATTATTAAGGGGCTACCCGAGGTTTCCATCGATTTTTGACAAGTTTTGAATTGTGTCTCCTACTTTTGCACTACAGATAGAAGTATAAATCAAACGGTTATTGGTTCTTCAACCTTTTATCTCCATTTTGGTCTACCGGATTTTGAAACAAATGAATACTTAATTTTGTATGATCTTTTTAAACATTGTCTAAAATAACACTTATTTTGTACTCTATTGACGTGAAAGATCTAACGCATACGAAATCTACATATTTGGGTTCGTCTGTGACGTCCATAATAACTGGTCCAGAGTTTTCATTTTAAACCAATTAACACAAAAGTTATGGCCAGAAACCGGTTTTTTGGCCTAAAATTGTTCAACTTTGATGCCAAATATCTCGAAAACAATGAACTTTGAAGTAAATATGGGATACTATATTGCTTAAAGCCGTTGTTGTTAACATAATAAGCTACAAAAAACCTAAGAAAACTAAGAGATTCAGATCGAAGGTACGATCCCATACGCCAATTATGGGAGCCCCTAAAACAAGGGTTTTAATGAAGCTTAAATTGCCAGGTTTGTCGCCGGTGACATCACCACTATTCACGAAAATGGCCATATCACGAACATCACTAAAGCATGCCGAATTGAGCGCGATACCCTACAGGAAACAAACCAAAAGTCAACAATATTCTCGTGTGAAATTCCGGTGGCTGTGAGTTTCATGGATCGCCATAGTAAACTGTTTGTTTTACGGAACGAATTATCCACATACTGAATTTACGAATTTGAGCCAGTTTGTGACAGACGTTAGACCATTCAACATTATGGTTTCTGAAGTAATACTAATTCTAAATTGGGTTTTGCATATTGAATAACTTGTATGTTTAGTTGACAATTTATAGTTCAATTTACTGAAGTAATAATACGTCGTTATTGGGTTATGTATTTTGTTAATTTAAAATCTTGAAGTATCTTTTAAAATCGTGTTAGTTGATAACTTATTTAATTACATTAAAACACGATGAAGCCAGGACACGATATAATAATATTGATCATGGTATACGTGCACAGTAAGTAGACAGTTGTCTAAACTAATATTATCTACACACCAATAGATATTTATTTTACATTACTGGCTATGGCTATACACTTAGTGATTTTTAATCCAGGGTCATAAGTCGAAAAACATTAATAACCAGCCAAGACAGATTTCCATGGATTTAGTTAATTTAATTTAATGTATAAGTATTCTACGCGTATAACCATTGCATACACCCTGCCCGCACTTAATCTACAGATTTCTTAACACGTTTCATAGAACAGCTCTTCGATTTCATAATTATTACGTGCCTTGCCCGGCATACTATTTTAAAAAGTTAAGTAAAATAGAAAACTATCAACATCCTGCAGTTATATAATCGATTCGTTAAGAAGGTATTTTACCATAAAATCTAACGAGTCACGATGCGTGACTAAGGGTAGGCTAATTGTTAATTAAACAAATATGGGCACGTAGATTTACTTACTTTACTTGAATACCCAAATGGACCGACTGCTCTAAGGGAGTAAAAAAGTGGTTTGAAAGCCACTTTTGTGTCTTTGACTCTTGCATTTACCTGGTTATATTACAACCATTGAATTTTATTTGAATTCTCTCTTATAGTCTGTCACGGAGTACATTGGGACCGGATACATTGCCAGTTGGACTTGCAAGATGATATACAAGAAGGAATAGTGCCCAAGGAACACATGGGACGGTATCCATGGATGGGAGTCATTCAGCACGATTTCTGTATGTTATTCAAAAATGTAAAGTACTTAATTAGGCGAGCATGTAACATAAGCATTATAAGCAAGCATACCAAATCATAGCTATGCTTCCTTATTTTAATTATTTCCTAAGCAGGCAACTGTAAGCGATATGATAGTGATGCCTATACCCAATGAAGTTCAAGCATTACTTCCGTTTAAATTAAAATGTACTGATTAAGTAATTTTTTATCTATCAGTGGGGTTCAACTTCAACAAATAGGGGAAAAAACACGTGCACTTTGAGGGTTCTCTCCCCTAGTAGGCAACCAATCAGTTGAAGTGCCTTTTGTAATGCCTTTTTGTCTTAAGAGCGCACGCCAACGATGTCTCTCAGGACAGTTTTCTGAATCGTATCAGGATGAATGAGTGGAGGGCTTCTAGTGTTACGACTTACGAAGAGATTTCCTGGACTAGAGAACCCAATTGCATAATCTTAGCCTTTGTCAAATGAAAATAGGATAAAGGTGAATCCAATTCACACATTCAACGTACACACTTATTGTTTTTCAGTGTTAATATATATTTATTTCAGATTTATTCATTGTGACTAATTGTGGTCATATAACTTAATGATGTAAATATCATTTTCATTCTGCGAGAGTCGATTATGCCGGGCCAATACCCTCTCACCCCATTTTCACGTTTATTTGCAGTCATAGCCGACAAGTTGCGGTACGCCATCACAGCCGCGGTCCTGATACACCCGGCGTATGCGCTCGCGCCGGCCGAGGACATGGCCAAAATTAATCGGCAGACCATCTCGTAAGTCATAGGAACAGGTCGTCTCTCACGCACTGTATTGGAATAGGTACACTCCTGTTCGTCGCATAAGTAGAAATCGTAAGTACAGTCAGTGCTATAATACAGATGTTTCATTAAATTAGATTAGGACAGCCTAATCAGCTAATTTAATGTAACACCTGAAAGATACATAGTCTCCTGCTGGGTCATTAGTCAGTGGAAGTTTTCGCCAAAGCCAACCACCTGTTTGTCTTTTCCCACGGTGTGCTGAAAAAGCAATACGCCCCCATTACATTCAATTGTACAATTGAATGATAGAGGTACTTTTGGCAAACCATGGCACACAAACGTACCTATTTTACAAGCTTTTATTTAGTTTCACCTGTCCCGTCGTCTGTAATCAAATCTTGCAAGTTAAATTTAATCCACTTCCCGGTTTCCGATTGAGCTGAAAATTGGCATGCATGTATAAATCGGATGACAATGCAATAATATTGTGACATCTGATGATGGAGCTGGAAGGTGGCCATAGGAACTCCGTAATTAAACGATGCAACCCCATCGAGTTTGGGCTCGTTATATTCGTCTCAACGAGTAATTGATGATGGTATACAGTCAGCAATAAAATCTTGTACCAAAAATGATTTTTTGACAGAAACTTGTTTCACTTAAGTTGAGAATGCGCAAACGTATTTGTTTTCATCAGGAACACTACCCGCTTCATACTGTGGTATAGCGAGACGGTGAAGCACACGATGAAGGTGGAAGACTACGTGATGCACCATGAGTATGAGCTTGAGAGGACGTACGCCACCATAGCGCTGGTCGAGATTTCACCGGATGGAGCCACTATCAGCGGCCACCCAGGCAAGACTGCCAATTTTAGCTTGGACGTAGTTGAGCGAAAAGGATCCATGCAAATAAAATTTGGAATTCTAGATCCTTTTCTTTAAACTACGTCCAATTGTTAACTGTGCTAGTGAAAAAGGTAATACCCAGACAGGAAACAAATACGTCCCACCTGCTCTATGTAGAATTTAAATAATGTTGTATATATAGTAGTTTTAGCATGTCTGTAAATATAAATGTCTGTAAAACCCTTGATAAGTGCAGTGCACTAACGGGGAAGAGGAGATAAACCATCTCGCTCTAATTGACATTTCATATTTTCATGTAGGCCATTTTATGATTTAGTTCGCTAGAATAGTACATTTTGATACTAGTGCGGAAAGTATGTCATTTTGCACGAGTTCCGAGGTGTCTTGGTCCGAGCCGCCAGACGAGGATCAAGACTCGGGACGAGTGAAAATGACACTTCCGCACGTGTATCAAACGACGTTTTTTATACATTTGCGAAAAAACCAATTGTAACAAAAATAAAACAGAAATTAAAAATTACAATTGATTTAATTTCACTTTACTTTCTACCAATAGAAGTGAATACGACTGGTCGATACCACTCGTTTTTGAATTTTCTATCGCTATTTCAAAATAGCATTTCATAATTTTTGACAGTTTTCGAGTGAAATAGTCGAGCGCTCGAAAGTCAAAAATCGGTCCCCTGGTAAGCGAAAGTATAGTTTGGAACTAAAAAGTAAAAAGCACTAGTTCGAGAAATTGAGCGTCTCGTACGCTACGCAGCCACTAAAAGTACCACTTTTTGAGCAACTGTATTAAAAAATGTTTTTTTGAGCGACACGTGTTTTTTTATTTCTCCCTAAATTTTAATTTTTATTCAGAACTATCAAATTGAAAAGTAGCGAATTCCAGAAGGTCGTAAGTAAATTATGACGTCAATACTACGGCTCTGTATGGCAGTAGTACACCTTTCACATGACAGACGTAATATTGACGTCTCACACGGTGAAACCCACTTTTATAAGTTTTCGCGATTTTCTTGATTGCTATTAAGCAGGAAAAAAAAACAGAACTACTTTATTACGTTCAGGTAACATAATTACCGAAATGGTTTTCGATTTAGGCGTCATTACATATTTTGAAATGTTGTCAATTATTTAGCCAGGTCTAAAGGCCGGTTATGATCGAGTTTAACGTCCCTATTGACCGCATTGGTCAAATTAGTCACGCAAATAACCGTATTGTTACAGCTGTCATTTTCCCGATCTGCCTCCCCATCAAAGCTATCGGCACATTCGAAAAACTTTTCGTTGTGAGGATGACGGACAGTAAGTTGCATTGGCATTAATGTTTTTTTTTTAATTGATTCCTCAAAAAGCTTTGAACCCTATAATTTTTAAATAGCTATTCTGATTTGCATTTCTCTAATGCGATTATGTTTTTTGTAATAAAATACCCAGAACAAGCATTTTTATGGTGATCAGAAAGAAACCATTCGATGACGGCGTAAATTACGCGCTACAGATGCGATCCAGAGGAAACAACGGAACTCTTTCAATATCAACCGAACAATTTTCTTTTTAAAAGTCGATAGATAGGCATTTTTAGGCTGATAGGCAACAAAATAAGCTATTCTCATCGTGGATCCAAAAATTTCCGTCAAATCGTCAAGTTGATGAAATAGGTCTGTCTGTCCGAGTAGTGTGATAGTTGTTATACCTACTGTGTTTTTTTCGACAGCGACCGGAGACTTGAGGAAGGAAGTCACCAAAGTAGATTACGTTGAAACGGAGGATTGTGACGTTTTTTATGACAAAGCCGAGGTACGTAATGTGAAGGTCTCCATAATTAAATTGCATGTGACCGTTTAGATGATTAGAGCGGCAGTAAGACTTGCGCGCATTAAATGTAGAGACATGCAGGATTTAATCTCTACATGTTATCATCCTAATTAACTTTGTGATGACTACTGTATCATCTGGTTGGCTTTGAGTGACCATTTATCTAGCCACTTAGTCGTGTCAAGTTAAAACAAAATAATCTAAAAAGAAACGCTTCACTCCTACCAACGCAGACTAAATAAAAGACTAAATCCGCATATGGCATTGCGGAGTCGGTGCGTTATCAATAAGCTGTCAGTTGTTAGTGTCAACTGTCAGTCAAGTCAGTTCATTTACTGCGCATCAACATTGCACTGAGTACTTTATTATGCCTCGTAATGTGCTGCATGTATATTGCATACCGCACCGCTTCCGCGCAATATAATGGTGCACAAATGTAATACCGGCAATTAAGGACATCTGAGCGACATCCAAAGGCTAACTAGTGTGCATTGTGAAAAAGTGAGACGCTTGTTCGTCCATTGATCGTATAAAATAAATAGACGGTGTCAAACTTAGGAATTTTGGCAGTTAATCGTGTAGGTCAGATTGACTAGCACAAAATGCCCCCAAGTCAGATCGCGCTTAACTTTGCAAATCACTCGCACTGGGCAAATTAGAAAGAGGAGGGCATATTTGTCCCGTCTCGCGTCGTGAAGTGTCTTCAGTTGTTCGTCGGCTTCAGGAAGTGTGACTACAGTGTAGACCAGGGTGATTACGTAACTCTTGAAACGTACGTTGGGGCAACTGAACCGTCAGTTTCTCATACAAAAATACATTTAGATTTACTTGACATAGGGTCATTACGCTGGTTACGCGACCACCTTCGGTTAGCAACCACCTGAAGGAGAAGGTTTTTGCTATTGAAGATAAAAAAATAATTAAACAAGTTTATTGGACGAAAAAGAAATACAATTATGCTTATCACGACCCTGTGTCCTGAGCTAGGAAACCCAATAACATCAATTCTACAGACTCTATTGAGACAATTAGTTGTACATGCATTTTGTTGTTGTTTTAGAATATAAATCTACTAAAAAACCGAGAAAATAACCTTTCAGTTTACCAACCCAGCTAAGTGGTCGCCAACCCTACGTATGACCCTACGTATGTACTCTTACAGAGCTGAATGTGCACTCACATTCAGCTCTGTACGAGTACATACCACTGCACATGACCGGTCATTTTGGCACTCTCTGGAGGAGGTATATCGAGTAGTGGACGTCTTTCGGCTTGATATGACGTGATAAGTGTTATGCAAACAACCAGCTGGATTCAGAAAGTGTTTTCCTCATGCAGTTGAACTACGATCTGATGGTACCCTCGAACTCGATCTGCGCGACGTCGCACCAACAGCAGCCGGCCTGCGTTTGGGACGGCGGCGCTGTGCTCGTCTCAAGGAAAGCTGAGAGCTGGATACTGGTAACCCAGCCCCTTTCATAAATTTACAGTCCGACCGCTAAACTCAATCCTCGCCTGCGCGGCGTGCAGGGCGTTTAACGGGGGAGTACCGCGCTGGCGAGGGCTCAGTAAAGCAGTCGGACTATAGCATGCGTTGTCAAGGTTTGATGCCGCGGGATAAGACGACGGGAATTATGCTTGGTTTCACACAAAAACGTTTTGTCCCATTACGCAACTCGTTTGACTAGGTGTCAAATATATGAAAAAAAACAGGCCAAGTACGAGTCGGACTCGCGCACCGAGGGTTCCGTACAAACATTTACGGTTTTCGCAATTTTTCCTTTATCTGTGCTACAAGACGTTGCTTAGAACCAAATTTAAAGATTCTGAGTTCACGTAGTACCTACAGTTCAGTACCCTGTAGGATTTGATTACCTTGCGAGTTTCGAAAATTTGCGGCATAAATGGCTTTATCTTTTGATTGCGTTGGCTTAGAAGTTTGATTTTTTCACAGCTCCAAGGGACGGTAGACCTGAGTATTTGGTACAAAGGACTATGCGTCAAAATGGTCCTGAAACCAACAGCACTGAGAGTTATGTCATTAAATAGGTCTTTAAATCTAATTTATTTCATTCTATAGGCACAAAGTCTAATTCCATTGCAGAACGAAGATATTCGTATTTTAGCCACAGTCAGTAGTACGAGCTATGAAAAAACGCATTCGGAGAATATTCATGGTTAGTATTCTGGAGGGTAGTTATGACAAAATGTACTAATGATGAAGGCACATCGAGCGTGGCATATATTCATATTTTATTAAGAAAACAATTAATTAGCTACAAAAACATGTTTATTTGACACACTTACCTTACTTTAATAATTCTGAATATGTATTCACTGAGAGAACCCGTTTTCTCATAGATCCTTCTCACTTTAACTTAAATAAATGAATATCTCACTTCTGCAATGGAATTTAACTTGGTGCCCAGAGAACTAATTGAAGTAGATTTAGAGACCTATTTAATGACCTAAGTTTCAGCTTTGTTGGATTCAGGACCAGGCTCCATACAAAGTTGCCCATGGTCCTCTTAGCTTGATACCTCTACGCGTTCCTGAGGAAAAGGGTCTTGACAGACGGATGGACGGACGGACGGACAACAAAGTGATCCTATAAGGGTTCTGTTGATCCTTTTGAGGTACGAAACCCTAAAAAACGGCTACTAATATCAACCGTAGATAAGCGAACATCTGCGGTGTATATTCACCATGAAGGGTTCATTCGTCAAGCAGCCGCTGTATGGATATCTGATGGAAAGACTAACGTATCCGCAGTTAGGTTTCGGCACACACGGGCCGGGCTGCGGCGCGCCGGCGCGCTTCATCGACGTGAACAGCCACATGGAGTGGATCGACATCCAGATCACTGCCATAGGAGCGCAGCGGGCGGGCGACGACACGGGGTACATGCTGCGTTCCAACAACCCCGTCGAGATCATCATGTACAAGCGTAAGTCACAGCTTCTTCTATTTCATGTCATGTCTATGTATTGCGGTATTGCAAAAAACGCGCAGACTCCAACCGCTCGCTACGAGACCCTAATATACTTCTCCCGGTGAAGCGACGGCTGAAGAAGTCGGCAAAGTTGACGCACGTAATGGGACCGACTATTATATGTATATAATAAGTTACCGGTAGAAGTCACATCGGCCCCTCACTGCAATGTTTCAAAACGAAACTTAAGGCTTGGCTTCTCGAGCGCACATTGTATAGCTTTGACGAATTTTTAAATTTTAGTTAGTATAATGGAGTTTTTTATGATGGACTGAATTTATCAATTACTAACCAATTGGTTTCACTTAATATATATAAATTGACATGTAATATTAATAATATTATCAATAAATGAATATGAATATGAATATGAGTATTGAGAACTGGATCGACATGCGCTCGGGAGGAGACGCGCGGGCGGCGGACACAGCGCGACGTCACCGGCGCGGAGGGCGCTGCTCCGGCTCTGCATTGATCCGGCTCGAAGGACCAATGTTAGGGTCCTACCAGGACTTAAATGAAATGGACTGTAACTTCAAATAGGCTGGTTTATTCCGCCTACAAAATGGGATACCCGGCCAAACAAAAGTAAATCTGAATGCGAGTATAGTCCGTTGCCGGTGGGGTTCGTGAAGCCGAGTGCCGCCCGCGCGTCTCCTCCCGAGCGCATGTCGATCCAGTACGTCTATCATGCGACGGCCGCGACGTACTCTCAATTTTTCTCGCATTATATCTCTTGTTCTAAGTGTTCTAATAAGAAAGAGACGGATAGTGCGAGAAAAATCGAGAGAGCTCGCGCGCCGTCGCATGATAGCCGTGCAGTTCCCAACAGAAGGACTTGACTTCTCTGTGTGACTCCTTTTGTATGGTTACCTTATAGTGTGGACTTGGTAACTACTTGGACAGCGTCTGTCGGTCTCCTTCTATCAACATGTCCATTAGTTATGCTTACAGATGGCAGCAATGGTATCTAAATATGGATATTTTTACATTGTCTAAAGGTTCCTTATTTCCTGTTTAAATACGGACGTCTTAAATACAATGTGTTTTAGTCTACATGTTTTATATAGAGCCTGATGTGTCCCGCTGCTGGGCTAAGCCCTCCCGCTCTTGTTCCACTTGACTTTGATTTTGAGCTTGATCTGGCCAGTCCTTTAAGAAGAAGTCCAACTCATCCCGCCATTGCCAATGAGGTCTGTCGGGTCTCCTTGCTAGATAAATATACATTTTGAATTATACTTAACGGGACTTAATTAACTTATTTATTTACCTCACTGAGGTCTCCCGACGTTTCGGATGTGTTGCATCATCCACGATCACGGGACAATTGGCCTGTGCGTGTATCAACATCTTCTTGCTGCGCGGGTTTTCCGAACTACCCGCATTCAAATAATGTGTGAGAGTCGTGAAAGTTTAAATCAATATATATACATTTTTATTGTTCTGTGTACAGCTGGTGAAATGCCTTCTACGGAAGAAGGGCAGTGTAAGACGTCGAGGACGACTGGCGTCATCTACAGAGACAGCACGGACGTGACCTCCACCAACAACTACGGGAGAGGATACTTCTTCGTGAGTTTTCAGTGATTATCATATCAGCCGAAAGACGTCCACTGCGGCACATAGGCCTCCCCAACCACAATGCCACAACAAGACGACAAGAGTGCCACAATGATCGGTCCTGCGCAACCCGCATCCAGAGAACTTCCACGACCTACCAGGTCATCAGTCCACAAAATGTCAAATTCGACCAGGCAAATTCAGTATATTTATTTTATTCAAGAACTTATGGTACAAAAGTTGGACTTAAACATGTAAAGCCATCTCTACCAGTCAACCTTAAACAGATAGATTTTGGGTGGTGCAACTTTATTTAAAGAGAAAGAAAACTTTACAAAAAACACCTCAATAGTAGTATAAGAACAGCAGTACAGAACACAGCGATCAACAGAGACAATACGTCGTCTCGGTTTGAGTTATACGTGAGTTTAAACGTGTATTTTTTTACTTTTCTGCATTAACAGATGGCGTTGTCCGAGCAAGCCGACTTCTCCTGTCTGATAGTGAACCTGCATTCCAACATACGCTCCAACGCAGCCATTTGGGTGGAGCATGAATGCCACAGGGACATGTCGGGGACATCCGGGAGACAGGATAAGAGACGGTGCGTTCTGAAACCTTTTGTGTTGTTTGAACTTTGCGAGATGAGTTTCGCTCCTACGACTGATTGTAGGTAGAAAACTTAAGAAAGGTCCTTGGACGTCACATATTCATTTGTAATACAACTCAAAACCAATGTGTCAGTGTTTAGTAAAAGGCACCATTTGGGAGGTATGGTGTTATTCATATTTCCTAAAAGACATACAGACTGTCATTTTTAAGGTACCTCAATAGTAAAACACCCTGATAGGATTATCTCGTTATTTGTCTGTAACCCTTGTCTCCTGCGTGTATCGAGTTAAACTATTAATTTGTATCATAGGTGCGTGTAATATGCCTAAATTGAAGAATAAATAACTTTGTATTTGACCTTATCAAATACTTAAAGCTCCCTGGAAGTCAAAGTCAAAATTATTTTATCTTCAATTTAGGCACATTACATGCTCCTATGAATGCCTATAAGCCACAACCGGAAGAGAACCTCTGCCACGAGAAGAACCGACGTAAAAAACTCGGCGAGGTATATATTTTTCAATACTGTACAAAAGTACATTGCTACGGTAGAAAGCCTATTTATTTATTTCTCGATAGATTTCTAGTGCAGAACGGTACCACTGCCATATATCCCTATTCATGATGCGTTTTTCTTATAGTTAATATGCTTTTGAAATAACTAATAAGTGTTTGTTTTACGACAAATTTGAATGAAGAGTCGGCCCAGTTAATGTGTTTTGGAATTTTATACAATTCCCAGGTGTGTTGAAGAAATGACACTTCTAAGTTTACGTGAACAACCTAGTAAATACAGCTTTATGAAATGTCTTTAATCTCACAACAAATGAGGTTTGTTACAGTCTCGAATGCTACAAATACTTCAGGTCGACGGCTTTCGTCGAGTTTCGTTTCACCTTCTCGTATACAGCCAAGATCGACGTGAAGGTACGTACCCGTCAAAATGTAGGAAGCGGACATATTTACTTCATGCTTATAGTAGAGATAAACAACAGGCGGTCTTATAGCTAAGGAGCGATCTCATTCATTTCGTTTAATTTTATTTAAAAACTACGCAAGCCCTCACGATTGTCTAACTAACTAGCCGTAGGTTCAGCGAAGTTAAGCGAACAGAGTTTTTGAAACAATATAATGCGCCTGTTTATAATAATATGGTTTCAAAAAAATACGAATAGTAATCTTGAAGCTTTTCTGCAGATCAGTGATTCGAAAAAAATCACGAACATAGGTCTAAAATGCACTTAAAATATTTGTAAGAAATTATGCACAAAAGCTGAAAATATTAAAATTGCTTCTAAAAATCGGCAATATCATGTTTGAGAGAACTCTGTGAGTGATTACTTTTTTATATATTTAATCGGTCAAAAAATATGATATCCGCGCTTCCGAGCACGCTACACTATGTATATAGTAATAATAATTAATTTGACCGTCGTATTGTTATAATGATACCATTTTTATTTAATTTTATATTTTTTCATAATTACTACAGTTAATAATGTATCGTAAAACTAGTTTAATTTAAATAATAGTAAGACAAATTATTGCAGCACATATGAGCATTAATGCAGCATAAACATTTTTATACGTGCTAATTACCCCGTTCTAAATTGTTTATACCCTATCAAGGTCCATGTGGAACTGTATTATTATAAAAGACCTATTGTATGTAAATATACCATGATTCCCATAAATAAAATGAAATGAAGTAAATCGCTTTCCCCTACGGACTTTCCCATGTTATCGGGCAACGAGAGCGCTGCCAAATCTTTATCACTAAATGTGTTAATAAACTATAGGTTTCAGATCTACGGACATCGAGTCGTGGAGCCAACACCTCCTTTGGACCCTTGGGCGGGGCCGATGACCACGCTGACGTGGTGGCCGACGGACGGCGAGCGCAGCGGCCTGCGCTGGGGGCTGTTCGTGCCTGTGGATGCTTGGTGGTACAGGATGTGAGCTGTGCCGCTGGGAGTGGGACTATTTTATTTATATACAACGACGGTGGCAAACAAGCGTACGGCCCGCCTGATGGTGAGCGGACGCCGCAGCCTATAGACGCATGCAACTCTAAAGGAGTAACATGGGCGTTGCTGAACATTGATACATTTGAGGATTCGGCGTGTTGACAGCTGCAGGAACAAATTCCCTCGCTCTCAACACAACGCATCCTCGGGAGCTCTGGCGACCTTGCTCACCTCCAGGAACACAACACTACTACAGAGCAAGTAGTAGTGTTATTATGGCTGTGGTATTCTACAAGGCGGAGGTACTTCGCCAGTTGGGCTGCTCCAAATTCGAGCGGGATGATATTTTGCTATGCCGCGTGGAAATGGACTTGCACACCCCCCAGCCTGGGGAAGTTATAATGTTCTCTCAGCCTCCAGACAACTGTATCTAAACAGAAGGGGGAGGGAGTCAACCCAGTAAAACCACTCCGGCGTTTCCGTCCCTGGCATTAATGGGGGCGCAGTGGGATCGCGAGCATTCCACCACGATGCCCCCGAATGACTTTAATCTGATCACAGATCTAGCCCGTATTGTTGTCAAGGCTTTCGGGCATTTATCCGAATAATCGTGAACTCTTCTAGACCAGGTCACAGAGATGACCAAACTGGCCTAGTGGCCAACAGACGGCGAGCGGAGAGGCATCGACGTCTGGCGGTACCACAGAATACAAGTACAGAAGGGACACTCCTTTGATCTTTACAAAAGGCGCTTTTTTCTCAGCCAAAACATTAAGATTTAGGGCCCTCTGACGTCGTCGACGACGACGTCGATGTTCATCGCTGCAAGTACATGCCGGTTCCCCAACGTTGGGGCACCGGCATGTACTTGCAGCGATGAACGTAAATCGGGGAGTGTCCGGCGCCTGACGGTACTTGATTTGAGCTGTGCTGCTGCTAGGAGTGGAAGAACGGACTTGATACAAGCTTTTTTATTAATCGTATGGAATACATTACTTGGCCTTTTTTAAAGTTTGTCACTCTTTAGTACCACCCAGGGGACACGTGCAAGGTTGTGGTAGGTAGCTCCTGCGGACGCGAGTAACAGTTGTCCCCCCTTTGTCAAGTGAGTGGGCAACTCGACTGTTAGAAGTTCTTAAGCCGCCCAAAGGTCCCTAACTCGGCTTATCGACTACTGTCATAGACAGCAGCTGGGATCAACTGCTTAGCGTGCCTTCCAAAGGCACGGAAGCGCTTATTTATAGTAACCACTCAAACAGGCCCATCCAAAGACTGATCGCTTTCATCTTTGCTTAACCTGCGTTATCGTTTCCGTCTCGCAGGCGCCGCTTGGCTATGAGCGCTTCTAGGCTATGAGAGATGCAAGCTAGAGCATTTTAAACTAGATAGGCAGATAGATGAAGAAAAGCGAGTTCATTCGTTACTGCATGTCTAGGTCGAACATTAGTTTCTCTTGCTAGGCATTAAAATTGTAATAATAAAGCGAGTAGAACGTTTTTCTTACAAAGTGTCTAATCGCTTATTTTTTTTCTATTTAAATTTATAGCAACGGAATCTAGTTTGTGACCTATATATGCCGATTTATAATGAGAACCAAACAACGTTTGTATGGAGAGCCGACCGTGTCGGGGACTCTTACTAGTCTTACTTAAGTAAGTTAAACTACTCGTAAGCATTTAATTTCTAAACTAAGCTCCTATGCAACTTAAGTTAAATTCAGTAACGTCACTACTTCTAACTTTATATAAGACTAGCTTCTGCCCGCGACTCCGTCCGTGTGGAACTCGTTTATATCGCAGCTCCATACAAACTTTTACCCCCCGATTTCACCCCCTTAGGGGATGATTTCGGGGATAAAAACTATCCTATGTCACTCTCCATCCCTTCAACTATCTCCACTTAAAAAAATCACGTCGATTCGTCGCTCCGTTTTGCCGTGAAAAACGGACAAACAAACAAATAAACACATACACTTTCCCATTTATAATATAAGTCTTAGGCCTTCTTCATATATAGGCTGGTGGCCTTATCAGGCAACTAGGCTGTTATTCTTTATGTGCTCATGCGCCCCACCTCTGCTATGTGCAGATAGTGTAGTGCTATGCCATGCTATGCTATGCTTTCATACATTTGAAACGTAGCTCCCGCTACAGCTACGTTTCAAATGTATGAAAACATAGCATAGCACATCTCTGGTGGAAAGGCACCCTAACGCCCCTCTTGACACACGTCGCCTTATTCAATACGTGCGTATAAAGTGCGAAATAAATACAGAGTTATTTTATTATAATGTGATATCTTCAAATTAATAAAAATACCTAATCCATGGAAAATAAAAACTTGCCGCAATCCACGCCCACGCAGACCACACGCCGCCGAAATCTAAAAACGCCAATATAATAACATAAATATTCAAATATCACTAAACAGACGCCATAAAAGAGGAATTTCGCGTTCTCAGATAACAATCGAGTTTCACATTCTTATTGCCGGATGTTCTTAATAACCTTCCTACACTGCTGCAGAAAGCAGAAAGGTTAAGACGCTATTCGAAAGTTTGAGATATTGCCAATTATGTGACATCTCAATGATATGTCGAAAGATGCCCAAGTCATCTGCAGCAAACTTTGCTTTGGGCTACTAAATTGCATTTTAACTCTTTATCAATTATTCCCAGATCTCAAAACTTCTTGGTCTCAAGATACCTAAATTACCAAATTAATTTTTTTTTTCTTAAAACACCGGAATCTTAATATGGCCGAATTTCAAAATAGCTTACTCTCATAAACTTCAAAAAACTTTCATGGCAAACCATTCATTCTTGGTATTTCAAGGAATTCAATATTTTGGTATTTAGAGAATATGGCGTTTTCATCAAATTAAATTAAAACTAAGGTAAATTTAAAAAGGCCCTCCAGGCATTGTACCGAGGAGGCTGATGCCGAGAAAGCCGCCAGCTCTTCGGTCACCAGTTAGGTCGACCAGATGTTTCGCGATTCACGTAAATAACATTACATACATACATTCACGCCTTTATTCCCAAAAGGGGTAGGCAGAGCACATGAAACGTATGTTCCAGCGCCACTTTTAGCATAAATGTGGGTATAAAAGATCGACTAAATGTGATATTGCAGTGATAGGTTGCTAGCCCATCGCCCACAACACACTTCAACCCTGGTCCCTTAGTCGACTTTTACGACACCCACGTGAAGAAAGGGGGTGGTGAAATAACTTAAAGTTAATTGCTCAAAAATATTACTTATCGTACAAAAGGCGGACTTGATGCCATGTGGAAACGAACGAACCTTAAAGCAAAGTGGAAATATTCATGGTTATAAATATTGTGTTCTAGATAGGTACTCACTCTGTAAATACACTCGCGGACAATGAATACAGGTCGGTAAAATACCGTCACATTTCCTAAAAAAGACCTTTTAATTAATATGAATCAATGAATATGATCATTTTTATTTAATTTTACATCTTAACTACAAAAAAAGTACTTTCTATAAACAACGTTACCAGGTTTAAATCGGACTCGCAGAAACCCATGTAAAAAACAACGTTAACGGAGAGATATATAGCAAAAATTTTAATTTTTGGATATTAATATTTTTATGATAGAGTCTCGGATATTGCTAATACAGTTGGGTATTATAAATAATAGTATATTATGTGAATAAAACTAGTGTTAAATATTAAAAAAACCTATTACGGTTATTTAATTTAGGGTGACCCGTATTCATTGGCCGCGAGTGGACGGAGAAGTGGACTTTGGAGAGTGGAGAAGTGGACTTTGACCAATGTCTCGTGCGCGCGTTGATGTCTTAAACTAGAAAGCTCTTCAACGTAAAAGCGCTGCCTACGAAGCTAAAGGTCCTGGGTTCGAATCCCGGTCAGGGCAAATATTTGTGTGATGAACATGAGTATTTGTTTCTGAGTCTTGAGTATTCGTCATTTTTTTTTAAATGCAATAATTTTATATGCAATTTTGCTGTTATAATTCAACATGTCATGATTTCTGACATAAACAATGGAGATATGTAAATTTATTTTTGCATGTCAGTATGTGGAAAACATTGTTGTAATCAAGAATTTGTAAGCCATCAGGCAGGGTAGAGTGCTTCATAAAATTAATTATTTCCACCACTGTAATCACTAAAAACTGAACACAAAGTTTTTTCCCGAAGCTCAAAGTAGCACAAAACATCAACTGTAATTTTTTTTAACAAACTGTCGCCTGACCTAAGAAATATAACTAATTATAAGGTATTTCATAGAAAATTGAAAACATTTTTATTGAGAGGGTGCTTCTACAATATGACGAGATTTTTGTGCGTGATACCTAGTTTTTTGGGGACATTCTTAAACCCATTGACCTACTCCCATAGTAAGCTCAGTAAGGCTTGTTTTATGGGTACTAGACGATGATATATATAACAGATATAAATACTTAAATACATAGAAACCATCCATGATTCAGAACCAAATATTCATGCTCATCACACATATTTTTGCCCCTACCGGGATTCGAACCCAGGACCTCTTGCTTCGTAGGCAGGTTCACTACCAACTAGGCTAAAGTTATAAGAATTATACGTAGACATGACAATGTTTAATAAGTTAAATGAAATGTATAAATTACAGTTATTTAATAATATAGTTTAAGCAAATTTTTATGTATAATAAATTAGAAGTAATTTTAATCTTAAACACAATTATGTATTGTTTCTAAATAAAAAATAATAAATAAATGAAATTGACATAACACTCACAAATAAAAAACTTTGAACTTAGTTTGCAAAATTACTATAGACTCTTTAAAATCCTTCTAGAATGTTCATTAAAACCCTCCTGTTTATTTTGTGAGCTTTGTGGCATTCACTAGAAAGCTCAAGCCTAAGCACGTTTCGGCAGTATTTTATAGCAATAAATATTGCATTCACATAACCGTCTTGACATTTCTCATTGAACGCGAAAAGCTCGTTAAGGGCATGCATCGCAAAAAGCACACAGTCGAGAAATTCGATAACCATTAAGGCCACTTATCATTAATCATCGACGATAATGGGAGGTAATGATGACAACGAATTTCAGAGATGACGAAGACTTAAAAGAAAAGGACTTAAGTGTCTTCATATTGCTAAAAAATTAAGCTGTTTTTGAAATTTTAGCAACGATGATTAAATTCGCTTTTCACTTGAAAAGAGCATAAGTGTGTTCATATTGTTAAGAAATCTAGCTATTTATGAGGTATTCTAATATTTTAGCGCATCGTTAGACACTTTTTATACCTAAATGTATGACTATTTTAAGACTGCGCCGAGCATAATCGGCAAAAACGGCAGTCACCGTTCAGACGGTGGAGTTCACAATTCCTTACAATAACATATAAATCTTATTTAATTATAATCACAAAGAGTGTGCTTACAATAGAATACTATAAATATTCTCAAATCATCTACAGTTTAATAAATACGATTCCATAAAGTTGCACAAAAAATGAGAAGAAAGTGTGTCGGCGTTTAGGTAAAATTAAATAATAAAATTGATAGTATAGTTGCAAAATCCTACTCAAACGAATCTCCAGTGTATTAACTACAAGAGAATGCAATCGTAATATTTCAAAGTGCTTTGGTTATTTACTTGTGATTTTTTTAAAACTCCCTCCAAATCCGCCATACAAAATTACTATGGAACAAAATGATGAAATATAATACGCGAGCAACGCATGACATATTCAGTCACCCACGAGAGCTCAGAGAGAGAGCACGTCTCAATGCGGCGCGGTGACACTTCGATGTCAATTGTGTATGAATACAGCAGTAATACGCAGCAAAACGGGGTAAGTATTTTTTTGATATTATAAGCTTCTAGGGCCCAAGAATAAAACATTAAACAGATACAATTCTTAGTTCAGGAGGTCGATCACGTAACGCATTGTACGCCCGTCAGTTAGATCTAAATGTATTTTTTTATATGGAAAAATGACTTTGTTATCTTCAGTACTTACCATTAAACATGATGGCGAGGGTCTCAATGGTCTCATGACGAAGGCAGAAGATGGCTGGTGGAACTCTATGATGGAAGGGGCTAAGATAGTCGAGCTTGGGCTCGTTTGCTTTGTTATCTTCAGTATTACGTTTTTTCTCTTGTACAGTGGGGGTACGAAAACTTTCGTTAGTTATTAATTATTAAATTCATTCCTTTATAAAGTCATAGACTCTTAGTACCTTAGCAAAGCATTAAGTAGACAAGTGCATATAAAATTATACTTACTTGATATCATAACAAGGATCAAAATAGTTTACACCTCTGATCTGACCTATATCTAGTTTCGTATCAACATAAAACCTTTTTAATGACCTAGTCAAATAAACAACTTCGTAAGAGTTCCAATCAAATATATTCTATTCAATTGTCAGTGTCAATATTTTCTCTTGTAATGTTTGCGATCACTAATAACATTAGTTTTGTTACACATTACACCAACTTAAAATACAAGTAAAAATGGGGAAACGCAAGGAAAAATATTATACACGTAAAAATGGCCCTAAGTATTTCAACAAACGGCTACTTGCTTCTATTGCACGAACAAAGAGACAAAATGATGCCTTAGGAATTTCCAATGAAAGCATTTTTTTTTACTTTTGTCATTATGAATGAAATTTATGATCAGATAATAATAAATAAATTATTTTCAATGTACTTATTACTAATTTTGTTTTTAGACATCATCGAATAATCCGATTGGAGTATTGGGGGGGCACAAAAAATGTGAATGGAAAAAGTTCAGCGTCCGATGATTTGGCACCCAATGAATGTATGGTAAGGTTTTGTTTTCAAATAACAAAGAGATTACAATATATTTAACACAAAAAAAACTAGCTAATATCGACATTATCAACATAATAACCCAACTCACGCACAAAACCGCAGCGGATAGATCTCTAAATTTACAACTACAAATAGATATAGACAGATATAATGCAAAAGTTGACCAAAATCGCAATATTTTCAGGGACTCATTGATATTGTTGGTTTCTGGGGGAAATATCTTATTATTTCTACCCCGTCCAAAAACTCTGTCCACGCCACTGCTGATTGCAAATTCAATTCCAACACTACTCCACCGGTAACACTGCGTTATTATTACTTTGCTTATTTTTTTTGCTTTCCTTAGTTAACGGACAAATTACAATAAAAATAATAATTTCATTTTGTATTTTATTCCTTATACCATCCATGGTTTTATACGCGGAGTTGAGATTTATTATTAGAGAATAATGAGATACTAACTTTTAGCTTGTGACCGACCGTACCAAATGAGCGAGCCGGCAGCGGCAGTAGTGTGGGTGATAACGCACACACAGGTGCAAATGCCAAATCGGTGCCCGCGTCAAAAGCTCGGTGGAGTCTTAAGTATATATGGGCACTGTTGGGACATTAATGTATATATATAAATAATGCGTGGCGTCGGTCAGAATGTATCTAGTGCACAAAATTGTCATTAAAATTATAGTACATTACTGCAGAGGCCGTGAAGTAAGGGATTGCTGGACGAGCTTTGGGGTAGACGGCCGAGTCGGAGATGAGGCCGGATAGAACGAGTCCAGCAATCCCTGTTCCGGCCGAGGATTGTATAGTGCTTTTCTCAAACGATGTGAGGAAATATATACCTACAAGGTAGTCAATTAAATACTAGTTTGATGAGAACAGTTAAAAAAACAATATAATTAGCCGCCTTTTTAATTTTTAAACGGTTTTGCCATTTCAACAAGCCGTTCAAGCACCATGTCCGCACATAAGTATAGTACCACAGATTTTTTTTTACGTCGCAAGTCTGCTTACAGAGTCTAGTGGTGGTTGGCAGTATGTAATTTTCCCTTTGTCAGTTTAATATTAGTAAGCAAATTTAAAAAGTTAAAGTAGCGGACAATAATATTTTTAGTTAGGGTTTTTATACATTACTAGTGTAGGGAGTCTCAAGAAACTGCTTATCTTCATTTCGTGATATTAACGCATACATTTCAGAGCATGTTTGAGAAAAAATAATAAAATGGTTTGCAGTATAATATTATAAAAAGGAAGAGCGTGTGAGGTTGTAGCTACTGTGAGTTTGTTTGTAGATGGTAATATCTGAAACTACTCTTCGCAGCCTCGCGGGCAGATTAGCAGCATTAGGTAATAAAATACAACATAGTGTTGTACATACATACATTCACGCCTGTATCCCTAAAAGGGGTAGGCAGAGCACATGAAACTTATGTTCCAGCGCCATTTTTAGCATAAATGTGGGTATAAAAGATCGGTTGCTAGCCCATCGCCCACAACACACTCTAAACCTGCTCGACTTTTACGACACCCACGGGAAGAAAGGGGGTGGTGAAATTCTAACCCGGCACCACACGGGGACCACATAGTGTTGTCCTCTTTATAATAATTAATTTAACCTACCTGATAATAATAGTGTTTATTTAAGACAGAACTTGAAAAATAGAACACCCATAGTTACCAATGCAATCATCATACGGCGACACGTATTGAATAGAGGTCGTGTCACAATGACGTAATGTTTGTACAAAAACGGTTTTTACGATCGTGTTGGGTAACCAATTGCGTACAAATTGAATATAACCGCATTGTTTGGATTATGTAATTGTATTTGTACTATATTAGGGATTGGAATTTCAAATAGATATTTACCTAAACTTGGTTCAAATATGGCTTCTTAAAAATAATATTAGTGAACTCATCACTAGCTGACGTGGCTGAACGACATACATACCCGATTTATAGGCATTTTCAAAAATGTGTGTAGAAGAACTACACACATTTTTGAAAATGCAATTTATTATCATTGAACAAAAAAATACTCAGTGTCAGTACAAATTATGACTAAATGAACTTGTTTCCCATTTCAAAATCGTGTTTAGGGTTCCGTACCCAAAGGGTACAAACGGGACCCTATTACTACGGCTCGGCTGTCCGTCCGTCCGTCCGCCTGTCACCAGGCTGTATCATGAACCGTGATAGTTAGACAGTTGAGATTTTCTCAGATGATGTGTTTCTGTTGCCACTATAATAACAACTACAAAAAAAACAGAATAAAATAAATATTTAAGGGGGCTCCCATACAAAAGACGTGATTTCTTTGACGTTTTTATATAATGGTACGGAACCCTTCGTGCGCGAGTCCGGCACGCACTTGGCCGATTATTTTTTTTCACAATGTAAGATTGCATTATAAATTACGCGTCAATTTGAAAGAATCCCTATTGTGATCGTCATTAACATACACCATTCAATAAAAATAATATATACATACTGAATACTTATTAATCACAAAACTGACACTGAGTTGATGTTTGTTTCACGACTCACGCTAATTGGGTAGGTATACAAATGTTTGAAACGCCTTTTAATGCAATAAGTTTAATCGAATAGGGCCTCTGTAATCTTACGTGTGGTCACCCTAATGAACTTTATAGGGGGCCCTGAAAATGTCAGCTCCCTAATATTTGGAGCAGATCGGGGTATAGTACTACCAGAGGAGACAGTCGCGGTCTGTTGCGTCTCTTAAGATGAATTTGAAGAAGTTGCCGCTTTCCAATTACTTGTGAATTGGTTGAATATAGTATTTATTGATTGTATATTTGCGAGATATATTACAATATGATGGTGTGTATTATACTATATATTTATGTATGCATTAGCATGTTTTTATTCTCTCTGTGTGTTTTTGTACACGCTATCTCGTTCTACCTACCTTCCTCTAATTGCTCAAAGGTTAGCTGGAAGAGATCCCTTATAGGGATAAGTTCGCTTTTGTACTTTGATCTATTGTGTGACATGTATATTCTTTAACCTGTTACTGTGTACAATAAAGTACTTACATAGGGACATACATGGTACTCTAGTCCCGAAGCCCGCAGCCATGATAACGACACTGCTTGGTCTGTACTATTGGATTTATTACCGATTCCAATACAGTCTTAATCGAATGGAGGCTATAACTCTCTCTCAATAAGAAATAATTCATTATTTTTCAAATGTGAGACATTGTTATTGAATGAATGAAAATTTATAAATCCAATAGACACTTTGAACTGGTCTGTCACAATTTCAAAGCTGCCCAGACCACAAAACACTCAATTTGTTCCTAGCATCTGCCTCGGGCGGGGTTGAAACTGGGACATCTGGCTCTATCAAAGTGCAACCGCTGTGACCATGGTAGTTCATAAATTTTAATATCGTATAATAAGTGAGTAAACACGAATACACCTTTTTTGAAAGAAAACTTGTGCATTTTATATAAAAAGCACCCGTCATCAGAATAAAACTCGCGTTAATCGCATTCCTATACAATACACCCGCCAAGATACACATTCAATTAAAATTATCCTTGGACTAGAACAATACTGCAATTTTATCTTGTTTAGCTTGAAGTGAAACATAACAAAACAAACCAAACAGGCAAACACATTATTCAAGATATTCACTTGTCTTTTACACGTTTCATTTCAACGCGGGTTGGTGGTCGTGGATTACCGACGCCTCATCAGTATCAATGGAGATAAACATGGAAACATTTAAAACCCAAAAGACACACAGATAGTTTCTAACTTATAATACCCAGACAATCATGTGTTGGATTAGTTAATGGAGTATATAATTAACAAAGTAACCTGCCGATCTAGATTTAGTGTATGGAAAAATGACGGTTAAATTGTGCTCATACTTGTTTGTAAAGTAGCGCAATTGTCCCTCTGACCTTTCAATTAGAAGAGGCAAGATGAAAAGCCACCTGATACAACTCAATAGATACTTTTTAAAGACTTTGGAGGGAAAAATAGAAGGATGAGGTCTCACCAATATCAATGGAATTATTATCAAAGGAGGTAGATAAGCAATATTTAAAACACCACTAAAGACTAACATTTCTAGTTTATAATTCCTACAATTATAACCCGCTGATCTAGTTTTTTGGATGGGAAAATGACAGTTAAGTTTTCCTCATGCTCGTTTGAAAAGTAACGCAATTATCCCTTTGAACTTTTAATCAGAAGAGTCTAGATGATAAGGTACCTGAAACAACTCAATTGCGACTTTTTGGAGGAAAAAATAGAAGGATGAGTGTCAGAGGAAGCCTAGACTGACTTATATCAGCCTATTGTAGGATGAAGTACTCGTAGTTACCATGTCTCATGAGGTTGACAAGGACAAATATATTTAATTTATTTATTTGAATCAAAAAAGCTACGGTAGCCTAGTGGTTCAGGCATGCGGCTGTCAAGCGGCGATCGTGGGTTCGAATCCCGATTCGTACCAATGAGTTTTTCGGAAGTTATGTACGGAATATCATTTGATATTTACCGTTAGCTTTTCGGTGAAGGAAAAACATCGTGAGGAAACCTGCATACATCCACGAAGAAATTCAAAGGTGTATGTGAAGTCCCCAACCCGCACTGGGCCAGCGTGGGGACTACTGCCCGTTCCCTCTCATCCATGAGAGGCCTGTGCCCAGCTGTGGGACGTATATAGAATGATTTATTATTATTGTTATTTGAGTCAGGCAACAAGGCCCATATTTACAAATACCTTAGAGACTAACATACATATCAATATACAAAAATTAGATAAGAGTGATGAGTCCACTGTTCAGAGCCTGGCTCTTGAATAATGATGATGATATTTCATATTAAAATACCTGGTATTGTTGCACTTAAAGAAACAGCTTGAGGCCTGCAACCTAATTTGTATGTGTGAGGCGTGTCGGCGGGAATCATAATCTGTATTCTCTGAGTACAGCGCCGATACCCTTATTAAAAACTGGGGATCTTAATGTGTAACTCCAAATCTGGATTATATCTACCCATTGAGGACATAGAGAGGGACTCTACATTTAAATTAAATCTATGCATCTCCGTTTGTAAGGCACGCTTTTTATAAAAGCTTCAATGTCTGTTTAAAAAATCCGAGTTAAAAAACCAATAATAGGTTGAACAGAAAAACCTTCCGCCTATAGAACTTTATTAACAAAATAATACTAATTTTCACACTCAATACAACAAAAAAGCTGCAACTCACCTCCAATAAGAACATCCAATGAAAACGGCATCCAATTGTCACGTGCACCACAAAAAACACTATTCACTATAACAATGCATTCACAAAACACAATATTTCTCCACTACATTTCCACAGAAAACACGAAAATTCTTTAAAACTTTTCACACACAAGTCGCTAAAGCAACGGTTTGGGAGCAACTGACGCTACTCGGAGCGGCGCGCACGCATCCTCCATCCCGCTCGCACGGTCAGCTTCATCCCGCGTCTGAAAGAGACGAAAATATGATTAATGTTTGATGGCGAAAGCTTTCGATAAAAACTGAACGAACGGGCCAAGTTGCGTTTGCGGTCGATAGAGGCACAATTGTTGCTGCGGCTAGCTATTTTAGTACGCATTGTTAGTATGCTGCGTGTTGTCGAAGCGCTCGGTTAACTTGGTAGCTTTATAGTGATCACCTGACTCGAAAAGTAGTTTTTTTATAGCGTTTGTATTGGAGTTACGCCCTATTGTGTACGAGGCAGTGTAATTGTATAAGGATTGGTATTTAAGTCGTCAAGTGTCTCGTTTGTTTGCCAGACTTTCCTATATTGTATTTATTTATTGTGCAATTGCAATGTTCATATGAGGACTGGTCATACGAGACCTTATAATAACGGTTTTATAAACTAGTTTACTCTATAATAATGCACAATATTTGTATCATATTCTGCGTGGGATGGCCTGAGGTAACTAACTTCACAAAAAACAAACACTGACACTTAGTATAAATGTCATGGACACCCTTCATACAAAAGTTTTTCGGGATACTCTGCTTAGTTCCAAAAGAATTATATGATATTAGTAAAAAAAACATGAATTAATACACAGTGGAAGCTTTTTGAAATTATCGTATAACTTGTTTTTGGAACAGATTACTTATTCGAAAAGTGTGATTTATTCGCAGAAATAAAGTAACTTTAGCAACTGAATTCACCAATAAGTAGTAACATGAAAATGTTTTTTCCAAGTAAGCAGTGTAACTCGAAGACACCTAGAAATTTATTACAATAATCTAGAGACACAGTTATAAGGTGGAAAGGGACAGAAAACATTAAATTTATTTACTTTGAAGGTGGTTGTTGTGAAAAATTGCTAGGTGTATATTTAGAAAGTTTTAGAAACAATGTATACCTACATAAATATTACATTTCATAATCTAGAATGTGGAGCTACAAGGTTTTAGATTTTCCTCCCTCGGACGTTCCGGTTATGGAATGAGCTCCCTGCCGAGATTTTAACCAAGCGAGTAGACTATGGCGTTCTTCGAAAAAGGAGTGTATAAATTCTTAAAGAGTCAGCAACCCGCATGTAAAACCGGTGGAGTTGGAAGCGTCCGTAGGCTACGGTAGTGACTTACCATCAGGTGGAATAAAAATAAAAAGTTTTAATTGAACGAGCGACAAAAGCGAACGGAGTTGTTCGTTTCAGCTTAGACGAAAATGCGTTCGTATGTCTGTCCAGCCGTTCTTCTCTACAGAACGCATTTCTCAGCCGATTCTCGTGAAAAGTTGTGAGCAGGTTCAATAAATGCGTTGGTCTCAGACGGTCCTGAACGCAATTTGCCTAGTTGGAGTTTTGCCCACATTGCAGTTTGACCACCGAGCATTATGCCTAAAACGCAAAGTGACCACTTATATATATATATGTAGGTTCGGTTTCTTCAGATTCCCGAAGGGCAAACAGACCAGAAATAGGAGCCCCGCTCCTCGGGGCTCCGTCAATATCGCTAACGTAACCTCAAAACGACGAAAATGTGATGTAGGCATTTTGTGTTTTAGGCATAATGCTCGGTGGTCAAACTGCAATGTGGGCAAAACTCCAACTAGGCAAATTGCGTTCAGGACCGTCTGAGACCAACCCTAATAAATATTTATATAATTTTTTGTCGATTCGGACTTTCGAAATAAAACAATAATTAGAAATAGATAGATTCCTAGTTTTACAGCACACAGAGTGACTAGTGACTTCAATTCAATAACAGAATATAACAGTTTAGTTTTAGAACGCGGTGATTCCGGCAGTGACACGTTTCGAACTTTTTGAAAAAGCTCTGGCATGTAGGTATGTACATTGCCAATTGTGACAGTCATTCAACATTCCCACGAAAATACAATTTTAAGTACCACGGGTACATTGTGTATACAATCATACAATGAAGCTTTAAAATTAACCATATATCCACATATGGTCAGCACGTAGCGTAATTTGTCCATATACCGTCAACACGTCGGCCGCCTGGGTGACGATACGACGACTGTAATGTTGGTGTGTGTACTAAGGGTTCTGTATGTGTACGCGCCGTGGCCCGACGACCAACATAAACAGTACATTAGTATAAAAGCCCATTCCGGAGGTCATAATGAAAGCAAAATACGTGAACCGAAAGTTTTTTTTGCGATTCATACATTTCTATGATGATAAATTCGTTTTCTCTTATCTAAAGTAAAACTTTTTGGATAGGTAAGTACCTATACGTTCATTTATAAAGGGTAGGAGACTCACATTATTTCCACGTAAGTAGTTTAATTTAGCTTTAGCAATACGATTAAAGGGATAATATTCTTTTCTATTTTAAGTCGATTGTAAATAATCGACACACCAACACATATGTTTGTACCGCCGACGTGGATTAAAGAAATCGTATTATATTCCCAGCATTTTTAATTTGCCCTAAGGAACACTACTTAAATACATGTTTTTAATTACATCCATTTATTGAGAAGTAAAAACAACCAGTTTATTATTACGTGTAAATAGCTTTTTTTTGGGAGAGCGTTCAAGCGCCGTGTATCAAAGTTCGTAATATAAGTTTATAAATTGAGGGGTTATTATCGCATCAAGCCGGATTTAAAGAGCCTGAGTTTCGAATTAGCTCATTAGCAGAGGTTAGGTACTATAAAATCAATTCAAAGTTCTCATTAAATAAAACGATTTGAAGGGATTTTATCGCGTATATTGTGTATAAAATACTTCCCGACGTTGCAAAGTTCTTAGTTCGACTTTGGGTAAAAATTGTTCAGTTGGCAAATAAAACAAAATTAATATTAGTATGTGATTGGTCCACGTCTACTCGTCGTATGCAGAAAAAAGGTTATACACTATCTAACGAACTTCCCGACTGTTTTTTCGGTGTTAGTCAGATAATCCAACTGTACAAATTACAAAAATGTACAAATGGCGAGTTTAATACTATATGGAATTCTTTACCTACCTTAGATTGCAAGAAAAAAAAGTTCTTGCATGGTATCAAAAGTACAGCTGAACAGAAGTAAGTTCCAAAGTCTTTACTTCGAAATAATTTTACGTGTTTCATGCAATTAAGCAATTTTTACACACGACCCGCAAACGCGTCAAAACCCCCCAAATTTTAACCGGAAGCCGTGCGTTATCGCGCGCCACTGTGGGGCTAAAACAAAGCGTTTCCTCCAAAAACAATCAAACGCCGCCTGCGCACGCCGAGCCAGGGAGCTTACAAAGCTCGCCGGCTGAGCTTTGCATACATTACCGGTAGTGTTTATTTAGTGAGGCCAAGGTTTTAGGCTGATGTAAGTTGTTTACTTATGTGTATGTATGTTTAAATTGTGGTGGTTGTTGATTGTAGGCACTAATGCGAGGAATTAAAGGCGGTGTAAACTGTTATAATAATAATAATAATATTCTTTATTGCACCACAAATAACAGAGAATGTTATTAGGTTATACAATACAATACAATACAAATATTCTTTATTGCTCACCAGACATAGTAAAAAATAAAAAAGAGGTAAGTTAAACATAAACAATGGTAGACAACAGGCGGTCTTATCGCTAAAAAGCGATCTCTTCCAGACAACCTTTGGGTGGTGGAGACGATGCAAGAAAAGATAAGATTTGAGTAGGTGAAAACAGAAAATAAGAACAACTTAACTATAAGAAAGACTATACACTTACATAAATACATATATATATAAACCTACATACACATACAATAACTAAATGGCATATGGTTATTTATTTCCAAAAAGCTTACAGCAGCAGCAGATTACAGCATAGCCGTACTGGGTTGCTCACGATATTGGTAGCGGATTGCCCCGGTCGGCGATAACAAAAACAATATAAGATTAACTTACATAGTTCGGTCTTAATTGCTAAGTACCTTATTTTCTACTTCTTAATCAATCAACCAATTAATATTTGATTCGTTCATCACAGGTACATAATAATATTTAAGGGACAGCTATGACGTGCCTTCTGGCGTACGAAAAAATTGGTTCTTGATTACAAACTATCCATGTAAACAAAAGTATTGCCAATACAAATCAATATAAGAGGAATGGAACGAGTCCGTAACAGTGATTTATAAGAAATATTAAAAATGTGTGGGTTAGGGTCTCTGTTTAACAACGATTGTTTATGTTATTTCTGTGAGGGTAAAAATAGGTGACATAATGGATGCGGGGGGGGGGGGGGGGGTGCAGGACCGGTCAGTGTGACACTCTTTGGGACAGGCCTTTCGGCTGATAATGATGATAATGAGGAACAGGTGATTGAGTTCTAGTAGCTTAGGGACATTTTAATTGGTGGTTTCAGGTTTAGCAGAAGGGGGTGTTAAAACAGTGAATACTAGGTAATGTTTTGGGCGGAAATCATGGTATTCTAGTATTGTTCATGGATATAATTTGACAGCTAATGTCATCACTACAGAGGACCACAAAGTTAGACCAGAAGAGGCAAAGACTAATGTGATGTGTGATTAAACTTAACTGTGATTGATATCGACATGGCTTAGTTAGTTAATAATGTTGAGAACTCTTTCAGACAACCTTACACTACTTATGACTCCTCTTATTCATAACACATATTCAGCTGTCAAATTTTGTCTTCGGTTGACTGCTTAATTGATACGACTAACAAAGGCACACGTGACGGCTCGCCGTCGTGACGACTTTCGACGTCGTGACCGAAAATACATCATCCGCGTTGAATATTAAATCGATGACATACAGACTGATTGGGGTATTAATTATTCTGTAAGCGTATCAGTGTTACACTGAATAGCGCGCAGATCGATATAAATGTAACTACCTCAGTACCTGAGGTTATGGCGTCAAACATACCCTCAACAAAACCGAAGCGAGTTTAGTTGCTGGAGGGCAATCTAACTAGACATTTCGATACTAACAAGATAATTATATTATTTATTTATTTATTTAAACTTTATTGCATAAAAGAAAACTTATCGTACAAAAGGCGGACTTAATGCCATATGGCATTCTCTACCAGTCAAACCTTAAGGCAAAGCGGAAAAAGATTGTGGGCAGTGCAAGTAACAACAACAAAAAAATACATTACGGTATTAATACATACATACAACATATTTACACAAATACATAATTATACATAAATAAAATAAATAAATACATATCCAAATAAATATACACTACATGCATACTTACAAGCGAAATTTTCAAACTTGTAACCTACTACTACTCGGATCTGCCAGCAAAAAAATTACGCACAGATTTCTTAAAAAACGAATTTGCTCGGGGCTTTCCTTATCGCGATATTATGTAGGTAATGAGTAGCGCTCACTCGATTCACGCGCGCTGTACTACTTGTTTTTGAAATCATAGTGGTATGCGATATGCTAAGGTGAATATAACCCTTAACAGAGGGCTTGCTGGAATTGGAACCAAACTTTCGTGTAAGGATCGAAATTACTTCAGCCAAAGAAAGGCTGGGAAATCCAACCGGCCCAGAACTTCACCAGTTCGGGGCCGAACGTATAGCACAAACTGACGTCATTGGCGCTCATGATCCCTAATGACCTCACTTTGACAAATTTGGGCCATAAATACCAGAATGTATTGTATTTTTAACTATTCCACTAGAGTAGCTACTCCAGTGAAATAGCCCCTACATTAACTTAACTAAAGCTACTCGTACCTATACCTATCCCAACTAAGAAAGCTATTGATCGTTTTCATATCCGTAGGTACATACCGAACTATATCACGGGTATCTCACTGCGACGTATTTTTATTTTCCATGGGTAAGTTCGATGAAAATGTACGAGAATTATGCGTACGTACCTACGTGTATATCATATACTTAAGTTGAAATATTGTCAATCGCGTACAGCCAATTGAGCTAATTCACGTTTTCCCATTTCAACTACTTTTATTATTTCTTACTAAGGTTTAGAATAGAATGAATTGTGTTATGGCTTTATTCACTTTTTGCGGTGTATTAAACTGTTATTAGCACGTCTGTGGATCCGAATGGGCAATAAGTAGATGTTGTAAAAATGAGACAGGTTTTCATTGAAAAAAACATATAGCCTTAAAGTTTTGGATTGAAATCAAACTTGCATATGTCACGCGCTCGTTGTTTTGCTCGTGATAGGAGGAGTGCTCAATAAATGTTATTTCAATTTCAATCCAATACGTTTAGTCTGATAGACCCCACATGTCATGCCCAAATGAAACGTGCCGCTAAATGTTTGATGGATTGTTTTACAAATTCCAGTTTGCGTACTCAAAAGCTTTTGGTCAATCTTGATCAATTTTAAATGTCGAATGTGAGACCCGATTCGAGGTTCAACGTGTATGTCGTAGAGGTATCGCTACTCTTACGTTTCTGACTTCCAAAATAAGAAAAAGAGAGATACGAAAGAAAAGCGATATCCTAAAGACATCGCATCGGTTATTAGGAGTCGCGGTCCTGTACTAGTAGCTAGGTATATGCGGGAGAAAGATATAGGACTCGCTCACATCACTACCATTATGCTTTCATGCAAGTGGAATACAGGCTATGAATAATATTGAATAAAATCCGTTGAGCATTAGCCCTCTTCCAATAAACAAGGAATCTGTTAAAAACGGCTTCGTACAAATTAAATTTTGATTTTGAATGATAACCCAATCTCAAGTTGTATTATACCTGCCATTCCCATTTGTCAGGCGTCAGAAATTAAAAACATAATCAGTTTCGGACAAGCCGTATGCGTGTCGTGTAATTAGTGCAACAAAAAGAATGGTAAATTACCAACCACGCCCTGCTATACTCACAATCTGTCTCATTCACCTCAGCCATCACTAGTATAACTAGGCCCTGAAATTAATAACCAATACGTGTAGTCGGACGTCCAAATTATGCTGGTTTATCTCAGTGTCGGTAAGCACAGTGAATAATTTTAGTCAGCTGCCATGGCAGTCAGACATATCAAATTAAAAAGTTAATGGTCAAAACAACTAAAGGGCCATATTCTTGACGTTTTAATAATACCTCGTGACATTGTGGTTAGATGGCTAATGTAAGGCGGTCGTGACACCAGTGAAACCTTTGTTAATTTTAAGTTAATTTATTATTTGAATTGCATAATCATTTTAAGAGTAATCATTGAAATCGTTGTGAATACTGCCTCAACAATTCTTGCAGTAGGTAAGTTTTTCGAAGAGGATTAATCGACCATTGGAGTTGCCCAAATTAAGAATTGCCGAAAGGTGTTTGCCAACCTTTGTACACAAAGTACTTTTGTGTGGATAACATATTTAATTGACAATGTTTCGTTTGAATATTCGTGCAATAAACTAATTTTCACGCCGGTTTATTTGATCAGGCTGTGACGTATTCTGGGGTACTATTAAACATAATGGTCACAAATTGACGGTAAAATTGGTGTAAATTTTACGGTTTTTAAATCTTCCTGTTAATGGCGTTCTAATTGTAGTTTTTAACTATCTCGTCGTAAAAATGGATGTTGAAATATGTTAGGTGTCTTTGTCTTTTACCATACATGACAAAATCTTTATTAAAATATTTAGTTTAATAATGTTTTTTTTAGATGAATACATTTTTGAACGAGCGAGCGAGCGAAGCGATCGAAATTCTCTGTTTCAGCTTGGGACAAAATTCTTTCGTATGTCCGGATCTCCAGTTGTCCGGCTGTTCTCTTCTACAGGTCACTTTTCTCAACCGATTCTTGTGAAATTTTGTAAGGGAGGAAGTTCAATAATTATACAGAATTGTTTGCTTGTTCGCATAATCCACAAAAAATAAGAAAAAAAACGCTCGCGACTTTGTCAGCTCTCAGAGCCATTAATCAACGAACGAATTCAAACTTTTTAAGGCGCACGGTGGTTTAACAGTAATCGTTTTCCGGAAAAAAGCTAATTAAATAAATCTAATGGAATTTTAGGACGATTACTTACCCTTTACGTACTGTACACACACGCCTACTCGTATAAGGAATTCGGGTTACTTACGCCCTTTTAAATAATAAAGTCACTGGAGTGTTAATGTGAGGCATCAGTAGCCATTACTTTGAAGACCACCGGCCGACCGAATATCAACAAACTAACGTTTGCAGCTGGCTAACAGAGACACCAACCACTTCATACACTAAGTTATACGTAAGGCTTGATCACAGGTCGAAAATGAGATGCACGAGTAACTTTGCAATGCTATATTTCAGTACATCTACAAATTACTTTAGCAAGCTCATGTCATCGCAAACTGTGCTTTATTGCGTGTAGTTAGAGTTTACTTACTTCAACACCAAAGGGCTTATTGAAAATGTATAGTATTAGATTAACAGGAGTAGATAAAATAAATTAAATGCTTTTCAATATTTTATGTCCCACGAAGTAATCTTTTGGGTGAAAGAGTACTCTCACGTTTATTGCTGTTTCGGTATAACAGTTACAGACATAAAGATAATTTTATTGCTCTATAAAGCTACTGTTGAGTTAAAAAAGTATTAGTAGTCGGTCATGTAGCGTAACTAAAAGATTCTGTTATGATTGACGGTCAAATAAATTCAGATGAAGCTTGAGGAGTCATTTGAGGTACTGATTTAGATTGGATATGTTTCAGAAATGATTTCAGTTTTTTTTAAATTAACTTTATTTACTCAGTTGGTTTGACGTTTGAAACGTATAATCTGTGTAAGAATGTTTTCAACTCATCACACATATGCCTTTACATTCTCATCGTAAAATGTTATACCATGTCGTTAGATCTCATTCCATTTTGCGTCAGTACCTAACAAAGTAAAATAATCTGTTAGTTCAAAAAAGCCTTATAAGATCAAATTAAAAAACCTCTTAGCCGAAATCTGTCTACACATCACAAAACAAACTCGCTGCCTCACAGCGCGCTCATAATGTATTGAGATGACAGCTCGAAGGCTCCTGTCATTTTTAACGCACAGTGGCGCTGCGAAGCGGACAAAAATCAACGGCGGCACCCGTCTTCCTTGTCTTTCCTCATAAGTTGGAAAGGGACTAAGCTAGTGTAATCTGAGTAGCTAATCATTTGACGCGCAGGCCCACCGGGCACTTATCGCCATGAAATCTGATACGGGATTGTCGGCCATTTTAATTAGATGGGATGTAAAGAGTTTTTAAGGTGAAGGATGTTAAGCGGCCAAAATTAAGCCGGCAGTGAAGTAATGAGGTATGTTTGATTAGGTTAGTTCAGTAAACACTGATGTTGATTTGAAGAGTAGAAGAAGGTACACATGAAGCAATGTTGTCCGAAAGGAAGACGTTTATTTAGTGATCGACCCTTTATTTAGAATCGAAGGTAAAATGTCGTAAGTACTTTTGATTTCGACTGTATCCGTGATCTCATGTAAGTACCTATTGATAGCCTATGTGATAGACTGACCAAATCAGTGCCGCGGTAGACGCACCCCTACATGTGCACAAGGAAGGTGATCTTGAGAAACGAATGGCGAGTGATTGTCAAGCTTGCCACTAAACCCAAGAGTGGAGCGACTGAGAAGAAATATCTGTTTAGAATGTTTATTTCGTTTTGAAATCGATTTTCATAAATTCATTCTTTTTAAACGGGTACCTGCCTATGTATATGTCAGTACTTTTAGAGGTTTATCGGAAACGGATAGATATATAAGCAGCCACAAATACACACCATGAATACATAAGCCACAAAACGAATAATTCTAACAAATTGCCACAAGTACGTTTTCTAACTATAACCAATACTTTGAACGATGAGGCTTCAAAGAGAAAATTGTTCACAACGCAATAAACAGTAAAGTTCTGAAATACGAGATCGCGGATTACCGCAGACCACCCGGTGAGCTGTATTGTTGGCCCTATCGTCCGTCAGGCGTGTGACAAGGACGGGACAGGATATGTGGCTGTGATTGCTTCATTGAGTTTAACGATTGCTATTTTCTGAGGTTCTTCATTTGACGACCGGTTTAGCACAGTGGGCCCTGCCTACGAAGCCGACGGCTCTGGGAGCTAATCCCTCGATGAGATGAAAGCCCGACCTGCGGCAATATTTTACAACTATGACAATGGTGTCCTGGCATTGCCCACACTGTTCTCGCAACTCACGCAATAAATTTGTAACTAACCTCTATCTTTTTATGCATGACTGTATGTGTTCTGAACAATAATAATAATAAAAAAATATATATATTGGTTAGTGCTAGTGAGTCACCTACGAGCACACCTGCGCCAACTAAGGAGATGAGAGGAGTCGCCCTGGCCTAAATTGACAACATTTCATTTTTTTAAGTGGGCCATTATATGATTTAGTTCGATAGAAAATTAAATTAAACAGGGCAGTAATGAACATGGATAGGTATTTGTTTCTGAGTCTTGAATATTTCTATGTATTTGTATTTAAGTAAGTATTTCAATGTATGAAATATATTATCGTCTAGTAGCCAAAACACGTGTTTTATTGAACGTATAAGGGGCTGGTTCGATTTGTGTAAGACTGTCCTCTAATATTAATAGCAACATTTAGTTAATGCTTAGCCCACGCGTGCGTTTTTGGACCAATGTTGCTAGTTTAAACATTCAAGCGTGAAATTAAACACAGGAGGATTCAAGGAGTGGTTGATAAAGTGTTAAAACCTTAACTTTACAGAATAAAACGTAAAAAATACAACACGACCGCAAGGATCATGTATCCAATTTGAAGATCAGCCACTGGTGTAAGCAGTATACTTACTTTTTAACTTGACAGGTTTCTGATCACTTGGTCAGGTCAGGTTTCGGTCGAGATCTCTCGACATTTCGACGGAAAATAATACCTACACCAGTTTGGAAAATAATACCTACACCAGTTTCTAGTATTTTTTTTTCCTATTCTTCCAAAGAACGTGCGTCTATTAGCGACGAAATAAAACTACATTTTTGTAATTCTTTGTCACCACAGATAAAAACATTCGTTCTACGATTTTAAGAACTTTAAGGTCAGCCGGGGCAATCGCGCCGGCGGGGTAAGAGCAACTACAATAAAAATATCTATATCTACAGATGTTATACACTTAACCAAGCAACATTAACATCTGAGGGGTAATCACGTAAGTAACGTTTTGAATGCGCGTTAGGGCAGTCCAACAATCATTTTTCCATATAAAATTTGACATTTAGATCTACTTAACGTACGTACAATGCGTTAAGTGATCGACCTGCTGGTCGTTTTAGTTTGTTGCATGGTTGTAAGATGTCGTTAGGTTATTCGTCGTTATATTAAGGTAAGTGCACTTACTCGGCTGGCGCTTTTGCCCCATCATCATCACTATCATGAATCATGGCATCCCGACTAACCTTAATTTACTTCAGAACTAAATTAAATCCAAACTAGAAAATTTTAATCGCTTACCCAAAAAATACTAAGTGCCCACCTTTAGTATTATTACTGGCATAAAAGACAATGGCACATCAAAACCGAATTTTGATGAACTATTAGTATTTTAGATGTGCAAATTCAAATCAGTATTTTTAGGTTATTCGTTTTTTTTATGTGCCTTTAAATACTAGGTATTAAAATAGACGATAAACTTTTCCTTGCCTGCGCATCACACCCATCAGTTGTGATCCGTCGCGACATCGTTTTATTACAATCAAGGTAGGTATTTTTTTACACTTTACTGCTATAGCCTTGGAAAACATAACGACATCCAAGCTAACAATATGTCCCATACATCCTCAATCAATTTGGCAACAGAGCTATAAAACATTTCGTCATAATACCCAATAATAAACTAGCATTAAAGTGAAGCCGCGGGCGGTCACAATCGGCATCTCATTAATTAACGTATACTAATCCAAAAATATTTCTTTGCAAGTTTTAAACACGTTACACGATTATTGCACTTATTTCAAAGTGCTAAAGGTGACTATAGCGTGATTTTTTTCGAGTTAGTGGTAATGATGTATTGGATATTTAGTAATTATGGCACAGCGGGGGTAACGGCTTTATCCGTGTCTGTGGAAATCGTGGCAAATTACTTATCGTTTTTAATATCGCCGCCTTTAATTGTTGTGTGAAACATCTGATGAAAGGTGACCTACCATTGTCACTGAAACGTAGGTTCATGGACAAATGAACATGTGCATACTTCCAGTTCTCATCTACGGTGCACAGACTTGGTCTTTAACACAAGCTTAGAAGTTCAAACTCGGGGTTTGCCAACGTGCAATGGAGCGCAGCATATTGGGTGTGACATGAATGGATCGTATCCGAAACACCACGCTGCGCTGCGCTCACAGGCTCAAATTGCAGACGTAGCTCGAAAAGCGGTCAAGTTAAAGTGGGACTGGGCTGGTCACGTCTACCGCATGCCCGGCGAGTTATGGGCAAATACCCGTAACGCCACGAAGTGGAAACCTCAGAACTTGAAAAGGAGACGTGGCAGACCACGTCGGCGATGGCAGGATGAGTTGGACTCCTTTACCAAACTCCTTACTAAAATAAAAACACTGTAGTCCAAGGACGCTTGCAGCTCCAGAAGCGTGCAACAGTGCAAACTATGGTGCCTTGCCATTTAATAATGAAACACTTTCACGAACAACTTTCACATAGTCAAAGAAAATAATACTTGTGTGTATTGTAACAATAATTTTAAAATTGGTCCTCTAATGAGGAGGTTCTGAGGTGAAAACATAAAAATAAAGTCGAAATGAGAATACTAAATTCACTTGATACAATTTCCTGCGTAAAACAACTCGTCGAACATTCCGTTACATTCATTTGCGGAACTGCACTTATGAGAATTTGAAGCATTTCAATTTATGTGTTCAGTAAGTTCCATTAAGTTTTATAAATAGCATGTATTTAACGATCGCCAGCCTTTAGAAATAAAACAACTTGGCAAAACTACAGTGCTTTCAACCTCAACCGCTTAACCAAGCGTTAAACTATTCACACGGTGAATTTTGATTCACTTTAATTCAAGAGCTTATATTATTTCTATTAGAACAATTCGCAACCAAAAACTTATAAAGGCTCCACACTTTACACGAAAACCTAGTCTAATACTTACGTAGTAGGTTCATTTTGACTTGAAGGAAAAATGGGGCTTGGTACCTTATTGAAACGCATCTTTTAATCCTGACATTATCCCAAGATGGTTGCTCGTTAGGTACATCACCTCTAATTGCAATGTCAGCCAAGTCGGCTGCAACCTTATCTTACATCTTTGTCGTACTTCGAAGGAGTAAAAGAGAGTGCTATTAATTATTACCAACGTCCGTCCATATGTCAAGACCCTTTGACGTTTCTGTATGACGGTCGTCAGTGCCTTGATGATAGTATAATAAAAGAGATAATAATAGGGACTCTTTAGATTGAAAAGTAAAATTGCCGGTAGTCAGATACTTAGCGTCCATTAAAAGTTGTATTAATTTGAAACCTTGATTGCCTTGAGAAAGATAAATGAAAAACTCAAATCAAACAGTTGAAGATTAAAGACGCATCCAAGCCAGCGAACGAAAAAACCGTAGAAATCCCGTAGAAGTAGCGTCGCATAATAGCCCCTCGGAATTGGTGCCATTGCCTTTATACGCAGATGAGGGCAGGGTCTCAAAAGGATGCTAGGCAGCCGTTCAAATCAAACATGCGCATACCAGGTTTTAGGCACGTCTTTAGGAAGTGTAAAGACTTCGTATTCTATGGTTTTTCAAGCGCTCTAATGACAGTCCTAAAACATAAAATGGAGCGAGATTGGGAGATAAATGACCAAAATTTTCTTGCCTTATCTATATCTATAATATAGCCGGTAGGATTCGCCGTGTTGACAGCTGAAGGAAACAAATTCCCTCGCTCTCAACACAACGCATCCTCGGGAGCTCTGGCGACCTTGCTCCAGAAACACACTACTACAGAGCAAATAGTACTCAGGCCGCTGTGGATGTACACCATAAAAGTAAATTAATTCATCCTATCAGCCGAAAGACGTCCACTGCTGGACATAGGCCTCCCTCAAAGAGGGCCAAAGTGACCGATCCCGCGCCACCCGCATCCAGCAGACTCCCGCAACCTTTACCAGGTCATCAGTCCACCTTGTCGGGGGCCTAACCACGCTGCGCCTTCCGGTAAGTGGTCACCAATCGAGAACTTTTAAATTAAATAGTATATGAAATATTTAACGTGAAGGAAAGGTATTAGCCTAAATAATCAAGCGGCGGTCGTGGGCTCGAATCTTGGCTCGCACCGATGAGTTTTTCGGAACTTATGTACAGAATATTTACCGTTAGCTTTTTGATGAAGGAAATATCGTGAGGAAAATCCCAATAAGGTCTAAAATCAAATCAAAAATCAAATCAAAACATTTATTCGTGACAAACACAACATCGATTAAAAGAAATAATAATAAAAAATAAAACACATTTTTGCCACAAATTTGTCTAGTTTTCCCTCTGGCTTGGAAGGTCAGACGGCAGTCGCTTTCGTAAAAATCTTGGGACTAATAGGAGTCAAAGTGGACCCCGGGCTCCTTTAGGGCACAGCCGGGAGTAACGCTAGCAGGATGATGAAAATACCAACACTTTATTTTTCATTATTTTTACTAAACGGGACTTAATCGCGTATAATTAACTTATTTACCTCACTGAGGTCTTCCGACGTTTCGGATGTGTTGCAACATCCCTGTTCACGGGACAACTGGCTTGAGCGGGTATCAACATCCTTGCTGCGCGGGTTTTCCGAACTACCCGCATTTTAGCCCAAGCATTTTATTTTCATTAGTATGGAAAAAAATGAAATTTGGAAATAATTCATAACAGCAGCTTTTTGTGTGTAAATGATATATTATCATTTTAGTAATGACGTAGACTCAAAGTCCACCAAAATATTAGTCATCAAAAATCGATATTTAACCAATTCCTGAAAAAAGAGGAAAAATATTAATAGATAATTAATTTTTGTTTTGGTTTACAGGAGCTCTTCAAGAATAATCAATAAATCACACAAAAAACATAATGGATGTGTCATTTATTTTTATATATTTACTTCCCGATGAAAATTTCGGTGGATTCTTAGATAAGGCATCTTAGAATAACATTTGAAAATTAAACAAACAAAAAAACGCTGTTATAAATTAATGTTTGAAAAAAACTTAATTTTCCTGGGGTATTTGGTCTTTATTAACGGCATCAAATATAATGACAACCAAAAATGCTTTGATAACCTAAGCTCTTTTACCAAAAACGTAGTACTGAACACCAATAACATACTGAGCACCAATAATAATAATAATAATGGGATGTGACGGCCCCATCGCCCACCAGATTTCTGGTGCAATCAGTCAACGTAAGGCAGCTTGTGGCGGGCTGTTAGGGAGTAGCGACCCTACGTACCTGAGTGCTCCTGGGGGTGTCCTGTGGTCAGGCTGAGCCGATCGGGTGGTTGGTTGGACAGGCCCTCCGCCTCTGGCTTGCCTTTATTGGCCGTCCAGAGTGGAGTCGCAAGAGCTGTTGCTCGAGGGTAGATGTGGACACCTAAGTGGCGAGTTGGCTATATGTTTAAAGTCCAGTGCCGCCTCTCTACCCCCCCAGCTCTCGGACCGGTGTTGCCCTTAGGCCATTTTTTAATGTCGCTATTAATAGGGGCCCATCTAGCAGTTAGCGAGTCACCGTCTGCCAGAGATAAAGATTGAAACAGTTTTATTAGGCAGGCGTCCGATGTTTCACCCAATAGCCCAGCCACTAGTCCATCATTTCAACCCAATAACCCATTTTATTTAGATTCCATCAACCATCAATAGTCCCTATACACCCCAGCGGGTGCTGTCTCTGTGTGCGTCCCATGACACGGCCAGGGACAGCATCCGCTCGGTGTACTCCTTGCATTTCATTAAATTGTCAAAAGGGCCTCTACGTGTTGGTTCAGTTGGTACTTTGTAGGTACCTAGCTCCACGCACGCCTCCCAAAGGTCCGGGACATCATTGTCCCGTGAACGGGAAAGACATACATAATAATTCTACCATTACAATAGTTTTAGTAACGACAGCACATTAAATTGTATTCAAACATCAAATTTAGTAAATGATCACCAAATCTTTGAAACCAAATTAGTACAATTCTTCTGCCTAAATAACCCACTATGATTGCCGTAAAATATATGAATATTACCAAATAAATATATAATGATGCCAAATTTACAAGTGCTACCAAAATCCGAATCAATGCACCCTACTTCCACGTGGTCTTGTCTGTCCTACCCCTAGAGTGTATATGAAAGCCCGCGGAGCCAGAAGGTCGCGAAGGAGGTCCTGAGTTGAACGGGGTGCACGAGGACCAAGTGAAGCGAGTGGGGGAAGGTGGCGAGCGAAGTGAGCCGGCGACCTCCCGAGCGGAGCGTAGGTCGAGTGCGCTCGTGAAATGAAGGGCCGACGAAGTGAGTTTCTGGCGGGAGCCCGGGCGGACGGCGGGAGACTGAGTCCTAAAAACGAAAGCGGGGCTCCGTCGAATTTAGGAAATTATTTTACTATTTATTATAGCATTTTCTTTAAAAAAATGAAGAAGGAAGGAAGATGTTGTAATTTGGGTAATTATTTCACATTAATAGGAGATACAATTTTGGTGATCATTTACTAGTTTTGGGTTAGCAATGATTTATTAGGATAGCATTTTCACTATTTCCGACGTTTCGGATGTGTTGCAACATCCATGGTCACCGGGATGTTGCAACACATCCAAAATGTTAGGGTCCTACTGGGACTTAAATTAGTGGACTGTAAATTCGTATAGGCTGGTTTATTCCGCCTTAATTACAAAATGGGATACCCGGCCAAACAAAAGTAAATTTAAATACGAGAGTCGTCCGTTGCCGGTGGGGTTCGTGAAGCCGAGTGTCGCTCGCGTGTCGCCGCGCTCTACGCGACGGTGACGTCGCGCTGTGTCCGCCGCCCGCGCGTCTCCTCCCGAGCGCATGTCGATCCAGTTCTCAACATGCTCCCCGGGTTGAAGTATGGAAGAAGACTTCAAAAATCTGGAAGGGGACAGATGTTATTAAAGGCCCTTCTAATGGTACCTCTCCTGGTCTTCAGTTCAGCAACTCTAGTGACGCCATCGTTGCCTGGGTACAGCTGAATGACGCGCCCTAGGGACCATAAAAGTGGTGGAAGAGCCCGTTCCTTTATCAGATCCAGCGAACCAAGTTTCAGCTCGTTATTTGATGTTTGCCATTTCACCTTTTGCTGCAGCTGGCCGACGTATTCAACCGAAAAGCGGTTCCAGAAGTGCTGTTTTATGAGCTGAATCCGCTTGAATCTGTCAAGACGGTTGATGTTCACATCAGACACTGGTGGCTGAGGAATTGACATAAGTGAGCGTCCAAGCAGAAAATGGGAAGGAGTGAGAGCTGTGAAATCGGACGGATCAGTGGAAAATGGGATGAGGGGACGAGAATTCAAAACAGCCTCAATCTCAGTGAGGCAGGTCGCCATTTCCTCATATGTTAAATGAGTGGTTTGCAGCAGTCGCTTGAGATGGTGCTTTGTAGAGCGGACGGCCGCTTCAGCCAGGCCGTTGAAGTGGGGAGTATAAGCCGGTATGAATTTAAATTCGATGCCCTCCTGTGCTACTCGACCCTCGAGGTCTGACTGCGACAAAAACTGAGCTAACTCATTAGATGCACCAACGAAATTAGTTCCGTTGTCGGATGTGATGGTTAAGGGTGTGCCACGACGAGACACAAAGCGTTTTAAGGCGGCTATATACGCTTCGCTGGATAGAGCCGTGACGAGCTCGATGTGGCATGACTTGGTCGAACTGCAGATAAAAATTGCCAAAAAAGACTTAATGAGTCGACAACCTCTACCTTTACGATCTGCTATCAACATTGGACCTGCGTAGTCAACAGAACAATGCAAAAAAGGGAACTCTAAATCCGTTCGTGACGCAGGTAGCTGCCCCATTATGGGTTGAACTGCCTCAGACTTAAATCTGAAACAACGTACACATTTGTTTACTGTGTTTTTTGCAAGATTTGTGCCACCTAAGGGCCAATAAGACTGCTTGATGGTACCTAGCAGCAGACGTGGTGGGGCATGTAAACATTTGATGTGGAAGTGTCTGAATATGATTTTGGTTAGATGGTGCTTACTACATAAAATGATGGGGTGCTTTGTGTCATAACTGTATGGGGAGTTATCTAGTCTGCCACCAACTCGCATGATATGATTAGTATCTAAAAATGGGGTTACTGACAATAATCGATTCTTTTTATGTAGTGCCTTGCCGCCTTTTAAGATCGCATATTCTGCTGGAAACATTTCCAACTGACTTTTACGCGTTATTAAATTTAGTGAATCGTGTAGTTCTTGAACCGAAAGATGACCAGTCAACTTGTTGGTTTGATTCCTGCAATTATGTATAAATCTTTGTAAATATGCTATTATATTTTGTAAGTTAGTTAGTTTAGATTTGTTGTTAATTACATTAGCTACGCGATCTATGTTAGAATCATTATCAAGCGCGAAAGAACAAGTATTCAACTCAGGTAGATCGTGTTTCACGTTTACGTTGGGCATTGTTGGCCATTCAGATTCATTTTCTGATAAAAACGTAGGCCCTGACCACCACAACGATGAACTGCTGATCTGGTCAGCCTTCAGCCCACGAGAAACAAGATCCGCCGGATTGTCTTTCGACGGTACGTAGCTCCACGTGTGACTCCCCGTGCTCTCTTGAATCTCATGTACCCTGTTGCGAACAAAATTTTTAAGATGGGTTGGTGCTGTGCTTAGCCAACCGAGCACGATTGTCGAATCACACCAGAATCTACATTTACTGACTTGTAAAGTTAAAGAGCTTTGTACTTTATTACACAGTCTTGCAGCCATCAACGCTCCACAGAGCTCAAGACGAGGAGTCGTTGTTGGCTTAATTGGGACTATTCTGCTTTTTGAAGTCAAAAGGTGAACCTGGATTGACCCCGTCCTGTCAACGGAGCGGATATATAAGCAGGCTCCGTATGCTCGTTCTGATTCGTCTGAAAAAACGTGAATTTCGTGCGTCACAGAGTCATCAGCTAGAACCCAGCGAGGTACCTTTAATTGGTTTAAAAGAGGCAAAGTGTTGACAAATGCGAACCACATTTGCTTGATTTCCTGCGAAACCTCTTGGTCCCAGGAACATTTCTCAATCCACAGTCTCTGCATCACTATTTTTGCTTCGACAATGCATGGATTCACAAGGCCTAATGGGTCAAATATTTGACTGATGACTGATAATATTTGACGCTTTGTTACTATATCACGAAGTTGAATATTTATCGAATACGATAAAATGTCTGAGTCACAAATCCAATGAAGACCTAAAGTTTTCGATGAAATATTGTTGTTCGTACTCGATATATCCAAAATGTTGTTCGACTCTGAGCAAGGCGATATTTGATTCAGAATATATTTATTATTCGATTGGAACTTTCTTAAATTAAATTGTGCTGATTTCAAAGTCAATATGACTCCCTTGCAAAGTCTGATTGTGTCTTCGATAGTCGATGCGCCGCTCAGAAAATCATCGACGTAGAAATCTCGTTGAACGGACTCTCTGACATCGCTGTCGAGTACACTTGATGCCAAAGAAACCAAACACTTTGTGGCCAAATAAGGGGCGGAAGCCGTGCCAAAGCTCAGGGTATTGAGAGTGTAGGTTTTTAACGGATGCGAAGAGTCATACCTAAATATAATTTGTTGAAGAGATCGCTGTGAAGGGTTCAGCTCGATTGCTCTGTACATTTTCTCAATATCTCCGGTCACGATGTACTTATGCTGCCGGAAACGTAGTAAGATGGAGTACAAGTCTTCCTGAACAGTTGGCCCGACCATTAAAATGTCGTTTAAAGACACACCTGTACTGGAAACCGCAGAGGCATCGAACACCGTTCTGAGCTTCGTTGTAAGGCTGGACTCGCGAAGGACGCCATGATGGGGCAGGAAAAAGTTGACCTGCGATTGACAGCCAGGCGAAGGCTCCTTATTTTCGGTCATATGCCCTAAATGCTCATATTCGCGCATGAATTGCATATACCTGTCCTTGAAAACAGGTTCCCGCTCGAACTTGCGCTCTAAAGATAAGAAACGGTACTTCGCCCGTTGGAACGTATCGCCTAAAACTGCAGGATCTTCCTTAAGCGGCATCGTGACGACGAATCGTCCCTCTTCGTTGCGAGTGGTATTGAGGGCAAAACTTTCCTCACAAGCACGTTCCTCTGGGGACAAAGAGTGCTTGACTTCGACAGTATCGAACTCCCAGAAACGAGCTAAGTCTGGATTGGTCTCCTCGGTCACAAAATGACAAACGGGAGCAGAAGACGGTGACTTAAGGCGGGCAACATACCCTGATACCAGCCTACCCAGCTTAGTTTCGCACAACTTCGGTTGATTTTTACCTAAGTCAATTGAGTTATTGCATAACACGGACCAAAATACGTCGGCCCTGACCAAAATGTCTATTGCTGACGGTACATTGAAGGTAGGGTCAGCTAGACTTATTCCCATTGGAAGAGGAATGTGGCCTATGTCAATATACGATGACGGTAATGACTTCGTTATATGAGGCAAGATAAGACAGTCAACAGTGAAGCTATAATCATTGTAACACGACATTATTTTAAGACTGCAAGACTGTGTAATATTCGTGGTATTATTATTGATACCTGTCACCGTGGAGCTCGCACTACGCCGCGACAAACCCAGCTTACCGCAGAGCGATTCGGTAACGAAGTTTGCCGAACTGCCATTATCAAGTAGCAGCCGAGCAGAGCGCACGTCGCCCGCGCAGTCGAGCACTTTCACGATCGCTGTGGAAAGCAAAACATGCGGCGGAGTAGTATGCTGCGGTATATCGCTAGAGTTAGCGTAATGACTAACGGAAGGCATCGGGGACTCATTCAAATGCTGCTGTGTGCCGCTAGAATTAGCGTAGTGACTTACTGAAGGCATTGGGGGCTCAGGTAACACTGAAGGCTCACGTAAATGTAGAAGCGTGCTGTGCCTTTTCTTGCAATATTTACATGACACCAGTCTGCAATTATTTTCTAAGTGCCCCGGACGTAAACAATTAAGACAGACCTTTGATTCCTTGGCCTTTTGTATACGAGTTTCGATAGAGAGGGCTCTGAATGTTTCACAGTTGAAGAGAAAATGATTTTGGTTGCACATTGGACACGTTAATGCCTTTTTTGTAAATTTGATCAATGGTTTGTTGACATTTTTATTAGGAGTGAAATTATTGTTACTAGTAGCTATAAGCAGGTTAGTACTAGATTTGTAAGAATCAGTTTTATAATTTTTACTTTTACTTTCTTGCAAAGTCTCCAACAAGTCTGCTCTGTTGCAAAGAAACGTAATGAAAATGTCTAACGAAGGATGATTAGTTAGACTATTTCTGTGCTCTTCCCATACCCTATGCGTGACACTATCGAGTTTTTCTGACATCATATGTATGATTAAAGTGCCCCAATGTTGCGTTTGTTCACCTAAAGTGGAAAGTGCTCGCAGATTTTTGTTTGTAACATCTATGAGGCGACGAATAGACGAACAAGACTCGTAACGCATATGCTCAACGTTAAAAAGTTCCCTGACGTGATTAATAATTGAATCTTTTATTATCGTACCTACTGACCAATAACTTCCAAGCGGAGTCATAGTTCTCGCCTTTAAAATCTAAATTATCAATTACGAGCAACGCACTACCCTTTAAAGATGCGCGAAGATAATGCAACTTATTAATGTTATCCATATCATCTCTGGAATGTATTAATGAGACAAAAGTATCCCTGAACTCAAGCCAGTGTTGATAGTGACCTTGAAACACGGGTAAATCTATTTTTGGCAATCTAACACAGTTAAGTCTATGACCACCTGCCTGTGCATCCACGAAGCTCGTCACGGATCCATCCCGATCAGCGTCCACAGGCTTGGACATCGGGCGCGCGCCGAGTAGACTACGCGCTCTCGCCACCAGCTCGTGGTACTTTGTCTCGAATTCTTCCCGCTCCGAGTCCAAGGTTTCCGAAATCATGTCAATGTCATCCTGTAATTTGTCGTAATCGGCGTATAAGGCATCGAACTTACCAAAACGGCTTTCTAAGTCTAATAGTTGTACGGTGCTAGGGTTTATTAATGTACTAAATTCCTCTAGGTATTTATCAAAGATGGTCATTTTACCCTTCATACATCTACGCTTCCTAATAAGCTGTTTGACAGTTTCTTCCGTCGTCATACTAACAGCTGTATCAGCGATAAGCTAAGGTTAATGACTCAAATGAAATAACTTCTTATGTTTTAATGATGTAGCAAAATGCACCGCAGTTACCCTTGAAATATGCACTAAGCAACAGATGGCTAGCGGTCGCTATGCGCTGATACTTAAGAAGCAAGCGAACTGCGTGAAGTAAAAAATCCCGTTATTCGAAACAGATTTAATACTTTAACTAAGCGAAACTAAGCCTTGTAAGCGTTATAAATAAGGATATTGGGTATTTAGTTAGCTATAAACGTTTGCAATAGATTTGCGAAATTAAATAATTAATTGAAATGGCAAAGCGCTCACTAAAATTAAGCTGTTTATGAATTTTAACTTTGTATGAACAAGGAAAGGCTAAGGATAATAAAATGGAACGAACTCACGAATGATCAAACCGTCCAAGAGTGAATCGTGATCGATGATGTGGGCTTTCCTTTGTCTTGAAGATGACTCGAACTTTCGAGGGGTCCAAAGTCCGTTGTAGTGACGACCTCTAAATGACTTCTGCTCTCTGGCGTGTGCGGTTGCTAGGCGAACAAATAGGTACTCGATGAACCGACGATAATGAAGAGGCTTCACCAAGTATCTTCTGTAGCTGAAGACCGCAACTGAAGGGCCACGAGATCCTAGTGGCAGGGCGTGGCGCGGACCGTTATTCCCGCGAATTAAGACGGTGAGATCCTAAAGGACCAATGTTAAGGTCCTACTGGGACTTAAATTAGTGGACTGTAAATTCGTATAGGCTGGTTTATTCCGCCTTAATTACAAAATGGGATACCCGGCCAAACAAAAGTAAATTTAAATACGAGAGTCGTCCGTTGCCGGTGGGGTTCGTGAAGCCGAGTGTCGCTCGCGTGTCGCCGCGCTCTACGCGACGGTGACGTCGCGCTGTGTCCGCCGCCCGCGCGTCTCCTCCCGAGCGCATGTCGATCCAGTTCTCAACACAAAACGTCGGGAGACTTCAGGATAATAAGATTATAGATCTAAAGCGTTCGACGTCGCAGATCATGAAGTTCTGCTTAGTAAACTTCGACATTATGGCCTCGAAGGTCCTTCACTGGCGCTAGTAACAGACCTGCTGCGGAAGAGAACGCAGGTTGTCGTTGCGGACAGCGGTCGCGTAAGATCAGACGCAATAACCACAAGTATGGGCGTGGCACAGGGATCCTCCGTGTCAAATATCCTCTTCTCGTTACTGCTGAACGACCTGCCTGACGCCATTCACAGTGGAGAGACATACATGTATGCTGATGATGTCGCGGTTGTCGTGTACGCCTCAACTTATGAAGAGCTTGAGGATAAATTAAATTTGACGGCCGCATCGGTAGCAAACTGGTTTGCTAACAACGGCCTCATTTTAAATACGAGAAAGACTCAGCACATAGCCTTCGATCTGTCTGGCCGCCCAGTGAAATCGCTGTCAGTATTGGCTGCTGGTAATATCATTGACCAAGTCTCCAGCTCAACATTCCTGGGTTTTGAACTAGACAGTGGCCTGACCTGGAGTCTACATATTGATAAGGTGTGCACTAAATTGTCGACGGCCTGTTTTGCCCTAAAACGGCTGGCGCGAATACTTCCGATGGAAATGGTGCGGGCCTGCTATTTTGCATCGGTACATGCGCACCTGCAGTACGGAGTCGAGCTGTGGGGTGGAGCCGCCGATTGGCAGAGAGTTTTTCGCCTGCAGAAGCGTGCAGTACGTGCAATAGCGCGCGTCTCACAAACAAACTCGGCAAAACCAATTTTTAAAATGCTAGGTATATTGACGCTACCTTCACTTTTGACACTGCAAATGGCGGTCACTGCTCGCGATGAAGTGGACACACTGTGTTTAAAGGACGTCCCACGTAGGTACGCGACCCGCAGTACGCGCGCAGGAAAGCTGCCCCTTGTATCGCACAGACTCGCGAAGTCAAAAAAACTCGCCCATATCATGGGTCGCAAGGTATACAACCACCTCCCAGGCGACATTATTGCTGCTCAGAGTAAATCGGTATTTAAGGCAAAACTTAAAAAATGGCTAATCGAGCAGGCGTTCTATGACCACAAGGAATTGTTTTGTCCTAGTCCCAGTGTTGTGTATTAAAAAAAAAAATTGCTAATGTACCGTATACATACATTACAATTTATTAATTAACATATTCGCTGACATGTTATATTTATAAACAATCCTTGTAGTGTAATAAATATTCTATAATAATGTAAACGTACTTCTGACATGTAATTTATATTACCAATAAATGGAAATTATGATTATGATTATGATTATGATTAAGAAGTTATAATTTGGGTTATTATTTCACATTAAAATGGTGATCATTTAGTATTTTTGGCAGTAAAAAGTATTTTTTTGGCGTTATATTTTATTATATCTGGTGGTCCGTTAAACATATGCCTTTATTAACCAGTTGAACAATAGGGTTGTCACCCGGCCGACACACAACACTAATAATGTCCGGTGATATAAAGGACGATGTTTTTTGACGCTGGGATTTAAACCTCAGTGTAACCTTAGGTAAATAAATAAGGTAATTATACGCGATTAAGTCTCGTTTAGTAAAATCTATGTGGGAGAACCGTGAATGTTTAAATCAATATACTTTCTTTTTCGTTCTTATTGCTATAAGGTTCATAATTAATAAAAATACGTCTGCTATTTGCTATTCGTAATGACACAGTTGACATAAATCATAGTGATGTAACTGATTGACTATACTTACTGTCGAATATAAAAACAACAATTTACATATTTATCTCACATTTCCACGTGTCCTAAAGTAAATTAATGACTCAATCGGCTTTCATGAATATTATTAATTTAAACATAATAATAATAAACTTTTATGTAATGTATCTAGTTTTGTCTATTTGCTAATTAATTAATTATAAAGTGTTTTAATTGAAAGCTAAATGGTGAAATTATTATAATATTCTTGGGTAGCTTAGCTCACACAGTTTGTTGACATGGAATATTGTCAGTTATAAAATAAAGAATAGGCCGATAAAGCGCTTTCACGCTGCAATGTAAGAGGAAAAAATAAAATATATCTTAGGCAATGTTTATAGTTTGCTAATATTGTACCTATTGATTCGGAATTATATTTCATTGGAATAAACCTAAAAAGTCGTAAGTCAGACTCAGTACCAAAACAAAATAGAAATTTTTATTTTATTTTATTTTTATTTAATTTAACACTTTCATATCCTGCTAAATTCAAGCGTCGTTAAAAGTGTCAAAAGTACCTAAGATTTTTGCGTTGACTGAATGAAACTACAATACAATAAATTCATTCAAAAAGTCCCACTCTCCAAACTATGATATACAAACTGCAATAACAGTTTGGGTCGTTTTCTCTGGTCATTTAAATCTGAACACTGGCCAGTTTTCGCGTCCAACGTGCGAAAAGACTTAAGCCAATAAAAAAGAAAACTAGCCTCAAATACTCGCCGCTCGACAGCCGCACGCGTCGACCGTTAACGTTCGAATTTCGAAAGTTACAGAAACACATACTTCATAATTAAGAAAGCACCTTAACCATTACAAAATATGATTGAAATTCGGGTCGGGTACTAAGTTATCGACGCTACATGGGTAACAGATATTCAATTGCTGCTTGAAAAGATAATATAAACTATGTATTTAGGGCTATTAGGTTTATTTTTGCTCGGGCATTGAAGGTGGTTAAGATAAATGCGTGAGATTAAAGTGAACATGCGTACAAGTGGATATCTCGTTAATGTGGAACTAATGGTTGAGATGTATTTAAAGGCCAGTGATGGATCGACTGTCAATTATATGTAGCGTAAACGTTGTATCGCATTGACTAATATATCGTACAGTTATTTAATTTCATTAAATTTTATAAGGTCGAATGGCTACTGAGCATGTTTTGAGCTATTTTAAATGAGATACAATAGTGAATGATTAATTTTGTACGTGTTTTGACGGTTAAAAAATAACACACATACGTCAATATAATAATAAATATCTTGCATAAAACATACGCTAGCCCCACAGTACGCTCAATACGGCGCGTGTTATAAAGCCTATAATTATGTATATTGTTAAAATGAAATAATAAATGAAATGAAAATGAAAGGCACTAGAAGGAGATGTCATCATCCTCCGCCTGTATCTTAATGTGTTATACGTCTTGTATACTGATATAGATCTATGTTAGTCTGTCTGTACGGTATTTTTTTGTAAATAAGGGGCCTTGTGGCCAAACGTAAATAAATAAATAACAAGTGCGAGTCGGACTCGCACACGAAGGGTTCCGTATCATTATCTATAAAAACGGCAAAAAATGACGTTTGTTGTATGGGAGCCTCGTTAAAAAAATGTTGTTATGGTGGCAACCGAAATACATCATCTGTGAAAATTTCAGATTTCATAATTCACCAGACCAGTATACAAAATGGAATTTCGGGTTTTTTTTTTTTTTTTAAATAGTTACACAGCATAACAGTCGAAACTAAATCACTAATGTGAAACCACAGAAATAAAAATACAAATAACGTTACCAATATATAACAAAACAAATATCAAGCAGAAGAGCGAGGTTTTTCACTCTTTTCGCAGAACTTCAAACATTCAAGACGCTTTACCTGCCCATCTACTTGCAAACACATCACATCATCTCCAAGCCATATTCGACCTCAGCGATTACTAATCACTGCTGATAGCGTCGCTGGTGAGCCCTCAGGTGACTGACAGCCAATTTTTGCGACGAATTTATGACCACATTCGCCACACATCAGCACCCCTTCGACATAATTATATAGTACCTATGACCGCAGGTGGGCTGGTCTCATCGCGCTTTTGTGTCGAGTTCTACGCGCCGTCTGACTTCGAAATCGTTCACCTGTGTGAACATCATTTGTCACCACTGTGATCGGTTCTTAGACAATGCCTGCATATTAGTCCTCTTGATGTAACGTTTCAGCACATCCTTATACTGCAGAAACTGGCCGCCTTGTTTCCACTTGACATCCTGCGCAAAACATGCGCTTCGCCACTCTGTCAACTTGTAAACACATCATGCAGGGGCTGATACGAGGAGTGCGTTCAAAAGATTAAAGTATGGACATATGCTATACTAGCCTCTGCCCGCGACTCCGTCCGCGTGGAACTCGTTTATATCGCAGCTCCATACAAACTTTCATCCCCCATTTTAACCCCTTAGGGGATGATTTTGGGGATAAAAACTATCCTTTGTCCGGACAAAGGATAATTTCCTTCCCCGGGGAAGGCCCCGGGACTCGAACTATCTCTATACCCAATTTCACCTAAATCGGTTCAGCGGTTTAAGCGTGAAAAGTGACAGACAGCAGACACACTTTCGTATTTATAATATGTTAATATCAATTTATATTCTAAAGTAGGTATATACAAGATGATAACTATAACATTAACTAAATTAAATTAAAGCTAAGTTAAATCTAAAAAAGGCCCTCGAGGCATTGTACCGAGGATGCTGGCGGCATTTCCTCGCTGAATTGCAATGCTGATGCGTTGCGCGAGAAAGCCGCCAGCTCTTCGGTCATCAGTTAATAATAATATTAGTATGGATAGTATGGATTTTACTCCGCGGTTCCACATGCACTCTTTGTCAAATGCTGGTGTTTTCAATAAACACGTTCACTTTATATTACAGTCATAGGAGGTATATTTTTATTTATCGTTTTACATCCAAACGCTTGCTTTCACGTGTTGAGCTTATATGTCAGAAATGTCAGAATAAGCGAGCAAAACAATTGAAATGCGATTTGGACGTGATGAACCATGAGGTCCTGATCCAGGCATGTAAACTCTCAATCCCCTAAAGGGGTTGAAACGGGTTGAATAATTGTATAGAGTATAAGTTATTCTTCAACTCTGATACTTGGAACTTGGATAATAAACTCTTCTTTTAAATAAAAAAACCTAATTACAGCGTTTTTTATAATTCATCTTCTAAAGTGTTGAAAAGATTGAGCAAAGAAAACAGCCACAATTATTTGCTAAGTAATCCCGTACAGACTAACCCAATATCACTGGAGTATTTATTATTACAGGGACCTACACAACTGATATATGCCCATGAATCACTTTCACCCCATACCCAATCTTTGAATAACTCTCGTCGGATCACTAATTAATATTCTGGCGGCACTTAACGCCATCTAATCGATTTTATAATGGGCGGGACATTATTTAAATTAATTTCTAGTTAAATGCTCAGTATGGTGTATTTTAATGGTGGTCCTATAAGGAGCTTATAATTTGTACTGATACAATTTAAAAACAGTATGTGTGCAGGCAGAAGAAAGGTCATTATGAGGTTAGATCATAGGCTCTTAGACATTAACAGTAAAATACTTATAATGTGTGAGGTACGGTAAGAAATATGCAAAAGTCTTGTCCTTGATTATCAGATAACATACATATTTGCGGACAAGCTTACGGAAATCGGCCTAGTCCCAAACTAAGCCAATCTTATAGGTACTATAAGTACTAGACGATGACAAACATATATTCGTAGGCAGGGTCACTATACTATTAGCATTCCTATTTGCGTTATTTGACAGCTGTCATTCCAGTACAAATTATGTCAAATTTGACGTTTATTGTACTGGGATGACAGCTGTGTCATAATCAGGGATCGGATATTCGGATCGATAATTATATACCTAAACTTTGGCGGCGTGAACGGTATGGAGACGGGCTCGATTTTATTTTCGAAATAAATTTCCCGGGATTTCTTAACTATGTAACAATCTAAACTCATTACCAGTTAGGTAAGATATGTATCGAGAAATGCTTACATTACTTTGCCATTTCACGCTGCGGCTACACTACATACACTGTTCTTGTTAGATCTATATAGCAACATATTTCCTTACAAAACTAGTCAAAAATAGCCATAAACTAAACAGGTAGGTAAATTTGTACCATCTTATGTAACACACATTAAGCACATTTATTAAATTTATAATAAAAAACCGGCCAAGTGCGAGTCGGACTCGCGCACCGAGGGTTCCGTACAAACCATAACAAGCAAAAGTTGTAGTATGTTTATTACTAAATGATAAATGAAAATGGAATCCGTAACATTACAATGTGCGAAGCTGGGGGAGCATAAATTTAAACAAGGTCTCTTTATCAATTTAGTAATCCTAAAAAAAAATAAAAAATTAAGAACCACATCATTTATCTCTCACTTATAATAAATCTCTAAATTAAAAAAAGAATCAGCCAGTATCAAACTAACCATTTTTGTGTCCCGAATGATCTCGGCTTCCCGTGAACGGAAATACTTTAAACTTTTTTTACAAGTACATTACTATTCTAGCTAGGACTTGGGATAGTTTTTATCCGACTGCGATGGTTAATACATTTTCGGAAACATTTGAATCTCATTAAATTATTCATTTCTTCTGCTTGAAATCGTAGCCGCCATATCTGTCAACTGTCAGTGGCGTCAAAATGGCGGCCTTGCCTTAACTATCCAACAGTACCTAATAATTTCGGTCCGGTGTTGTGATAGACCTTCACAATACGCATATTAAATTCTAAAGCATAAAAAAATAATCGATTCCGATATGGAAACTTATATGCGCTAAATTCGTATTGAGGCGTAATTTCAACAAATGGTTCAACAAATTTCAACAAAATAACGTGAAACGTCCAAAGTCTGACCGACTTCCTTTTTTTTATGGCATGGAATATTTAGCACTGTCATCGGCTCATCGCGTTCAGCCATGAAGTTTATTTGAGTTTCTGCAAGATTACACGCGGAGTATTTTGTCACGATACGATACTGCACGGCTATCACAAGACGGCGCGCGAGCTCTCTCGATTGTTCTCGCACTATACGTCTCTTTCTAAGTTGTCTAATAAGAGAGTGACGGATAGTTCGAGAAAAATCGAGAGAGCTTGCGCGCCGTCTTGTGATAGCCATGCTGATTTGTCAGTATTTATATTTATCAGCAATAAACGTATGTATTCAATCAGTACAGAACGGGCCTTTTATAAACATTAATTATCAACCGCGTTTGTATTAAGGCGGTATTATAACTTCGTACTACGCGCCTTCAAGTTGACATGCAGCCAATATAGAGACACAGAAATTGGCCAACATACAGGAAAATACTTTTATAATGAAGCACAACACACATTTAATTAAGTTGGCAATAGCGGGAACATACATAAGATTTGGCAGAATGTGATCTGAAACATTGCAATAAGTATGAAAAATAATAATATCGGAGTGACTCAAGATCATTTCGGCCATCACGTTTTTATTTATTTAATATTAAGTGTTAAAAACATGTACAGAAGAAGATCAATAAACATTTAATGCTGCAGCCTATGTCCTACCTGTTGGATCTATTGTCACAAACATCTACTAAACTTTTCCCCCGGTATTCATAAAATTTAAAATACCTATGTTAAATAAAACGAGTTTTGTCCTTTTCCTACTAATTTAAAAATCAGAGTGACAGTTGTTAAAGACGAACGAATCTTAAAGGCATTTCAACTAAAATGGGTTTATTCCACGTTTTACTTGATAGGCTAAATGAGAACTGCATGTGTCCTATGTCCAATTGAAGAAATGCGTTAACTCCCACCACATTACCATGCAAACGAAGTCACAGGTACAGCTAGTTTTATAATAAAACTGAAATACCTGAAATACCTACACTAGATTTGCAGCAGCCTGGCAAAACTTCTTTTATCAAAGTGGTTTATTTACAAAGTTTTTAGTCACTATCTTTTTATAAATCCGGTTCAAAATACTAATTAACTGTTAAATTTGAAAAAAATTAACCAGACCTGTAAAATGTTGACTGAAAAAGGTATGAATAGTACCACATTGAAAATTGAAGTTTGAAAAAACGTTATCTATAGTTGTACTATTTCGTGTAGTGCTAGTGCTTATTAACGGAAACATGTTTAGGGATGAAAAATATGTGGAAATTCCATTTTGGGGATTCATTCTAAAATCGATATTGAAGTCTCCCACAACAATCAAACGGGAACACGGGGTATAGCCCCTTTGGGGTTGCTGCCGTATATTGTTGTATTTATGCATTCAATTGCAACATTAATTTGACATTGTGGTGACCTATATTATATATATAGACACAGTTATCACTCTGCCTGACATCAAACATTTCAAAATGCAAGCATTCACAATGGCCGTTTGCAGCACCTGGGTTATTAAAAAAAAATATATCTTGTACATGATGCATCTGGGATGGCATCCTTTAGATTGCGACGTACATAAGCGATAGATCCCCAACCTGGATTTGCTTTAGATATAGCTGGACTTTCTACTCTGCACACCTCATAAAAACCATCAAGTTTAAAAGTGTCTCTACTACATCCCAGTTTTCAATTATGCGACTTATATTGCTATTTCTTATGATTGCGTGGACATAAAAGTTTCGTTTTGCTACAGCTGAAAGGTATTATAGACCTGAGTATTTGATATGAATTTCAATTAAATACCTCTACGCGTTTACGAGGAAAAAGGTAGTAAGTTTAAAATTTATAAAAATATATTTGTATGATTTTACTATAAATGTCTACTTTTCGTAATTTTTCCATTGTCTGTGCTATATGAAGTTTCTTCGTGCCAAGTTTCAAGTTTCTGTGTTAACGGGAAGTACCCTTTAGGTTTTGAGTTTCTTGCGAGTACCCAATTTCAAAATATGCTACTTAATTTGCTATTTCTTTTGATTCCGTTTACATAAAAGTTTGGGTTTGCTACATCTGAAAGGTCCTATAGACATGACTTATTTGACATGAATTTCAATTTAAAATCTCAACACGTTTACGAGGAAAAAGGAATAAGTTAAAAAAATTTAAAATCATTTTATTGTATGATTTTACTAAAAATGTCTACTTTTCTTAATTTTTCCATTGTCTGTGCTATATGAAGTTTCTTCGTGCCAAGTTTCAAGTTTCTGTGTTAACGGGAAGTACCCTTTAGGTTTTGAGTTTCTTGCGAGTACCCAATTTCAAAATATGCGACTTAATTTGCTATTTCTTTTAATTGCGTTGACATAAAAGTTTGGGTTTGCTACATCTGAAAGGTCCTATAGACATGACTTATTTGACATGAATTTCAATTTAAAATCTCAACACGTTTACGTGGAAAAAGGAATAAGTTTAAAATTTTTAAAATCATTTTTTTGTATGGGTTTACTAAAAATGTCTACTTTTCTTAATTTTTCCTTTGTCTGTGCTATATGAAGTTGCTTCGTGCCAAATTTCAAGTTTCTGAGTTCACGGGAAGTACCCCGTAGGTTTTGCGAGTGTCGAAAAACTCAATTTTTGCAGCATAAACGACGGTATCTTTTGATTGCGTTGGCTTTTAAGTTTGATTTCTTCACAGCTCCAAGGGACAATAGACCTGAGTATTCGATATAAATTTCAGCTTGATACCTCCACGAGTTCCTGAGAAAAATGGTCTTGACAGACAGACAGACAGACAGACAGACAGACAGACGGACAACAAAGTGATCCTATAAGGGTTCCGTTTTTTCCTTTTGAGGTACGGAACCCTAAAAAGAAGCCGACACCTTATTTTCCCAACAATTTTCGGGATTTTGCCAAGTTTAGGTAAATATCGATCCGAATGTCCGATCGCTGGTCATAATGCAAATAGGAATGCCCAACTATAGTGTCACTACCAGTTACCAAATAGGCTAAACTTATCGATATGAAGTAAAATCCATTAATGTAAGATCTGATTACGTCAACAAAAGCATGGAATGATAGTGGTTTCTTCGTTTAGGTACATAAAATAACATTTTAAGATTATCAGAAATAAAAAGTTAATCAGAAGAGCTCTTGGGTTGTTTATTTCGTAATTGCATCAAATTTATTAAAACCTAATAGGTACGATAAGATATGGAAATATAAAAACAGTAATTAAGATCTTAGCATGATTTTCAACCCGGCATAAACCTATATGAACTTACTCAAAACCATACTAGATTTTTTAATCATCTATGTAATCTGATCCTTAGAATGAGGTTTCTAGAAGATGCTGCACGATGATATTCTCCTTAGAAATGAAATATCGTTTGTGTGGAAACCAAAAGATGTTATCACTATATATTTTATTTCCTCTTTTCAAATTAAGTGTCATCACCGGTCTCAAAAGAGTAGCAGTATCACTGCAGGCCCATTAAAAATCTAGTTCAAAACATTGAGCCCAGCGGTCGGCAACCTTTTACCATAGAGGAAATATTATTTATGCTTTTACCAACTAAGGGCTACATGGTAGTTAAAGAAGTTGACGCGGGCACAGAATGAATAATAGTGCTGCGTACAGAAGGATCTCTGTTAACAAATCCCCGTTTAGATATGCCGAACCAGCCTTAACGTATGGCCCTTTCTATCGCATGCAACGCAGTGCGATACAACGCGTGCGTGCCGTAGCAGCGCTAACATACCAGCCGGGGCCGACATGTAAGTACTTGTAGCGGCGTGAAGAAATCACGGAGTGCGGTGCGCCGCCCCTGACGCGGGCTGCACTTCTTAATACTTTGTGAGTTTTTTGACTATTTTTTGAGGCAATTTCAGAATCTGAATTTCAACGACCTTTACATAAATCGTCTGTGTTATTTTGAATAGTAATAATTTGTTTCTTTTGTTTATATATGATTAGATTAGATTAGATTATTTATTTTATGATAAAAAATACATTACAGATTTGCATACATGTCAAAAATATAAGACTTTTTATCACAATCGTCAAAAACAGAGAAAAATTAAGATATGTATGTATATTTCTTTTGTTTCACAGTGCTTTGGTATTACTGTAATACTGTAAAATTGTATGAAATAAATAAATAAAAAATGAATAAATAAAATAGCTACAGGGACGTTGAAGGGCCACAACTAAGGGTCTCGGGGTCTCTCTCTCGGTCCGCCTGTTGCCAACTGCTGCAGTCTAGCCGAACAAAATAACATCCTCACAAAATTATAAAGTTTACTGTGGAATTCAGGAGTTCCTTCTTTTGTTTTTTTAGCCCGCGGCGTGGCCTTTCCGCCTCGCTCGGATATCTTCGGGTGTCACCGGCGCGAGCGCAGCCGATTGAGCCGATCCTTATTTATTGTCGCTTTATGTCTTCATTTCGAGATAAGCCTAATTTATACAGACTTAGGGCTTGCTGTAAAACGTTTTGGATTGATGAACTCTAACAGAGTGAGGTAAGGGTTAAAATCGAGGTAGCAGATTAGGTTTAAATTTAAATCCTGATTTTAAGTCGTTGGCATGCGTTGAAATTAATAGAGAAATAAATGTCACAAAAACAAGGAATATCATACAATATTTAAAGCATCTCATGAAATAAATGTGCATAATTTCATGTGTATGTATAGGAATAACTAATAATTTAAAGAGGTAAAGTCTGTGAGATTAATAGCTTTATAAGTTCAGAAGTTATAGGTAAAATGTTAATAATAGTACGGTTAATGTTCACATTACTACTTAACTTTGCTACGGCACAAATATTGTCTTTTAGATTTCAGGATATATTTTTCGTATAGCCAGTTTTGCCTCTGACCTTGCTCAGCTCTAATAACGAAGATGGATTTTACTGCTCAAATTGAACTACTTTAAGAGCCATACATAAGTATTATACAAACGTAAGCTAGTTAGCTGTTCATAACAAATTTTAATGTTATCTTAAAATGAGATCCAAACTACGTTTGTACGACCGTAAGTCTATTCCTTTATGCATTTACAAGCCAAGAGCCAGAGGCACGCAGAATACTTATATAACGAACAGCTTACTACTTGGAATGTACATTTTTTCAGATAAACTTATTTTGTAGACAGTTGTATACAAAACTACATTCCCTTACTAGCTCCCTGAATGCGCATTATAAAGTCATCCTGCATGCGCACAGCCTTAATTTAACGTCGGGTACTCCGTTTTGCCTCGGCTTTGAATGGTATGCCATGTTACAGGCTTTTATTTCACTTGGCTCGTCTGAATAAGTATGGTAACAATGTAAAGGTGGTGATACACCTGAGCATGCACTTGTCATGTTCATTCTAGGGAATTTTATATAACAGGTAAAATGTCACAAAATAAACAGGAGCGTTGTAGCGAGCATTCTAGCGGAACGACCGTGAATTTGCCTGTTGTCCACTTTAATACCCTAGCCTGATCCCCCAGGGAAAGAAAACGGTTAGGTAGTTAAGTGAACTGCGACCCCTACAGCGCGCGAGCCGAGCGAGCGAAGCGAGCGTGACGCGGTAGGGTCCGAAGAAGCGCCATAACCGAACATTATATTTTTTTCCTAGTTGAATAAGAAATAATTAACACTAAATACTCCGGGTGGTCGGGATCAGGTGATTAACGTGGATAACGTGTAAATTTGCTTCGAGCTTTTTGCCGAGCCGAGCAATTTTGCTATTGTTCCGCTGCCGTCCCTATCAGCCCATTCCCGCACAGCATTGACTACAGCGTTCGCTAGAATGATCGTGAAAATGTTCGCAGCGATATTTGGCTCTATGCTTGGCTCCTTGTTGTACTACTATTATAAAAACGGCGGTCGATGTTTTGTTAGATGTGAATGCCAAAGTCTGTCAGCACTTTAACCTCGTAAGGTGTAAGGCATTTTTAGGACTTATGTAATAACCATCCGTTGTCCTAAAAATAGGTTAGAAATAACGAACTACTTTAAAATGTAGAGCCCCTAAATAGAGTTCAAATTTTATTACAAAAACCTAATGAGTGGGGCTGTTAAGTTTTTGTCTTAAAATTGGGCCGATGGGCCTTAGATTAGATTAGATTAGATTAGATTATTTTATTTCATTCTGAAAATTTACATGTCATTTCATAAAATTAAAATAGCATGGATTCACAAAAAGATCGTCAGAGTGTATAACAATAAATAACAATAGTCAATAAAAGTAAATAATAGTCAATAAAAAATCCAATAAATCAAATTTTAAATTAAAACAAACATGTCAATGTCAATGTCAAAAAATATTAATAATAGCTAGGCCTTCCATCCTAGATTTAAATTGTCAGTAGTAATAATAATAATAATAATTATGCAATATGCTTAATATAATAATGTCATCTTAAACCTAAAATACACATGTTGTCATTTTTAAATACAATTTCAATCAAGTTTTTGTTCGTTGTATTCCTTTACGGAATACAGCGGTTTTGATAATAAAAATTCCTTTAGTCGGCGTTCAAATATGTGGTTTGAAGTCTCATTTTTAATAGTGGCGGGTAGGCGCTCGTACATCGACGGGCCTATTACGCGCGGGCTCCTGTCGAGCAGCGCGAGTCGCCGCGACACAGGCATTAATCGCCCCGTCTGACGGGTGATTCTGCCAGGCATATTCATTCGCTTAAACAAGTGAATGTTTCGACGCGTGAACACAATTACTTCAAATACGTATAGTGAATAATGAGTCATCATCTTGTACTGTTTAAAGAGTTCTCTACACGAGTGCCTCGAATTCACCCCTGCCAATATACGTAGGGCTCGTTTTTGTAATTTAAACACCTTATCAGAGTTTGTTGAGTTCCCGTATAAAACAATGCCATACGACATAAGTGAAAAGAAATATGCGTAATATATCTGAAGAAGTGCATCACTCGAGACAATTGGCTTCAGTTTGCGCAGCGCAAATACAGCACTGCCCAATCTTTCACACAAATTGTCTACGTGTTCTTTCCACTTCAGCCTGGCATCAATGGTAAATCCGAGGAACTTGCAAGAGTCACAGCGGGGTATCGAACCCTGTACCAGTGGGATGTGTGCAGTGTTTTCGGTTTTGAACAGCATAACGTTGGACTTTGAAACGTTGAGTATGAGGCCATTTGCCGAAAACCACTCGTGGAGTCTCTTGCACGTGTTAGTTACTATTTGCTCGAGTTGTGAGTACGTGTGGGCGGTTACTACTACGGTAGTGTCATCGGCAAACAGCACCATAGTACCTTCGGCTACAGAGGAAGGGAGGTCATTGACAAATATCAGAAACAGTGTATTTCCAAGCGAAGATCCCTGTGGAATTCCGTGCCTGAGTACACCCGCCTCTGATTCCAAGCTTTTGCCCTCCATTTTGACCTCGACCGTCTGCTGCCTATCTTTTAGGAACGATGTAAGTAATTTTTGAGTGTTTTCCTGTATTCCATAATGCCCTATCTTTTTCAATAACAACTCGTGATTAATTACATCGAACGCTTTTGATAAGTCGCAGAATACCCCTGCAGCCTTATGTTTCAAATCCAACGCCGTTGTTACGCAATCGTATACCTGATAAGCAGCTGTTGTGGTACATCTATTTTTTCTATATGCAAATTGTCTGTCCGTCAGTAAGTTATTTGTCTCAAAATGGTGCACTAAGGAGTTTGACACGATGGATTCAATGATCTTAGAGATATTTGGCACAATAGTGATTGGTCTGTAATTGTCAACAGAACTTTTTTCACCCTTGCCCTTATATACTGGACACACTCGAGTGCTTTTCAGTACGTCGGGATACACACCGCAAGTGAACATGATGTTTATGAGTTTCACGAGTAATCCAGCGACGACCGGCCATACACACTCGAGTATGTTCAGTGATATGTCGTAAATATCTAGGGTCCCGCGTGTCTTTGTCATTGACCTCAACGTGCGATTTAGGTCTGTGAGTGTAACTGTGGGCAGAACATGTTGAGGTATGTCAGTGTTGTGTAAGTGGCGTGTTAGGTACTGTACTGATTCCGATTCATTTATATTTAATGTATGTGTTGAAGCTACTGTGAGAAAGTGTTGGTTTAAGTGTTCCGGCACTTTGTGAGGGGATATGTCCTTTCCACTTTCATCTTTAAGTGAGATGGTATGGATCGATGCTTTTTTGGAGACTTCGTCGTTGACTACGCGCCACATCTCTTTAGAAGGATTTTTGCTGTTGACAATCCGTTTTGAATTGTACTCTCGGCGGGCAATCAATGATTCCAATTTAATACGATCTGCGTGATGGCTAATGCATTGAGTGAGATTTTCAAGTTCTGGATATTGGCGTTTCATCACAGTTAAATTCCAATTATAATTTTCTATGTCAATGTAACATGCAAATAATGATTGATCGGTGTATAGTCTTTTTTGGATGTAAGTGTTTGGCTTGATTTTTTGTGTCGGTTCCTCGGCAGGAAAAGTGAATACTTGCGCGTTGTGGTCACTGATGGGGGTGTCCAGCGGCGCAGCCGCGACGCCCCGCCACCCGCGCGCCACCAGCCCGCAGTCGATGCTGCTCGCGCAGTGCGCTGTCACACGAGTCGGAAACTCAACACAGTTTCTACACATGTAGCTTTGAAGAATTTCGTTCACGCGCCGTCTCGCAGTGTTATCGGACATATAATCGACATTTTGATCGCCGACCAAAATAAACTTCTTATCTTCGTTTGTAAGTTTATCTATTAATAGTTCCAAAGTTTTCAAATATATGTCAAAATCACCATTCCCGGTGCGATATAAAACAATTACAATAAGATTAGAACTACATATTTCGATTGCGGTAAACTCAAAATGAAACTCGATAGCCAGGCTCTGCAGGTCGTTTCGCTGTCGGTATACGATATCAGCCCGTGTGAATAGCGCCACGCCGCCGTGAGCGATGCGCTTGCGACAGTAGCTATTTGCGAGCCGATAGCCGCATAACCTCACTCGGTCGATTTCATTTTGTTTACACCACGTTTCGCTACAAGCTAGAACATGAGGGCTCTCTGAATCCAACACTAAATCCAAAAGTCCGGTTTTACCGCAAATCGACCGAACGTTTTGATGAACTATCTTAAATTGTGCTTTTGATACTGTTAGTGCGGTTTTATCTTGGCGTCCGGGCCTAACAAGTTTTTTGGAGTAACAAAGTTACGAGGTGAAGGCTTCGTCTGGATGTCAGCGGGCAGCGGGGCGACGAGCGGCCGTTCACACATTGAACTCGATCAAATACCAATTCAAAAAAGCGGCCTTATATTTGGACGGTTGTATACGAGCTTACTGTCCGCCTGATCGTAAGCAGACAGCGTAGCCTATGGACGTTTGCGACCCCAGAAGATTGACAAGCGCTTTATTGATTAGAGGATTCGTCTTTAGAGATCTCTTACTCTTTGGTGACACGCAGATCTCTCGCTTCAACACAGTGCATACTCGGGAGCCCAGGCCCCTATTTCACCAACTTAAGAATTGACACCTGACAACAACAACTCTCCGTACATTGCTGATTTCACAAGTAATCTAGCGACCACCTTAACTTCTAGAACAAGCGATGTATGGCGAATTGTAGTGTCAGGGTCAGGTGACAATGGTCAAGTTGGTGAAATAGGGGCCTGTCGACATCAAAACTATAATTTGCTACTTTGTTTCATTCGCGTGAGTTCTCAGTTTACCTATACATTGGTTAAAATACGGTGTCAAGTGTTTATACTAGTGAAAGTCGAGACAAAGCCCAATTGCCCGTGAGAGCTTTCTCTCGGCACTTAATCGCCGCGATTTTATCTGATATAATCGCATGTGGGCTGGCGTTCACAAAGCTTATCAACATCGCCTCAGGTTAAACAGTTTATGTGAGGCCTAGGGCCTTGAGGCGAAATATCTCCCTCTCTGTCGCTCGAACTTGCAAGTGCAACAGAGAGGGAGATACACAAACGAAATTCGTTTTCGTTTCGCGGTAGGGCCTCTGGTAAAGGTATTTATTAAATTTAAATAATTTATATCACGCTTGCACCCATAAAAGTATATCATGTATTTTCAGTAATTAGATTAGCCTATCCTTTTTATTTCTTTTTTCTTTTGTTAACTGCCTATGAGCTTTTCTGTTTAGCCCTTTTCTAGTTAGCTGGTAGAAAATGCCTTACAGCATCCTGTGGGGCACCAAAGGAGCGGAGAGAAAGAAGGAAGCTGCTGCGGGTCAAACCTTCAACGGTGTCGCAGCTGACCACGGGGCTTCACGATACAACTTTCTGAACCATCTTACAATTTATCGCGCGAGAGAAACTTGGTCATGAAAATCTGTTGCTAGCTCGCAGACATGAATCTCAGGTATGACATGAATCATTGCAGACAATGTGTACAGAAGGGTGACACTACATGATATCGCCTGGTTTGAGCTCTTGTTCCACAAACGAGCATTGAGACACCAACGCGCTGCTGCGCCTCTAACGGTGCTGTGAATGACATTTACATGTCATATCTGCGGGGGTCACTGTAGCTTTCGTATTGGCCTGAAGAGCTGGACGCTGCTTAAATCATCCTTAAGGCCAATGATGATGATTATGTGTGCAGAAAAAATATGCTGGAAACGTGTGAGCCGAGTGTAAAACGGTTTTTGAACAGATGCTGATAATTACTATACCTACGTGCTGTTAAGCTAAGATTTGTCTGTGACCGTTAGGAATGTGTGAACTGTGAACGAGATGTAGCGGAATGGCAGAACTGAGAAGCGTTATGATTTATTGAAGTAACTTGTTAAACACCTAGTTAGTACTAAGCGCATTCGAATAGCACAAACCAAAACCATGTCGACTGTTTTAAGGTGTTCGAGTATTATGAAATAGATCGTTATAGAATAAATTCCTAAAAGCTACATAAAATAATCAGCTAGTCGATTCCGTAATGTTCATTATGTACGTTGGGTAGATCAGCATGTCATTATATGCTCATGCATAATCATCATCATTGGCCATCAACTCATGTTGATAGTTATATATAAATGACAGTTGAGTTTTACTAACGCTCGAGCTCGTTCGAAAAGTTACTCAGCTAATTCTCAGGTTACTATCGTTTTCCAAGATTATTTTAGGATTTAATTTTCATTTTAGGTTTTCCGAAACCGGATATCGGTCAAACGGAACAGATATGACTTGATGAATACAGATGTTTATTTACCTCTCCTCTTGTAGACTACTCGCAACCAAAGATTTTGTGACACATCTGGAACGTCGATTAACCTGTAAAAGTCCCGTTCAAATAATGTGTGAAATCCGTGAAAGTTTTAATCAATATAAAAAAGTTAATAATATATATAATGTTACTCTAATATCGAATATAATTTTAGCTAGGCCTGTATTTCCTTTATCTTTTTAAATGCGCCATTGTATCGGACAAAAATACCAAACTAATTGAATTATTAGTGATAATACTTCCGGAGTCGATTCCCAAATCATCCGCCGTGACTATACGAAGTTGATAATAGGCCCCTAATAACATACTATTATTGAGTGGTAGTGGGTATTATTAAGTAATTGGAATACAGAGTAGAGGTCCCGTCTACGTGGATGACCGATTATTTTTATCTGTGATTGAAATTTAACGAATTTCAAGGCAACTCGTCTTAATTTGTAGGTATATCATTAAAAAGTAGATATTATTTAAAAGGCAATAACTAATTCATACCTAGGCACCAAATACAGGGTGGTTTTGGATAAACTGTACATAATAAAAGGGGTCAAATTTCAGACCATTTTATCGGTGAAACTACATTAAATTTTTTTTTTTAGTCGTTAGTTTTTTTTTTACAATTTTTTAAACATTTTAGTTATGACTCTGGTAGTACATGCAATTGAGACGGTATAACTTTTGATTCAATGGTGAAAAAACGTTTAAAAAAATGCAGAGTATTAACAATGAACAGAGCAATAATTATCAATAACAAATAATAACCAACCTAAAGAAAAAAATTGCAAAAAAAAATATTGTTGACGAAAAATGGCTACAAAAATTACGTATTTTAAACCAAAATCCCAATTTCCCAAAAAAAACGCAGATTTACTTACCGTTTTTTTTTATTAGTTTTAATCCTCACTTAATGTCGATTGTAAAACCGCTTTCAAATTGCCTTGGACTTGGAAAAATACCACGCAAATGGCTACGCAAATGTATACGTACCTAATTTTATTATCAACATTTAAATTAGCTAACTAGAGGTCATTAAAGATTTTTTTTTATCTAATTACTAATTATTCTCAGGTAGTTGAAATGTCGTCGGGTCTAAGATGAAGATAACAATGGGAAGAAAAATAATTATAAAAGTGCGTTTAAATTAAAAGTCATAAATTCAATTGACAAAAAAATCTTTTATTAAACTTATTCTACTGTTGCAAAGGACGTTCCCTGTATGGTATTAATTGCTCGAAATGACTTCCTCTTTCTTGAAGACACAATGTGGCCCGAACTTGTATCTGTTGTGTAGCCCGTCGAATCATTCCCGGATTATTTTTGATATCTTGTGCAGCATTCAAAATTCTGTCATACAACTCTGCTTCGGTATTGACTATTGTGCGATAGACCCGTTGTTTCATCTCACCCCAAAGAAAATAATCCAACGGCGTCATATCGGGCGATCTTGCAGGCCATCCAAAGGGGCCATCGCGGCCGATCCACCTATTGGGATATTGCTCATTTAAAAAATGTCGCACTCTTAATGCCCAATGTGCAGGGCATACATCCATTTGGAGAAACAGGCGGCGTCTTACATCCAACATCACATCTTCCAAAAGCTCTGGGAGCTCGTCTCTCAGTAACAGTAAAAATCTGTCGGCGTTTAAAGTATTCGGTAAGAAGACTGGTCCAATCAATTTATCGTCGAGTACGGCTGCCCAAACGTTAATGGAGAATTGGTCTTGGAAATTCGATGGTCTTACAAGGTTAGGATTATCGAGGGCCCATGTGTGTAGATTCCTGAAATTTGTTATCCCCGTGTGAGTAAATCGTGCTTCGTCCATCCATAAAATTTTCCTAGTAAATTCCGGATCTCTTCTGATATTGTCAAGTATCCAAGTCGACATAACACACCTAGAACGGGCATCGCCTAGTTGCAAATTTTGTACCCGTTGATAATGAAATGGGTGCAGTCCTTCCTTTTTCAAAATTTTCCACGCAGAGTATTTTGAGATTCCGTGTCTCAATGCCAGGCGTCTTAGACTCGTGGTTGGGTCCGCGTACAAGTCTCTGAGAACTGCTTCTTCTATGGCAACATCAATTATGTTTCCTTGCTCTCGGCGATCTCGGGCACCGTATCCTAGGCCAATATTGCTCAACCGGCGATGAATTTCTTGAAAATGACGAGCAGCAGGTCTTGGGACATCATTAGGGTACTGTTCCAAATAGGCGATACACGCAGCTCTTGCAGATCCATGGCACAATCCATAATAATAGTGCATGTTGGCTATTTGTAAAGGCGAAAAATCTTGTAAACGTGGCATGGTGATTGAATTTGAACTGGAAATTCTACTGAGAAATTAAAGAAGTGGCGGGCAAAGACAAGCAATTGCGAGCGACTGAATAATTGACCTGATTGCTCAATGCCTTTATACCTGAGGGGTAGGGGTGAACTACCTAAGAACAAGAGGTCATTAACATTTTTTTTATCTAATTACAATCGGTAATTTTAAATCACAATGTTAAAATTGATAAATTATGGTTTCATTTACGTAGCCATTTGCGTGGTATTTTTCCAAGTCCAAGGCAATTTGAAAGCGGTTTTACAATCGACATTAAGTGAGGATTAAAACTAATAAAAAAAAACGGTAAGTAAATCTGCGTTTTTTCTGGGAAATTGGGATTTTGGTTTAAAATACGTAATTTTTGTAGCCATTTTTCGTCAACAATATTTTTTTTTGCAATTTTTTTCTTTAGGTTGGTTATTATTTGTTATTGATAATTATTGCTCTGTTCATTGTTAATACTCTGCATTTTTTTAAACGTTTTTTCACCATTGAATCAAAAGTTATACCGTCTCAATTGCATGTACTACCAGAGTCATAACTAAAATGTTTAAAAAATTGTAAAAAAAAAACTAACGACTAAAAAAAAAAATTTAATGTAGTTTCACCGATAAAATGGTCTGAAATTTGACCCCTTTTATTATGTACAGTTTATCCAAAACCACCCTGTATTAGAAGCATAAGTAGTGTAATTGGTATTAACCGTTCTTGTGAAATAAATAAATAAAAAAAACAATTAATCCATACTTACTTCTGTGTTTAAAAATTATATTTATTTATTATTAATAGGTACTACTTAACTCATAAAATAATAATTGATGGCTGGTATTGCCAATGCCCCTAAACACTTCTAAACAATAAGTGATACTATGACAGTTCTTTCGCGGAAAATAATCAAAAAACATTAATTCAAATTATCACGATTGAACTGTTTGAATCCGTTTTGACAAATGCCTATTTTATACCGAGGCTTACAAGTTCTCGCGCACGAAACCAACTGCCTAAACTTTAGCGAGCGAGATAACATTTTGAGGGACATTAAACCACCGTGGGCCACCGTGGGGACTACTGCCGGAACGGTCATCCAGGCATCAGTCAATTTGGTTTGTCCGCATGCTAGGGACTAACTGCACTACCTTTTTCAAGCGCAAGTTGCATAATCAACTATGACGCTCTTCAAGGTTAATGATCCTCGTGTTCAATCAGTCACAAGATATTAATACTTAATCACATTAATCCTATTACGATCTCACGTTATATGTCGAAACGACTGAGACTGAACATTTGTTCCCTAATAGTATTTTTCACAATTGTGTTATAATAGAGAGCTTTTTAGTCGAGTACCGTGTTTAGGCCACGAAGCTTGCTGAGTGGCCTAAGTAAGGTACGAGATTAAAAAGCTTGATTGTGACAGTATTGTGAACAATACTTTTTGTACGAGTTCATTAAAATTAATATTTTAAGTCATTGTGGAATGGCACCAAGAGAAACCTGTAGAACCCATTTTATTAAGCTCAATATATTAACGCTTCCATGCCTTTACATATACGAGGTAGGAATATATGTCAAAAGCAACATTAGCCAATTTTCCACTTTTAGCAGCTGTAGGCAGAAGGATAAAATGTATACAGGGCCATTTAAAACTGCTCTTCTTTTCAAAAGTATCTTTGGAATGGCACCAAAAATTTATAATAAATTACCAAAAAATATTACTAGAGCAGATGACTTACCAGACTTTAAAAAGAGACTGTATAAATTCCTGGTAGAGAAAGCATATTATTCCGTAGGTGAATATTTAAGCGACACTTTAATTTAAGCGAGAAATTATTTGAATTGTTATTTAAATTAGTTTTCAAGTACATGCAAGCAATATCTGGACTACAATATTTGTATGCCGAACGGCAAAACATAACGATACTCAGAATGATATGTAACAGCCTTACAACCTATGTTTACAAATAAACATTTTGAATTTTGAATTTTGAATTTTTCGTTAATACGAAATCGGAATCGTAAGTACTATATTGTCTAATTCTACTATTAGACTTCTTTTACACAAGATAATCCATAGATAATCACACCACCGGCGTCCGTAATGTTGCAGTACTGTGCTATGATTGGTCAATCACAAAGCGTAGTTTTTTTTTTCGTGCCCTGGATACAGCAGCAAGTTTAAGTAAATTTTTGACAGATGACGCGACGCTGCTACGTTCCGTAACGCCATAGATAGGCAATTTTGTATCTGATCGAGTCTCCTTAAACAAGGATACATATTATTGAAATACGGTGTTCTATTTTCAAATGTTTTTCGGTTGCCTAGAGCGTATCGAAACAGTTATTTCGGTTGTTTCGGAACTAACATAGACTATTCAACGATGAAAAGAGTGACGTTGCGGTATTTTCTCTGAAATATTAATACACAGATTTTTATCGACTAGTACAAAAAAGATATTTGGTGTTTAAAAAGGTTGGAGGATATATGGAATAGGGGTAAAATAATCGATAATGTTGTATTTTCTCGAAAAAACATTAAACATCAAATGCAAAAAAACAACGCAAAAGGTTAAATAATGACAAAGTAATAAGTGTCCGAAGTTTTAAAGGCGTTTTAAAGGGTTGTTCTGTCCCTCTTTCGCAAAACGTTCCTTCATATGAAACAATTGTCATTTACTATGAAGCTCGCAGATTGTGACGTCACTAGCTGCGAGCGTTTTCTCTCTCTAACAATCAATATTAAAACGGTTGTAGCGTCGTAATTCTTTGTGATGTCTGAATGGGATTTTCGTCATTAGGCATATTTCTTTTGAAGTTACTATAATTTTCAAGTAAAACTTTTTTGGAAAGAAAATGTTAAGGTCTAAATTGAAGTGCTATATTGTAACTTACTTGTTTGATGTTTAAAGACAAAACATTTATTTGTCAACATAGTTTCAAATTCAAAGGTGTTACAATTATTTAAATTAGTGTAGGAGATGGAGCATGTGTTAACCGTTACAATTCTTCATCTGAGTCAAAGCTTTTGTAACTGGGAATGCAAACAAGCTTTTATTGAACTCTGACAATCCTTCCAACTTTAGTCATATTTCTTGGCAATTTATTTTATATTGTAAGTGCCATTCCGAAAATACTTTTAGCAAGAAGAGGTGTTTTTTAGATTTCACTTTGAACTCAACCAATCCTTCTAACTTTTTAGTTATATTTTTTGGCAATTTATTGTATATTGTAGGACTGTAGGTGCCATCACGAAAATTTACATTTTTAGCTAGAAGAGCCTTTTGTTTACCGACTTCAAAAAAAAGGAGGAGGTTCTCAATTCGGCTGTATTTTTTTTAAATTATTATTATTATTTTCAATGTTTGTTACCTCAGAACTCCGTCATTGATGAGCCGATTCGAATTTTTTTTTGTTCGTATGTATATACTTCCAGGTGGGTCCCATTTTTTTCAAAATTCAGTTAGATGATGGGATCCATGAGGAATTGAGGGGACTCCTCAATTTTATAAGGCACGCGTGTAGTGATTTTGGTATTTTCTGTTATAACTCGTGTATTTACATCCGGAATCATAAATTTAGTGGCGAGGAATTGATGATGAAGACCACAGATGACTTATCGAATTCCTCAATTATGTACTTAAAAGTGCAAAAGTACGTCACAGGTTCTGATAAGATTCCGTTGAAATATGAACTAATGAAGTGCCATTGGTGATGATCTTGGGGAATCGATGGAAGTCCTCAAACATTATCGGCCCACATACAGCGATTCGGTTTTTTTCTATAGTACTCAACGCATTTGCTATCGGAAATCAGTTCGTGGTAAATTGTAAAAAAAAAAATAGGAAATGTTCTCGTGGCTTGGCGGAGTACTAAATTGAAGTCGGTTAAAACTTTGTTTTTAAAGTAAATTATTGTAGGTATTCACATACTGTTTGACACACCAGCGGGCACTTTTAAAAACAGAAAACCCTTTACCTTTGTAAGTAAAGAAAATATTTTAATTAAATATTGGTAACATTTATTCGTCATCAAAATGATCAGCGGTCACAACATCAGCTCGGTGGTCAGATGATATATGCCGGAGCAAGCAAGCAATCTCATTTTGATTCAATTCTTCAATTAATCGTATCGAATTCATGCGATGATAAATAAGAATATCGTTTTAATCAATGAGATGTATAGCTATCTACTTATTTACTGCAAATGCCTCATTGATATGTACTAGATATGAGCGCCGATGGCCAATTCCGCGGCGGCGGCGTGATAGGCAAAATTCCGCGGCGGCGGCGGCGTCACGGCGGCGTGACCTTGAGCTTTAGATTTTTATAAGGGAGCGAATTTTCAAAAAAAATTGTTACTATAAAGAAAGTTGTACTTATTTTAATAAAGTAACCGAATATATAATTATATAAACAATCATATTTTCAAAAATTTCACACTTAACAAAAAACTCACTTTCAATGAAAATCATGGTTATAATCGAAATAACATAAGAAGCATAGGGAGTAGGGTGGAAGTGTGTGGCGATGGGCTAGCAACCTATCACTGCAATATCACATTTTGTCGATCTTTTGTACCAACATTTATTCTAAAAGTGGGGCTGGAACATAAGTTTCATGTGCTCTGCCTACCCCTTTTGGGAATAAAGGCGTGAATGTATGTAAGTATCACATCATCATCACATCATCAGCCTATATACGTCCCACTGCTGGGCACAGGCCTCTTGTCATGTTTGAGAGGGAACGGGCAGTAGTCCCCACGCTGGCCCAGTGCGGATTGGGGACTTCACATACACCTTTGAATTTCTTCGCAGATGTATGCAGGTTTCCTCACGATGTTTTTCCTTCACCGAAAAGCTAACGGTAAATATGAAATCATATTCCGTACATAAGTTCCGAAAAACTCATTGGTACGAGCCGGGATTCGAACCCACGACCGCCGTTTGACAGCCGCATGCCTGAACCACTGGGCTACCGTAGCAAGCAAACCGCAATTCGTTGCGCCGGCGCGCCGTGTATTTCACTCGGCGGCGGCGCGGTGACTCAAATTGGCGGCGACGGCGGCGCGCCGGCGCGGGCTCATATCTAATATGTACTGAAATTTGTATTTTTATCACCATTTATCGAAGTGCAGTGAAAGGCATTCCTTACTGTCTGGATTCATTTACTGATGCTAATCTGCAACAGCTTTAGCTGCATGTTACCTTTTCACGCTTGAACCGATTGAGATGAAATTTGGCACGGAGATAGTTTTAATCTCGGGTAACACTTTTCCCTCGAAGTCATCCCCTAAGTGGGTGAAATGAGAGCCAGAGGTTTTGATGGAGGTACGATAAAATCGAGTAACGTGCGTATGGCGTCCCTAGAACCCGATTCTCACCAGCTTGCCTAGTTGGAGGACAATGCAATTGTTAAAGTAAAAACTAGAAAATAAAGTTTCGGCTTACCTAAAGAATAGGCCTACGTATGACACCCAGCCATTATTGTAACAAAAGTAGTAGGTATTTTAATGCAGCTGCTTTAGCCACTTATTCGCTCTAACACGCGTGTGATCCTTGACATAACATTGGCTCCATAAAATGTGGAATAAAGGAATAGTCCAGTCCACAAGCAAGACTTTATTGCGGGTATCACAAAATAAATTACCATTTTATTACTGTACTTCGTTAAGAGTTATTCCCATGTCATAAACTACCACGGGAAGGTTTGCACGTTTATGGTTGGATAAATGGACAGTTATGTTTGGACCGACGCTAACCTGCACATGATCATACAGCATTATTTGGCGGAAGGCGACATACATATTTATCTTCGCTTCGATGTCATTCTAATTTTGAAGGACAGAGACATAATATTTGGTAACGACAATACCACCCCTATTACTGCAGTGTCAAGTGTTCAAAAACCAACAGTTTGCATCTCAGCATATCAGCCGATAGACGTCCACTGCTAGGCATAGGCCTGCCCTAAAGAGTGAAACAATTACCGGTCCTGGCCTACCGCACCCAGCGGACTCCCCTGGTCTTTACCAGGTTTTTTTTCAATCACTTTGTTTTTTACCAGAAACAGTTTCTGGAACGATACGGGCGACAGAATCCGCGATTACTTTATGGTAAATGATTTCTAATGGAATAAGTGATTCTGTGTATGAATGATGAATGATAGTTGTAATGGATCTATACCATACGGGCCCCTGCCGTGGTGGAATCATCGAATGGGGGCTTTCTTCAATGTTAGGTAGGTTCCTCAAATGCTCACGGTTCCTCTGGCCTGGGGGCCGGGGTCTTCTGCCCGCTCTGCAACCTTAATAGTTAGTATAATTCCGCTACTGAAGGTACCCTATATTGACCAGCTGCACTGGTGACATGACAAGCCAGACAGGACACACACATCATATCGTTGCGACGTGGTTGCGCCACTTTCCCGCCAGCATGTGATTGCGTGGACAGATAAGTAACGCGAAAGTCGAGCTTCAGTTTTAATAAGGAAATATTAAGATAACGTATCATGTAATTAAGTCAGGTTACTAACGTCAAAATTACATTTTCCGGCCATATTACAATCGATCAAATATACATCTACTTAGAATAAATAATCGTGCTGAATGAGAGTGTGCCTATCCAATCTAAGTATCCAATACACACGAAGCTTTTAAGGTTCTTTGGTGTATAGTGCGAAAATGTAAAAAAAATAGTAAGCAGTTTTTGTAAGGACTTGTAACAGTAAACCGGCAATTGTGTAAAAAAGCCCAAACTTGTGTAAGATTACTGCCCTGTTTCATGAAGCATTACCTAAGTTACAACTGTGCATGTATTACCTGTGGGGCTGATATGATAATGATGATGAGTTCTGTGGCAACATTTATTCAGACATATAAAATTGGGACTTGTAGATGTAGCTTCTTGAAACGTTTGTGATGTGAGCCTTTAATAAATCCAGGAATGAAACTTCTAGACAACCAGCGAATGAAACTTAAGCTAACATAAACTGACAATGTATTTGTTTCAAACAACGAGCCATGTTTCTTGAGTTATTATGTAAATTGTAAAGGGCTGACGGCTATTTTTGCCCAGCCGCGAAATTAATACATTCCCGGCCCGGTCAGCGGCCATCGGAAATATCCCTGGAACGCCCGTAATAGGCCTGCGCGGACGCAGGGTGTAGGCTGTCGCGGACAAACCTTTTGTACACAAGGCCAGTAGCCCATTTGTGACCAACCAATGCTTCGTGAGCTACGCCGTAGCGCCTAGCAGCATTTCTCCGCTTTGTAGCGAAAATCTGTAGAGGCAGCATGAGGCATGCTCGTATCTGAGTCATACGGTCGGAATGGGGTAGCGACCTCATTATGTAATGACGTCTATTGTTAACTGCGACGGCAAGTGTATTAAGGATAGCTCCCGTACATAATATGAGTCAGAAGTACGTACCATGAAATGGCGATTATTATCGAAGCAAGAAGATTTTCAATCATCCCTTAACATAGTAATGGTATTCTACCTAGTCGCGTTTTTGCGAATCTAGGGTCTCAAACTTTAATACTAAATTTTATCTAAATTCCTTCAGCAGTTTAAGCTTGTAAAGATAATAGATAGCTGTATATCATGATATTCATGATGATGCCAGTCTGTCCACAAAAATAGAGACAGGCAGAGTTACTTTCACAGAATAGGTTGGCGCAGAATAGACGAATGCCAGAAATTGTCTCTCACTTGTACCACACCCATACAGGTCTCTGTCTCAACCAGCTAACGCACCCTCGGGCTACTACCGACCGCCCGCAACCCAAACGTCCCGTCAAACCTCACCATGGCCACTGCGCCTTATCAACCGCTTCGAAACTATACAGCCCCACATACCACGCAATGGATTCCGATCTGCGATACGAACCATTTCAAAGTATTTGGTACAGAGGTTTTCAAGGAAGAGTCGAAACAATGGACTCGAAAACTGGTTCTGAACTCGTCGCGCGGACCTACAGAAATTGTAAACATATTATTACTTAATTAAATGCTCGGATGGCGGTTGTTGCACTCAGTTTTATGGGGTTACATGTTGGATTGTACTCCCCGCTAATTAATGTGATTATGTTACAAATAGGGCTATAAATCGGTTAAGATACAGCCGCAACCAGCAACCATTTTATATGGTGACCTATCTACGTTACAATGTAATGCTCAGATGAACATGTTGTAACGTGTAACGTAATGAAAAATTAAATATTAATTTATTTCGAACCCTTAAGTCCATATCATATAAAACATTACAAACATTAGACACTTTAGTTCCATTATAAATAGGATTAAAAACTACAATTACAAATAAAATCTTAAAATGCCATAGGATTTGTAGCCATATGCATGGCGTTCCACCGTCCCACCATCGGACAATCCAGTCTGTCAATAATGGTATTCAGGAGGCTTCTGGCCTCACGCGACGCATCAGGGAGGCAACTCGTTTGCGCATTATTGCCTGAAAGCTATCCACACGAGCCTCCGCAAACATACCTGACGCGCTGCAAAATCAAATGTACCTTAATGTAATGCTGGCATCAATTAAGATATCTTATTGTACTTGATGTAATCGATTTATGTACAAAAATACGGATTAAGATACGCTAGCGTACGATTTTGCACGATGATGCACCCGGTAAGGGACCTCCCACCATCGAACCATTGATACTAAATCGAACATTTGATATAAAATATCCCGAGAGACCAGGTACGCAAATGTAAATTTGATGGCAGTTTTATCCTTATCTTACCCTCACATGCTCAAGCAGTTAAGCCTTCAATGCCAAAGTTATCATTGAGTAGGTATGGATTTCAAACGCCGTAAAATACATTTGACGTCTCAAGCAAGGTAAACCATGATGGTTATGGGTTATAAACGCGATCTCCGTTGGATAACGGCTTTTTTATTGGTCGAGAATTGAGATGTACGCATAAATGTCTTATGCTCCATTTAAATTAAGTACCTACTAAATAAATATGGGTAACATTGGCTGCTGGAAACTGTATTCCGTAAAGTATGCATCAAGAGATTTATACTTGTTAATCAATTGACTTAAATGCATTTTCCTTTCGGGTTCGCATTTTTAATTTCTCATCTACGAGACTTGAAGACAGCATTGAAACTAAGGAATGCAATCTCGAGTCAAGATTGGCAAATCGAGATCTTGCTTAAAGCTTTGTAGGTGAGATTAACGATTCGAGATCTCGTCGGCCACATTGGTGAGATCTCGATTAATCTTGACAAAATTGTGATTTCGGATATATATTTAAACACTGCTGATCATAAGTATAACGTATGATTAACATTAACCATGTTGAAAAATCGAGACCTATTGTCTCGTCATCGAAATCTTGATCGGGATAGCCGGGATCTCAAAAGATTTAAAGACTCGAGAGAAAATTCGCTCGAGATCTTCTGAATTCGAGATCTAGCGATATCTATTAGATTATAATAATTTGATACTGGCTGATCATGACCATCCCACAGGGGTTTTAATATACGAATTACGTACCTTTATGACATTGACGATAGAGTCCTGTTTAAATATTTATATCCTTATCATGTATGTATGTATTACGTATATTATTACCCCTGACAATACCATACAGGAAGCTCCGAGGCAACCATTAGGTGGATAAACTGTATACGTACTTGCCATAAAAATATCGTAGCGATAAATGGTGAGAGGCTGTCACGTTCGGCCTTTTGTCTCAGAGTGGCTATTGAATTCGATCGAACGCGCGTGCGCAGGGTCAATGACCACGTGCAATTCGTCAGCCGGGATAGCGAGAGCAGAATGTTATTTGCGAAGTAAAGCCATGTGTGAGACACTGTAAGACGATCTCAGAAAAATACGTCGGTAAATTTATATAAGAATAAGAATAAGTATAAGAAAATTTTATTCACTTAAAAAACCCTTGTTTTACAAAAACATTCTTCTGCCAAACTGCATGACAGTTTGTTGGCAGAGGGACTCCCTTACAAACAATAGATGGGTAGGCTTAGCTATTTTATAATATATATATACAGACACAAGTTATTGACAGGTATTTGAAAAAACTACGACATTGTTTTAACTTATTTCAAGTAGAGTAAGTACTGTCATTGTAATAAGCTTAATTTTGTCAGAAAAAAATCCGACTGTTGTGTTTGTTACATCGTTTCTTCTTAACAGTCGTCTTTTTTTTCAGTAACGCTGGTAGAATAAATTAATGCGGTTTGGGACGGCATACTTCATCATACTTCTAGCGTTATTCCCGGTTCTGCCCTTAAAAGAGCTTGGGGTCCGCTTTGACACCTCATCACAAGATTTGGCATATGCACTAGTTTTACGAAAGCGACTGCCATCGGACCCTACAGCCCAGAGGGAAAACTATAATTTATAGCCCTTATTAGACCGGTTTCCTCACGATGTTTTCCATCACCGAAACCCTAACGGTAAATATTCCGTACATAAGTTCCGAAAACCTCATTGGTACGAGCCAGGATTCGAACCCACGGCGGCCGCTTGACAGCCGTATGCTTGGACCCCTAGGTTGTAACTGCGTGGTCCTGGGATAATTCAAGCTATAAACTATCTTCCTGCAAAATTTCATCCAAATCGATAGAGTAACAAACAACATCAAAACATCCAAACTTGCGCATTTATTATATTAGTTGGATTACGCTGTCCGGTGTTACGCGCCCGTTCTCTGTCATTCATGAGAGGAGGCCTGTGCCCAGCAGTGGGACGTATGTATATGCTGATGATTTTGATAAATTATTATTGCGGCATTAAAAAAACACCTTTCAAAATACCACATATACGGTCTTTAGAAGTCAGAAACTGAACGGATAATAATACTTAGGTAGGGTTGCGTTAGCCAGAAAGCTAATAAACCATTCTTTCAGTTTTCAAACAAAAGATTTCAGTGTTTTATTGTGCAGTAGTTAAACATTATGACTGATAGAATGTACATGTTAACGTGTGACTTCAAAGCCATATATTATATGGCTCAATGCATAATGTAACGAGGATAAACTGACTAGCTCTCTTTGTTTCGTTGCTAGGTAGAAAAGTTATGTCTTTCTCCGCTATTTCAACTGTTTTCACAGCAGGTTTGATCTAAAATTTAGATTCTAAATCATTTCAGCGGCTTAAGATAGTAAGTACCTACTTGTAGTATAAGGTAGGTAAACTCATCTTATGCTTAGGCATGGAATCTGGTTAAGCATTGAAGCTTATAGTCTTAAATCTCACGGTATTTTGATTAGCTACTTATGACATCCGCATACGAAGAGTTATGCGTGAGAAGGTAGCAAACTTATTACGTACTTATTTTTTCTCATCTACAATATGAATGTGCGTATGTGGGTAATTAAATTTGGCTGGTTGGAATGCTGGACCAACTGCCATCACAGGCCTCTAATCTAGTCAGTCTTATTTATCGGCGCTTACGCACTGGTATTCACCACTTCGACAAATCATCTGAGGAACCAGATTACATTACACCTTAGGGCACGCATAGTAGTTACGGATCTCGGGGCCATGTTATACTGGGGTTTGTGAAGTAAATTGAGAATTCTGAAGCGCTTAGCTTATCTCGTCATCTACTAATGTGGATGGTGAACCAGTTATTTGGCGTTTTATTAGGAATTATCAAGGTTAGCTTCCTAATTCCAAGTATGGCTGCTGTGGATGAAGAGTCAGTCGTATTATCCGATATTTGTGAGGCAAAGTTAATACTTACAGTCCAGACAACTTTGGCCATCAGCACTTTTAACGAACCTAATAGAGTTTTATTGTTGGTTTGCAAGGATCCTATGGATCTTCGGAGTACATCATCTGTCTATTTTACACATACAACATAATATGATTTTGTCATCCAGCAAGTTCTATTAATGGAACTAGCCAGAATGTTTATTCCCAGTAATTCTATTAAAATTCCAACTAGTTCCATCAATACAGACGATAATAGAACTAGTGGGAATAGACCGCACAACCCCTATCTGATACCGAAAATATATGAACTCTGTCAGTATCTATAAATAAACAAGTGATGTTTAAATGCTTGATACACTCATCAAACTGTGGATAACAAAATGGGGAAAATTCACCGGAGAAAATTGAAAACGGAGTCCATTTTCAAGAACGTACATCCATAATTACTTGTAAAACAACCGGAAAACTGCACTCAAAGATATCAAATATTTCTAAATAAGTATACTACTCATTGCCCTTATTTTTTTTTCAGAATTGTATCATACTCTTATGATTGCCAATCTATACATATATGTAGCAGCAAGCAAGTCACAATATATTGACAAATGGTCATACTCGTACGATCAATACTCGAAGCCCTCCACCTCAATAGGTAATTTCATCCGATCAAGTTTCTGTCTAGTCCACTCGTCATGTAGTCACTACTCAGTTAATCAATTCTGAATCTTAATGGTATTATTATAAGGTGCAAATTAGCCTGTGTGCGTACGCGCAGGCATTCGCACGGCTTCGAGAGTAAGGTTTCTACTCAGGTAGTAGTTGGTTCAGTTTTTCAATTGACTGCTTCGAAGTAATTCTTATGGTTCAATTATAACCATAGAACTGCACTTGGTGGAATATATTGCAATAGCAAAAACCTTTTAACTAACCGTAAGAATAACTATGGTACAACATTTAAAACACATCCAACATAAATAAGAACTATAACGACTGACGAGATTTTCGATAAAAAAAACTCTCAAATCGATACATCCGTTTGGGAGCTACGATGCCGCAGATAGAACACTGACACGCGTTAAACTTACGCCCATTCGGCCCATTACCGGCCACACCGGCTGCTTAGCTTATCACTTGCGCGTCTGGAATATTTTGGGAGATTTAATAGTGACAGTGATTCTACCTAATTAAATATAAATATTTGGGGACAATCTTACACAAATCAACCTAGTCCCAAACTAAGCAAAGCTTGTACTATGGGTACTAGACGATGATTATCCAAACGTATATAGATAAATAAATACTTAAAATGAGTAGTAATCAGAAACAAATATTCGTGCTTATCACACAAATAAATGCCATTACCGGGATTCGAACCCGGGACCTCCGGCTTCGTAGCCCTGCCTACTAAATAGGCTACAGAGGTCGTCAAATTGATATGGTCAAGTACCAAAGTCACGTTATGATTTCTTAAAGAAATATCCTGTAGGTATAGATAAGATTGACGTGTGGTTTGTCTCACAAGAAACGACACGCAGATTGACATCAAGCAACTTGTTCTTATCACAACAACTGATTGCAGAGCAATTTTTGGTTGTCTGGAAAAGGACAGTTTGCTTATAATTTTGAAGACACCAGCAATGCAGCATCCGTTCCCATCTTCATGCAGCATCACCATCATCGAGGAACTTCAGCTTCGATATTCGAACGCGAAGCGACAGCGCAGTGATGTGGTCGTCTTGATGGCCGGCGCAAGAAAGGTTCCAAGTTTCGTCCATGTCATTCTTTTCGCTTACAAAAAACAATCGTCAGTTATGAAAATAAAGAAACAATTGAATGAGTAAAAGCTTTCAAATACTTAACACAAAGATTTTTGTGAATATGTGTCTTCAAATTGTGGACTTCTTAATTCATAATTATAGTCTAGGAAGGACCTAGACTCTAGGTACTTAATTGAGAATCCCTTCCTTTTCGGACGAAGGCTCACATCAGCCAAGTTATTCATATTAAGAATTTGCAAAAGCTAAGGCGTAATTGATCAAACGAAAATCCATTTTGATCCTATCCCAACCTTTTATGGGGACTTGGCGCCAAAAGTTCTCTAGTCATACCATTGCAAAAGTTATCACCGACTATAGTTCTCATTCCATTCCCATAGAGTCCAAAATTCTTTGTATCAATAGTATTGCAATTTTGTCTTTGAAACCGCGTTGAGAATCAAAAGATTCCAACCAGAAGAATACTGTCGATACAATTTCAACTCTGAGGCGATTTCAAGAAGTCCCAAAATAAGATGTCGGGTAGTTATAGTTGGGTTATTTTGGCCGTTTATTTGCGTTTATATAATGTTTAAAAAGCGTCCAATTCGAGCCAAAGCCAGCTACAATTACGACAAAGCTGCCCGTGTAAGGCACGTCCTTTTCCAGCGTCGCCTTGAATGGTCAGGCACGAACGGATAGAATTACTGACTTACCGTTAGACCGATTGCTATCTAAACTTTAATAAATTAGCTCCGAGTTTTTGAACCCTAGGACTTAAAGTGGTGGGAAAATATCGATGGCAAGTACACTTTGTTGTTAAACATGGGATGCTGAAACCCTAGACCACCCTTATAGGTACTAGAGTAAGTAATCGTTTATCTAAGTGAAGTCAAAACGAAAGTAGGTTGTCAAAATGTAAAGAATTTGCCCTACCTATTTTAAAACATCATTTTTGTTTAAAACTTTGATTGCCTTTGTTGGTTTTGCTCGCCTCGACCTATGCCCCATACTACCTATAATAAAATCAAATACAATACAAATACAAAACGTAAAAGTCCTGACTGACTGACTGATTCACTCACTTAAATCAACACCCAGTCCAAACCGTTGAACCAAGAAAGCTGATTATTTCACAAAAGGTAGTTTATGTAACGTTGCCACTGAGAAGGGATTTTTGAAAATTCCACGCTCAAGGGGGTAAAAAGGGGGTTGAAAGTTTTTATGGGGATGGAGTAAAATTTTAAGGGAGAGACTAGTTCCTTTGTGTATTGACTCCTTATCACAATACAAGAAAAGTAATTTTAGGGTTTTAGAAAAACCTGGGGTAGGTTTTTTAAAACCTATGCGGGTTAAATAAGGCTGCCAAGTTTGTATGCAGAAAACTCTATTTTTGAGCTAAATTACCGCTTAAACCGCTGTACCGATTTAGATGAAATTTGGTATAGATATAGTTTGTAGTGCGTTTTTTATAGCATTGGAAAGAAGGATAAAGAACGAAGCACGAGGTCTTTTATATAAAACACTTTAAATGCCACACAACTGTCAAAGTATCTCAAACAGCCATTAAAAAAGACTTACGTTATTGTTGTCTACCCAAAATTTATAGAAGTGTTTTCATTATTTATATCTAACTAATACTTACAAAAATATATTTATTTTTAAACTATTTATTTTTTGACTCTGTTACTTTGAATTTCGTTATTCAGTTCTAGAAAGGTTGCATAATACAAAACCTAAAGAAGAAGAGGTTTGAAACGATCGGTTCGTTTTATCCGCTGTCAACATTGTCAAAATTGACAATCGTATCTCACGTTCTTTTTCTTGTTTTCTTGGTAATCAACAAAACGTTGAATTTAGATTACGAGATTATTATACGAGTATCTATTTGTTAATTAATATTACGATTTTATTTTTCGCTGTGTGTGGTGGCGTGCGGACTGCAATGGACCAACCAGAGGTAGGCCCAAGTGGCTTGCAAAAAAGACCGAGTCCTAAATTAAAGAGACAGAAACAGAGTCCATTAACAACAAATGAGAAACGTATGGTAACAAGTTGGTGTATGAACTTTGCAGCAAGGATGAATTTCCGGGTAAGGCAGATTTAGTAAAAAAAAAACGGCTGAAGCTGCCGAAATATTGCCTGCCACCGTCTACAAAATAACTAATATAGGCCTGATAAGTTCTCGTTCTGTTAAGGACTTTGTAACATCAAATTTTTGTCCCAAGCAGAAAAGGTTAACGACGACTGCTTCTTTGTTTACCGTATTTCTAATCCTAAAAAACGTACTATAGTTAGTTAGTTATAGTTACCACTGATAAACAAGAAGCGCTTAGCTTCCAGTTTTATCGCGAGGACGTCTAAAGTGGAACTCACTTCCGATAGACGAGAGTAAATAGGCACTATACTATATATCTACTTATAGCCCAAGCACTTTATTTTCATTAGTATGGAAAAATGCAAATTTGGAAATAATTCATAACAGCAGCTTTTTTGCGTATAACTGATATATTATCACTTTAGTAATTACGTAGACTCAAAATCCACCAAAATATTAGTCATCAAAAAAATCGATATTTAACCAATTCCTGAAAAAAGAGGAAAAATATTAATAAATATTTTAATTTTTGTTTTGGTTCATTTACAGGAGCTCTTCAAGAATAATAAATAAATCACACAAAAAACATAATGGATGTGTCATTTATTTTTATATATTTACTTCCCGATGGAAATTTTGGTGGATTCTTGGATAAGGCATCTTAGAATAACATTTTAAAATTAAACAAACAAAAAAAACGCTGTTATAAATTAATGTTTGAAAAAAACGTAATTTTCCTGGGGTATTATCCGTGCAACACCCTCGACCTCATCATCACTTACGATCAGGTGAGATAGTGGTTAAATGCGTCCCTACATGTAATATTAAAAAAAAGTAGTAGACGGTTTTCTAGGCAGGCACAATACAAACCACACTATGTATAACTTTTTACCCCACAATTGTTCTGACACCGAGTGAAGACCGAGTGAAAATAAGAGTGAGCGCAGACGTGCGTAATTGGCCTAATCGCTGCAAATCGTGCGTGCGCGCAGGGACTTAATGCTAAATTGCTCGCCGACGTCTTTATGGTGACAGATTAAAAGCACAAGCCGCGTTGACTAAAGAGTTCATTGAAATAAACTATTTAGTCAGTCGGGTTTGTATTGGTAAGTAGGTACCGAAGTTGTGTGGACCAATCCTAATGGCATTTTGAAAGATTGCAAATGCTAATAACGCGACGAAGGCTTTTATCATAAATATGATAATTTATCTTGAATTGAGAAAAATGGTCTCAATTTATGGACTCGTCGTATTACATAATATTATTTTGATAACGTTATAAACCTAAGTAGGTTTTTAATTCTATATTATCTGAAGGAACTTTTCGGTGTAGATAACATCTAGACAATAATTTTCAGACTCATTTTGTGTTTTTTCTGCATACAACGGCTAATACGAACCATATAAATTATTCAGGAGAATGATACGTTTATTACCACTAAAAGTTCAGGAAAATTAAATTGAAATAGAATGATGCCCTTCGCTAATGAGTTTCCTTTCAGCCTATATATATTTTATGTCCACAATTGAGTTCAAGATCAATCCATTCATCTCTCGTCGACGCAACGGGACACCCCGTTGAGAGCACATCGCTATCCGACAGTGCTGGGCTGTTAACAACGCAACTCGAAATTTACTGGCTGTCTTTGAAAAAACGGTTATCGGGTTCTAATTCTTGTAACATGGACGGTAATTTTTTTTTTCGCTTTTCAACTTATGACTCCGGTGCAACGTCAAAACGCCTCGCCAAACCAGTACCAAGTCTAAGTCAGTCAGTAGTAAGTCTTGTGTTTTTTTTATTTGGATTATAATGGAAAAATGAAAAATTATTCGCCTCGAGCGGGATTTGAACCCACAACCTCCAATGGACGGATTTCAAAGGCTGTGGGTTCAAATCCCGCTGGTGGCGAATAATTTTTAAATTTTCCACTATGATCGAAATTAATTGTTCATTTGTACTTGTACGTGGTACTTACGACGACGTTTAGGCAGATTTCTGATTACTCAAAGTTGCAACGGATCCCCGTGTCAAGATACATGGGGCGAGTAGCGAGGCGAGTTGAAGCAGGTCTTGAGGAACATGGAGATGGTGGTGAGCAAATTATTTCGCTGTTAACCTGTCAGGAACACGCCCGGCGAGCAATGACCCACAGCCACGGGGTTCCCATAGACTGGGCAATTATTTTACCATGAGTGATAGATTCTAAGACCCTCATTTTGTAAATAGAAATTGTAGATTTAATAATATCGCAAAGGCAAGCACTAGCGGGTGCCAGGATTTTAGTTTAGATTTAGAATTTAGCAGAGTATATCTAAAATAAATAATCAATAATAATATCATATCCCTATGCTTCCTCAAAAAAGGAGTAATGGATTACTCCACCGACAAGAGCCAAGCTCTTAAATAAATAATGATGATCTAAAATAAAAATCTGGATAGAAAAACTGTTTTTTTTGTGAGGCAGCCGATTGGGACAGTGGTTGCTAGAAAAGGTGTGCGCTGTTTTGAGAACCAAAATGTTTATCCTCAACTATTTACATATTTCACTAAGGGCCGATTTTTCAATCTCTATAGAGATTTATACTTTATATATATATAAAGTAATCCGACAGTTAAAATTATCACCATCTTTTTCTTCAGTCATATGAAAGAAAAGGACAGAGCTAACATTTATCTGACAGATAGTTTTATCTGTGAATTGAAAAGTCGGCCCTAATCTAGACTATAACCTATTCCACGACGTGCGATTTGACGGAGTGTTTGAAAAGCACTTAATGATCGGAATAATTTAAACTAGGTCAATTTTTCTTTTTGATATCGTAGACAAACGAGGAAATGTAGACAAATTTGTGTGTTAAAAACAGTATAATGTTGGACATATGGAATGAGGTAATGGCTACCCCAAAATAAGAATTTTATTGAATATCATATTATTATACATAATGTATTCCGTTACTTATCTGACTGATTGAATTTTCTACAAATCGTACAAACAACATAATATTTTAAACAATTCGATTGGATATAGATTCAGACAAGGATTCGCATCCAGTTCCTACCTATAATGAATACTTCATACGTGAAAGTATATCAAAACTGTGTCAATAACTCCTTAATTTCACGCAAATTAGGCCGCCACCGTGGATCCCGCAATCAATGCCGGTAAAGTCGGTAAACACGTCTGAGCGCGGCTAAAACACATCTTAGCTAAACCCATCTCGGCTAAATGGCACTTAGGCCCCATTACGGGACGCTGGCAAAGGAATTAATAAATGCTTTTAGTTACAGTTAGAACAATGTTTGGCCTGGATATTGTAGGTGTTGTTTTAAGATTGTATTATAGATTTTAGTGATGATAGTTTTCGTAAGTACTGAAACAAAAACAGTACTTACCTATCTAATGTAGGGAAGTGAAGAAATGAAATATCAGCCAAGTGCGTGTCGAGCCACGCGCAGTGTAGAGTTCCGTAGCCTGTCTGTCTTCGTTACATTGACATGCGCGCGCCAAAGATATGGTGCGGTTGCTTCGGCTGGATTTGTACGAAAGTTATCCTTTCTAAGTACATTTTAATTTGGTCGACTATTACTCGGTAACTACTTATGCCTACTTAGCCGTGATAGTTTTCCTTTTAAATTCATTATATGTACAACTTGCCACGAACTTTTTCACATGCCGATAGCCATTTAGCTGGCAGGAAGGGACACATGGCTCAAACGAAAATTAGCCAATATCTCGCCAACGCATAACTCAGGGATGTTCGCGGAGGCACTTTCATGCGATTATGCGAAATAAAATTTCATCCCTGATGGCTCGAGTGAGAAAAAGTACTAACAGCATCCTGAAAATGTTTGCTGGTAGGTTTGACGGTCCAATACTGGAATATTGGATTGGGCAGGTCAAATCTAATTTTGTTATATATTAAATAAGTGTTTGTCAGTCTCGGTTGTGTGTCAAATTGTTGTTGTGTAACCTAACCTAATAATTAAGTTGTAATTGTAACTAACACCTTTTACTTATATGGGTCGGTGAAGAACTGAAATAAAATATTTCATTCATTCATTCATAACTGAGTTGCATAATGGTTTTCAGAAACCCATAGTATTTTTAACACGTTTAGTGCTATACGTCTCAAAAATGAGCGATCGCGTAGTTTGCGTCGGTGCGGAAGCGATAACGTCTGTCTGTCCCATCTTGCGGGAGCCATAAAAACCACAAATTTTAAAATTAGAAAGAGGCAAATATATGTTTGGGTATGATTTGTCAAATATTACTTAAAAATACTATTTTAAAAGTACGAATCATTTTTGATACTAACGCACTGTATCGTGATAATTTCACTTCAGTGCTATACGTATCAGCTTTTATAGTTATACTTCAGTGCTATACGTATTAATTATAATACGTACCCTCATTTGTTTTGACGAAATAGTGCAGTGTACCTTGTGATAATTAGTTGTGACGTGTTGTGTGCTACTTTGAGCTGCCACCAATATGAAACATACAATACAATTTGTGTCGAATGTGAAAAACCTATGTGCCTTAAATGTTTTAATATCTCTCACCAAAACGCTAATGTCGCCTAATTATGTTTTATTTACTTCTGCGTATATTTTTTTTCCAAGTAAACTTTCTTTTGTTCTATTTCAATAAATAATTGCCATCGACAGTCGATATATATTTATTTTTACTTCCCTTTTCATTTATCGAGGATTTAAATGAGTGCGGTACGAATCAATTTTGATTCGTAAAATTGGCAAATATAGATACTCCTGTGCTATACGAATCAAATTTAATACGTAACTTTGATACCTATTAACTCACAAACTATGCTTAAGACCCTTGTGCTATGAGAACAGGGTGTAGTTTGGTTTAATAATATTCCATTTTAGCAATAATACCTATCCACGTTAGTTTTTCAAAGAAGTACCGACCTGTGAAGGTAGATCTAATTGTGTATCGAAATTGATACGTAACGTAGGAACGGCAAGTCAGTAATGAGTCAAATTTGATACGTACCGCATTTGTGGATAGTTTTTAATATTCAGGGCCGCATTGAACGTGTTAAAAACCTATCCAAACGGGGCATGTTTTTCAAAAATACTCCACACTAAGATAAGAGAAAAAAATAGTCATCACTCCTTTACATGTATGGTATGTACCAGTGTTGGGCAAAACGTAATTGAATTACAAATTACTAATTGCAATTACAAAATGTAATTGCAATTACAAATTACAATTACATGGAAAAAGTAATTGAAGCCTCAATTACAAATTGCAATTACAAAATGTAATTTGTAATTTCAATTACCAATTACATTTGTAATTGGTAATTGAAATCACAAAATGTCATATAAAGTTTTCCCCAAAATCACTTCTTTCAACGATATACTTCAACTCGATGTGTTAGACGGCGCGGTGCTATCTAGGACAGAGAAATTTCTAACAATAATTTTATTTTAACGTTTTGCTGTTTTTTTTCAATTGCGTCGTAAAGTATGCCTAAAAAAAATCATATTATGTCATATAAACTTTTTCCCAAAATAGCTCTTTTCAACGATGTACCTACTTAACTTCGATGGATCAAAGGACAGAGAAATTTCCATCAAAAATGTTTTTGTTAGTTTTCGGTTTTTATTTTTATTCCATTGATAGCAATGCTTAAAACAATCACAAAATATCATATAAAGTTTTCCCCAAAATCGCTCCTTTCAACGATATACTCGATGTGTTTTAGACGGCGGTGCAGGTGCTATCAAGGACTTAAGAGAAATTGCCATAAAAAAAAATTTTCTTACTTTTTGGTTTTCGTTCTGTTGAAACAATACTTAAGGAGAAGCGCAAAACGTCAAATAAACTTTTTACCTAAATCGCTATTTTCAAAGATATACTCAGTCGCAATGTTAGAAGGAATCGATCCCAGGACTTAGGAAGAATTTACGAGCAAAAAAAATATTTTTGATTTTATTATTGGTTTCCAGTTCAATCGTAAAACACACACAAAAATAAAGACAAAACGTCAAATAAACTTCTTTCTACGATGTATACTTACAGAGATATCGAAGTTTTAGTGAAAAGTAATTGAGCAGAAAGTTGCAATTACAAATTACATAACTAAGCAATCGGCATACCTAGTCAATTACAAATTTCTTTATCTTAATTTTTATTTTAAGTGCGCATCAAAAGAATCACAAAATTGTAAAATTATATTTTAAACAAATCTCCCTTTTCAGAAATATGCAATACCAACTCTTAAACTATCAACTGCCATCGGCAGTATCGGCACACGGTTTTTAGGACTTAGGAAATTTCTGTCAATAATTTTTTTTGACGTTTTGCTGTTTTTTTCAATTGCGTCTTAAAGTATGCCTAAAATAAAGTATATTACGTTTTATAAACTTTTTCCCAAAATGGCTCTTTTCGATGATATACTTAACTTCGATGGATCAGAAGCGAAGTTCTCAAGGACAAGAGAATGTTCCATCAAAAATGTTTTTCATAGTTTATGGTTTTATTTTTATTCTATCGAAAGCAATGCTTAATAAGCATCACAAAATGTCATATAAAGTTTTCCCCAAAATCGCTTCTTTCAACGATATACTCGATGTGTTAGACGGCGGTGCTATCTAGGACTTAGTGAAATTACCATAAAAAAAAATTTCTTAGTTTTTGGTTTTTGTTTTTTTCTATCGAAAACAATGCTTAAAAACAAGCACAAAACGTTAAATAATTTTTTTCCCAAAATCGCTCTTTTCATCGTTATGCTCAACCACAATGGTCGAACGAATCTATTTAAGGACTTAGATAATTTTGGACGAAACAATATTTTTTTTTTAGTTCACTATAAAAAACGCGCAAAAATAAGCACAAACTGTCAAGTAAACTTTTTTCTAACATGTGTCGTTAGAGAGATATCGAAGTTCCAGTTAAAAGTAATTGAGCAAAAAGTAATTGCAATTACAAATTACATGTAATTGCAATTACCAATTACAAGTAATTTCAATTACATGAAATTTTAATTACATTCAATTGAATTAACGTAATTGAATTAATAATTGTGTAATTTGTAATTAAATTACAAAAAGTAATTAATTACGCCCAACACTGGTATGTACCCTAAAAAAACATTGTTACTACGAAAACCTAAAAAGTGAAATTTACTTTTGTTTCAGTAGTTTTTCTCCAATTCGCCAAAATTACACAAATCGATGTACAGTGAGCTCAATAAGGATTGCGTTATCATTATTGGTAGGTCCTAGACGATGATATATATGATATGTATAATTGTATTGAACACAGTTAGGCTTGCTATATGATAGCTGATAGAGACACTATCAAATCAAAATTAATATCATTAACATCGTCATAAATTGGTTAATTTTTACTTTAATTTAGAAAAGTATTCATCGATCGTCCGGAGGCTGGATTGAATAGGAATCCGATTCAACGTACCAAATGTAACGACCCCAGCAAGTTCAGAATATCCCCACATTCAAAATAGAAATCATTACGATTATGATATAATTGTTAAAACATTAATAAAACTGGAGTCGGGTCCCTGGGTATAGCACACTGACAGATTCCTAAGTCTTTTATGCGTCACAAAGTAACATATTTCTGCATAGGAAAAACGTTACAATAACTTAAGATTTGCTACGAACATTCAAAATGACTAGTTGGCGTCGTAATGACCGCTTTGAGGCTTACGGTCCGTGGGGGCCTACCCTTGCCGCGCCTTCCGGTGAACTGATGACCTTGTAAAAGTCGCCGGAGTCTGCTGGATGCGGGAGGCGCAGGACTCTTTGGGGGAGGTCTATGTCCAGCAGTGGACGTCTTTCGGCTGATATGATGATGATGAGAATCATGCGATATCAAGGAAACCTTTGAAACACAAAATTAGTATTGTTAATTTTTCACTTCATGATGGAAATAAGTAAAACAAGTTCAATATTTCCCTTTAAACGAAGGAACGTAGACGGATTTCTCCATTAAAATTCTAATGTTTTATGGAACGAGGTTTAATTAGGTATCTTAGGCATTATATTATGGAGTTACCTTAGACATACTTGTCATAACTCTTGCCTAGGTTACCTTTTATATCACTAAATATATTACATTAAAGTTTTCCGCCATTTTTAAAAGAGCCTATTACGAGATTCGTTAAACTCTTAGTTATACAATTACACAGTTACTTACAATTACTTCGGCAATCTTCGGCAATCGTCGAATTAATACCGCCGCGTCACGCTTTTCCTTAAAAAATGCCGTAATACTCGCTCAAGCAACATCAGAACGTCTTACCTTTACACAGCTTTCTTGATGACATATGGCTTTTTGACATATAGTGTAAAACCATAACAAAGCGAACGAACTAGACCTTATGGCACGGGTAGAAGGCCTAAAATTGCTTGAATGGAGTAATTCAACTGTATTCCTAAAGCAATTATACAGTCATTGATAACATCTAGTGTGTGAACCTAACTGTTCGATCTTAAATGGTCCATTCAAAAGTTCTCAGAATAGAATGAGGCCTAGTGAATATGGCCGTCGTGAATTAGTTTTTTTATGTCTTTATTGGTGACTGACTAGAGTCACTGATATAGCCCAAGCTGGAAGACAATGCGACTTTCAATATGTACGAGTAGGCCGTGGGTTAGAATTAGTACCCCAGCTTATACCACACGGGTTTTTCATAAACTTACCTATGAAATATAGTTTGATATGAAATCTATAGTAGTTTTTCGGTGAAAGAAAACATCGTGTGGACACCTTACTAAAACCCAACAATGATTAGTTTCCATCTGATCGAATTTATTGAAACAGATCGAATTTATTGAAACAGGCTTTACTTTGCAGAAGTCCATGATAAGTTACGGGGACAACATTCGTTTGAAATAGCAATCACTGAGAATACCGCTAACGTGTTTCGCCTTCGCCTCTCTACGAGGCATCACGGATGCTGGCAGGAGATGTTGCTTGCCACGTCATCCATGGGTTTTGTCATTATTGGTGGTGGTTTACTGTAGGCCTATACTGTATTTATTTACATGTTTGCCCGTGCAGAGGGAGGGTGGGCGCATTAATCGCATGCAAAATTACGCAAATAGGTGCATCTGAACATCGCTAATAGACGTGCACGTATTTAGCGGAATAGCAAAGCAATCTTATTGTCGTTCTTTCTTTTGGTTAATAACAACCGGGGAATACGATAGAAGGATGATGATTTTGCAAGTTACTATAGCTGTCAATGAAATCAGGCAGCGTTAAAGCATAGCATAGCAATCAAAATGATTTATTTAATCTTTATTTTGAATTATTTTCGATATAGTTTTCATTGAACGTAAAACCTAACGATAAAATCATCCGCTCCACCACCACAGACCGTGCAACGTGCATTCTTTTATCGAAGAGATTAAAGATAACATATAGCAGATAAAAATAAATTCAACGTTATCTCGTCACTTGACGTAGATGTTCGTTATTGTATGTTTTATGTTGAGTTTAATGGATGGAGAACCATAAACTGACACCCACGCGTTTTGTTTGACAGTTGTAGGTTTATCTTGAACTTGTTGTTAACTTGAGGGCTCAACTCTACATGTTTTAGTGTCAACTTCAATGGCTGAAAACAAGGTCAAAGGTATCTCAGGGGATTTGTTTTATTTTTTGCTGTTTTCATGAATATTTCATCATCATCATATCAGCCGAAAGACGTCCACTGCTGGACATCGGCCACCCCCAAAGAATGCCAAAGTGACCGGTCCTGCGCCACCCGCATCCTGCAGCGGACTCCCGCAACCTTTATCAGGTCATCAGTCCACCTTGTGGGGGGGGGGCTACCTACGCCGCGTCTTCCGGTACGCGGTCGCCACTCGAGAACCTTTCCGCCCCAACGGCCATCGGTTCTACGTGCTATGTGCCCTGCCCACTGCCACTTAAGTTTAGCGATTCAGAGGGCTATATCGGTTACCTTGGTTCTGCTGCGGATAGCCTCATTTCTGATGCGGTCACGCAGAGAAACTCCCAACATGGCCCTCTCCATTGCCCTTTGGGTGACTTTGAGCTTTCTTATCAGGCCCATAGTAAGTGACCACGTTTCAGTGCCATATGTCATCATGAATATTTATCATTTATTTCATTTACATTTATTTGCAACCAAGTACACAAACACATGCAACTTAATGCTAGGTATAGTACGAGGACCCGGATAGGGCGCAGCAGAACAGGAATTTTAATTAAATAACAATATCACATAATAACAGTAGGTAATTGATTAAAATGATTTTATAAAAGAAACATCAATATTAAATAACTGCACGCTGCACACTACACGGGCAAACAAGGGCGTAGCATTAACACCACAGAAGCCACCTTGCAACAAGATCTTGCCACCATGAGAGACTACTTCGCCCGATGGCGGCTTTGCCCAAACGGATCCAAAACTGAGGTATGCTGCTTCCATCTTAGCAACCGTCTGGCTGGCAGAAATCTTAGCGTGAGGTTTGGAGACACTGTCCTAACGCATAATCCCTACCCGAAGTATCTCGGTGTTACACTGGACCGAAGCCTCACCTATAAAACGCACCTACAAAACGTCGCAGCCAAGCTAAAAACCAGGAACAACATCCTGCAAAACATGACAGGCACCTCGTGGGGAGCTTCGGCAGCCTGCTTGAGAACCACCGCCTTAGCACTGGTGTACCCCACAGCAGAATACTGTGCCCCAATATGGTTGAATAGTGCCCACACACAGAACATAGACACCCACCTCAACAACACCATGCGCCTTATCACAGGCTGCATGAAACCAACTCCTGGACACTGGTTACCGGCCCTCAGCAGCATTGCCCCACCACATCTCCGACGCTTCCAACACCTCCTTAGAGAGGTCGATAAGATCCACACCAGGCCCGAACTGCCAATTAACGCAGACCTAAATACATTCAGGTCTCTCAGACTAAAGTCACGGAACCCCCCGGCCCTACTCTCACACAAATCGCCTACCGAGTGGAATATCCAATCTGCCTGGCTGGAGGAGTGGCTGGCCAAATCGGAGTCACCAACCCTATTCGAACTCCGCCCCGGCCACCTCCCGCAAGGTTTCAAAGAAGCTCGACGTGTCTGGTGCTCCCTGAATCGAATAAGGACTGAAATAGGGCACTGTGCTCAACTGCGCAAAAAATGGGGTTGGAGCGACGCTGAAGAATGTGACTGTGGATGTGCGAAGCAAACAGTGCACCACATCGTGTTCGAATGCCCTCTAACCAAGTACGACGGAGTGCCCTCGGACTTCAAAGACCTCACGAGCGACGCTGTAGACTATTTGATAAATTGTAAATTTAAGTTGTAGCAATAAGTACCTACTCGTAACTATCACAGTGCATAAATTAGCCATACGATAAATAAATAAATAATTAAATAACTAATTAAAATACAATTCATTAATTCAATTTGGCTTATTATAAGGCAAAACAGGAATTTTAATTAAACATTATGACATGAATATTAAATAATTCATTAAAAGTACAATTCATTCATTCAATTAAGGCTTATTGTTATAATTATTATTATTAGTTATATTTACAATTTTACACCGTGGTATGGTATCATGAAAACGAAATCATCGTAGTAAGCTTAGACTGGCCAAGTTTACCCTACGTGTATTTTATTGTTCAATAAGAAAAAAACAGCCATTTGTGTTCAAATTATTGGACAGGAATTCACGGAGACCCTTCTCCGTGAATTCCTAATTGTAACAAATGCCATTAAAATGAACAAATACTCGTAACCGACACTGGCTGACAATGATGAGCGTAGCTAATATTATTATATATATTTATTACGAGACCTATTTTTCCAGCTAGGCTTGCCTTTGACTCCAGATTGCTAACCAGTTAACCGCTCACTTGATTTGGGATTTAAAAAAAGGCAGCCCATACTTCGATTGGCATCAGTTTAGGGGTTCGCGAAATTGGCAAGTGTGGTTGCCACATGCAAGTGAGCGGGTAATAGAACCTTATTGTACCTAGTATGGTCTGCTCACAATCGTTATCAAGTCACCAGTTCCCATGTACCCGCCCTGTACCTTATTGAATGCATGTCAAAACCTCTTCTGCTTCTCCATTATACTTTTAATACAACTTTACGCGCAATAAAAAACAAATGACCCTTCATGTGAACGTATGTTTCAATTTACCCTATTAAAGCAAACGAAGCGAAAACAAAACACAATCATTATAGTGCGCCGCATGCGAAGTCACGGCCACGCAATAGTCTTATGGAGAAACGTAACAACTCATACAAAAACCCGTAGCACTCGCAGCCTTCTTTTTCTGGATAGAAAAACTGGTTAATTGTCAAAGCTACACGCTGCGCTGGTCACTGACCAGTGTACAGCTGAACTCCTATTAAGAACAGTTGGTAGAAAGCTAGGGCAACCAGATACTGGGGACCTGGCGTCATATGGGGTAACATCGGTTTGAGAACAGTTCTGAGGTAATTGGGGGAACGTCGACAAAATTATGACTAATTGTGCATTGTAGATGTAACGGTTGATAAAAGAGTTAGTAACTAATAACTTAATGGAGGTTTGTCGCGTGTAACTTCTGTTACCTATCTTCTATTATTGATTAGTATTGCAAAAAATGATATTTAATCTTCATTATTTTTAAAGGAGCACGACTACAAAGATAAATCTGATCTCTAGACACAGCGCCTACTTTCCTAGAACGTATAATTCTAAGGTCTGAAAATGCCCATATAAACATGTTTCACTCTTTATTATTAGGTATGTTACAGATACTACCGAAAGCCTTCAATGTAGGGTAACCATTTTATAATAGCTTCTCCTGTCATTACACAACAGATTTAAATTAAAAATAAAATAAAACACACTACGTGATGCATCATAAACACCAAAAGGATCTTGTGCTTCTGGCCGAAGATAGGCTGACTAGGCCTCTTAGCAGACATCCGCATCATGTTCACAAGTGTGTCAATGTGAACAAGAGGGGAGAAAGGCGCATTAACATAAGCACACAGTCCCTTGGGATGCGACACCATCAAACACTTTTGAATTATTATAAAAATAATCGAAAATGAGATAAGATTTATTCCTGGTAATCACGCGCATTGATCGAGTGTGTGCTGCGTAGACGCAGCGCCCGAGGTGCGAACTAGATAAATACGGTCTGCGCATGCGCATCCGATTCGAGATTGCTCGCGCGTGCCTCGATCTAAGTATAGGTAAATCGTTACCAACGTGTATTTCAAGTTGAAATACACATTTCAACTCTCTGATTAGGTTTCTAACGATCACGGTTCATGACATAGGTACAGCCTGGCGACATACGGACGGACGGACAGCGGAACCTTAGTTATAGGGTCTCGTTTTTACCATTTGGGTACGGAACCATAGAACGATTAGTTGCAATAAGCGGTCCTACCCGTATATCATCTAATCCAGACACCATTTGGTAGAATTAATTCTATTCGCCGCGGTCATCAGTAGTTCTAAATCTATTTGGAGTCGCAAAACGAAGTATGCCGAAATCCGAAATTTCCCACATTCGAAATTACCCTAATAGCCCCTTGATATTTATTTATCAGGTCCTGCACCCGTCAATGGCGCTGCATAATTCAGATACCCAATTGCTCAGGCCGTGACCGCAGGCGTCGAGATAGCTCGGGCTAGCATTATGTTAATGCGAAATGTGGAGATAGAGGGTAGATTTCACAGAGCGTATAATACGAGAGTTTACAAAAAAACTGTAAGTACAGTCAAGTGTAAAAATATGGGAAGGGAATATACAACTTACTCATAAATATGTCCCGTCGCTCGTATGCCCGTGGAGTAAGGTTTCCGTACCTACATATTTATGAGAGGATTTAATCGATATATATTTTTGCACTTGTTCAGGATTTGATTTTTTGGTTCTTCTTACTCGGAATTGAAGGTGAAGGCTGAGAAAAGCGCATGTGCAGTTAGTTCTGTTATTTTGAAAGAACGCTCACACAACAAATAATTTTGACAAGACCTATGTATATTTTTCTACCTTAAAAAAGTAGATAAGCAGTAAGTTTAAGTATAACGCGTGCAGATAAAGAATGGATCTGAAAATGGCGCTCACACACACACACACACACACACACACGCACACGCGCACGCGCACGAACTTAAACTGTGCCAGTATAGACAGCGATAGGGTGTGAGCGAGATAGCATGCGAGTGGACGCCATTTTCAGATCGTATGTCGTATCAATTTGAAACTTATGGCAGCGAAAAAAAAAACCAAATCGGTTTGTAAATCGTGCTATCTCCATCGATCATAACATTCATAACAACTTAAAACAAGAAAAACTAATTCCAATTCAATATTTTAAACCACTGACTCACTCAAAGTGAAGTCACTCCAGTGTATGGAGCCGGAGTGTTTTAGATGCATTCACGACTCGAATGGTAAATGAGAGAGCTGCAAACGCGCTCGACCTCTAACCGGCCGCCAACAGCTTCTTGTTAAGTGAGACCTCATTGTTGCTGTTTTCAGTTTGAGGTACCTAAGACGGGTTGAGATGCTTGTCCAACGCTTGAATTATGTCGTCATAGGGCACCACTTGCAAATCCTTCGGTAAGGCCAAATCCGCGGCGAGTCTATAGGTACCCTCAGTGAGTGCACTTAGCAATATAGCTCTTCTCTTTGTCCCGCTTGTATCCGTCGCGCTGGTAATGTCGTTTGCCACAAACCACTGTGTGAGACGACTCTTGTAAGTCTTCCGTCCTGGCCATTGTCGTCGAAACTGGTTAAAAAAATACCAAATAGTCCAGTCGACATGTTTTTTTTTAATAACGCGGGTATTCGTCGCCACGGATAAGTCGATGGGCATGAACACAAGTGAAACAACCGGTAGCTAGTAATGCACTGTTTATTCATGTAGGTATAGGTAGGGAATGCAATCCCGACTCGGGATTGCAAATTCGGGATCCCGCGGGATTAGAAATATCAATCCCGCGGGATCCCGGAATTTTCGGGATCCCGAATAGATTTAAAAAAAAGTCAAATTCGATTGAATTAAAACGATAAAACGGCATGTTTGTGATGGTGACGTTAATTAAAATAACATATTAATAGACAGAAAACAAAAACCTTTATTCTTTAATATTATTAACTAAATCATCATCAGTTTTCCTTGGAAATTAACAAAGGTAATCAAAACAATAAGTATAACTGTAATAAGAATCAAAACAATAAGGAATTAGAGAGTATTACAGGTGATTTTAAAAGTGACTTCTTAAAAAACAAAGGGTATTAAGAGTGTTATCTGCTAAACGGCTGCCGACGACTGCCGCCCAATCCCGTCAATCCCGAACGGGATCCCGTCATATTATGCGTCGGGATTGATCCCGAAAAATTACACGGGATCCCGCGAGATCGGGATCCCGCGGGATCGGGATTGCATTCCCTAGGTATAGGTGACGTCGTGGCCGCAGCCACACACACATGCATACATACACTAGTCGCATACATAACACTAAGTATATTTTTTACCACGATCGTGGCCAACTACCACACGGCCTGCCTGATGTTAAGCGGACAACGTAGCCTATGGACGTATGCGATTCCAGAGGAGACAAGTGCGCTGCTGAAACTTTATTGATTTGAGATTTTTTTATATTTACGCAAAGTTCCCAATTTTTTTTGATGTTTGCAGTTCGAGTTTCAATACAAATTTTAATAGTACAGTTTAAATTAAATCGTTATAATATAAAAGGGCAACTATTTACATTTTCGACTAGATGGCGCATTCCCCTGATTTCCTACCGGCCTACCAGCCCCGGCCGGTATGTTAGCGCTAAATTACGCCTTTAAACTTTAGTTGTGTTCACAGGGAAGACTGGACACTAACTGGCATTATAATATTACTTCACTCTTAAACAATGAACCACATTGTTTGAGCAAAAGAGTTCACGGGATCGGGAACACGACAGGATATCTTTCCATCACGTCTATCATGGGACGGCCGCGATATATGATCTCGATTTATCTCGCACTAAACCTCTTGTTCTAAGTGTTCTAATAAGAGAGAGACGGATAGTGCAAGAAAAATCGAGAGGGCTCGCGCGCCGTGGGTAACAGTAACAGCACGGCTATCAAGGGACGGCGCGCGCGCTGCGTCGCGGCGAGATACACTGTCCTTCCTTATCAGAACGGTTAGAAAGAGACGGATAGTGTGTCGCCGCGACACAGCTCACGGGCCGTCCTGTATTGCAGCCAATTTAATACATTTTGTCAAAAAACTGCACTAATTCATTCCAAGTGGGTGCTGGGTCGGGCCTCTTGATCTCGGGAGAGGCATATGGGGCATTCAATATTCTCAAGAAAAAATCCAAATGTCTATTTCTAAAGTTCCCGGGAATCGAACGAAAGTATATTTGCAGAAACTCTGAAATAAAGCCATAGAGAAGGATCGTGACCGCGGATCGTGCGCTACCCCACTGCGCATGCGCGAGGGCTGGCTTACCTGGCTTGTACATAGCATTCACGACTTCATATGGGTACGCTTCAACGCCAGGTTTCTCACATAAATTGTACCTAATTTTATACTTGACAGTGACCAGAAAAATTGAGCCATTTGCCCAACTTTCATATGAAAATGCTTTGAAACGAAAATTTGAAGCATGATTTTGCAACAAAATGTTAAATGACTTTTAGGCTCCAGTACGGCGACCTTACAAAGTCCATAATCCGTAAGTATGGTAATGCTTGTGCAACTTCAAGTTCAATTGTGTTAATGTAGACTATTATAGCCTCCTGGATCCTGGAGATATCGATTGTGCCAAAACAAATCAGAGCAAAATCAAAGTGCAAATGGCGGAAAATTTGTTTAAAAAAATCATGGAGTTTTTCCCTCGCAAAACTGATCGCTGATTGGCCATTTATGACTCGGTGCTTATTTTTCAGGTTGACAGTTTCGTTTGGAAACATTCTGACGACCGCAGATTTTGTAAAATGTTATGTCCTCATATGGGGATCCAGGAGGCTATTCATACGTGAAGTTAAATAGATTCTTTAGTTAAGTATTTCCTGCCATTATAGACGCATTCATGAACTGAACTGAAACATATTGACTCAGAAAAGTGAGTTCCACAGCAACGAATATAGCAGTAAATATTATTGAAAACAACAAATTGAAATCGAAAACAATTCTCAGAAACTTGTTAGGTTACACCTTAGTAGGCAACTTTTGAATGCCTAATAGTAGTTTTCCTTTATGTCGATTTAGTGATCAAGCTATTGTTTATATTAACACAAGACAATGCCTAAAGAAAATATGTTAAGTTTCAGACATTCATGAGCTTGTAAGTTCTTGAGATTCGAGTAATTATTTGCAACGATAACTGCAAATTACCACGCAAATGTATTTTTCATCTATGGCTTAAATTATAAGGGTGATCGATAGTTATATTAATTGCAGTAAAAAGTTAAATAGGGAAACTATGTACAATGCATTTGCAGCTTGCGTAACGCCTGCGGCAGGTGCGTAATAACACGTTTCTTGTCTTGCAGTTAATGTCAAGGCAAAATATTATATACTCAGTACTATGTTATGATCATATTGTAATCCCGGAAATCTCCCTAAAAACCTTAAAAGGATCCACTTACCAAGCAAATCGCTCTTGCATTCACATTCCTCGAAAAACACACGTAAAACCGGCACTATCACAAAAAAACACTAGACCGTCACGTTTTCGTATTTTTGAAAAACGATTCAGAATCCGTAGTCGTTCGTGATCGCTCGTGCGTTGCCGCCGACTGCCGAGGCCGTCCAAACCGGTGGTAGGCTGTCCTGTTCACACACCTAATGATTTATGGGGTGGAGAGAGACGGGAACGGCAAAAAGGTTTTTGGAGCGAATGACATGTTATTACAATATGATATTGTTGATGGGAACTAGGTGACGGTTGGCTGGAGTCTGTGTGGGTTTGATTCTCGATTATAAATTTGACAACCCCTTTGGCACAGACTATGGCCTCGTAGATAATGACCCGCTACGAAGTCAGCGGTCCTGGGTTCGAATACCAGAAAGGATTTTTTTGCAATGAGAACGAATATTAGTTTCTAAGTCTTGGATGTTTCCTGCAAAAAAGCTAGTCGTTATGGCACGCGGCTGTCAAGCGGCGGTCGTGCGTTCGAATCCCGGCTCGTACGGATCAGTGTTTTGGAACTTAAATACGGAATATTTTCGTTCAAGGAAAACGTCGTGAGGAAACCGTCCGAAATCCTAATAAGGTCTAGTTTTCCTCTGGGTTGGAAGCTCAGATGGTAGTCGCTTTCGTAAGTATGCGTATGCCATATATTGGGATTTGATGTAACGGCCCAGGCTACTTTAGGGCATAACCGGGAATAATGTTAGGAGGATGATGATGTTCCCTTATATTATTATGTATTGACTAGTTTATCAGCGACTGGATTCACTTAGGACTGGATGGTTCTTCCACGTAAAATTACAAATCCTTTTCACTCATTAAGGTACAGTTCCGTTTTATACGTGAACTTTCACGAACCAGCGAGACTGTATCACGACACTTTAGATCCCCAGTAATTATCACCTGCATCGGTAATAAATATATCGGTTTGTATCGCTGCATTTAGTCACCATGTGTAACCGCTGTAATACTTAAATCTTGTCGCGTGAAACCTTAATTTATGCCGTACAACTTGTTCTGTGTCTTAAGAAATGAAACAATCCCAATTCGATGTATGGGTTACATACCAATATACCGCCAAAGGGCCTGTTTTTTTGCAAATCCGAGATATACACGATAACCAAGCGACGACGTTACCATGGAGTGGGCTGGGAGCACCGACGCTGTGGAGAGGCTACTTTATATCGTTAGAATAATTAAAATTTTCCGTGTGTTGTTGGGGTTAGGTCACCACTTCCTTTCTTCCCGTGGGTGTCGTAAAAGTCGAATAAGGTAGCAGGGTTGAAGCGTGATGTGGGCGATGGGCTAGTAACCTATCACTGCTATATCACAACTTGTCTACCTTTTTTTTTTTAGAAAACCAACAGCTTTAACATATAATGATATTCTGACAATTAAGATACAACTGTTTAGCCAATAACAGGACTTATAACTAACTATCCTTTACATAACGTGTGTGTGTGTTGTGTGTATGTGTGTTTGTGTATGTATGTATGTATGTTGGCGTGTGTGTAAACATTATTTATTATGATCATTAAATATTATTGCCTCTTTATTTTACTTGCAATCGCATTTTTGAATGATTTTTTATTCTTATACACAAACGGATCTATATTACTGAAAGTATCATTGTATGTTTTCACTACTCTATGCATCACGGAATCCTTGCAATAGTTAGTGCGACTGTGGGGTACACTAAAAAGGGTGCCGCCTTGTGTTTGTTTTAGGTGTAAAGTATTTGATTTCAGCCACGAGGTTTGGGCAGTCCATTTTATACCCACATTTATGTTAAAAGTGGCACTGGACCATAAGATTCATGTGCTCTGCCTACCCCTTTTGGTAGACGCTACTCTGTGTCGACACACAAGCACCGTCCCACCTCCAACGAACTACTTTTAAAGCGGGTGCAGCGGCGGAAAATGCCCCAAAATCTGAAACGTAACCGTGACCCAAAATATAGAGGCCTCGCCGAGAGTACAACTTTGTACCGGCGTGGAGACCCTCGGTCCGTGCGGTCCCAGTGCGAATTATTATTTTGCGGAAATCACGAACCGTCTGGTTTATGTAACTGGTGACCGGAGAGCTGGCTGCATTCTCGCGAAAAGCATCAGCATTATTTATTTATTTATTTATTTATTTATTTATTTATTTAGCTTACTTAAACTATACATTTTCACATAATATAGGTAAACATATTAGGTAATTAACCAGATGTTTTATTTTACGGTATAAAGTATACATAAGTTAAAGCAAGCCACCTTCCGTACTAGTTTAAAAATTGTATTACGGCAAGGTAGGGTACCTTCTCCCCATTATTAACCGCGTAGATAAGAGTTACAATTGTTTACATATGTATATAAGTAATTACCTTCAATGAACGTGAAAACAATTTGTTTTAAGGTATTTAGGTTTCAGCGTAGTTAGTAACATCATTAGCATAATTATTGCATGAGTATCTAGAGGGTGACTGTATTAAAGAATGAGTATATTCGTGTGTTGTCTGTAGTGTGTGTGGGTGTGTATGTTTGTGATGGGAATAGACTTAGCAGTACAGTGCGGAGACCAACAATAAAAATTTAAAATAATTTAATTTAAAGGCAGTTCATGAGTGGCACGGACGGGTCACACAATCATGTACAGTCAGCGTCATACAGCTAGCAGCAGCCAGGCCGACCAAACACTTCGGTACACATCATTACTGTAAGAATAAGGGTGTGTCACGAAATACCCGGCCGCTCCGGCCGCCACCAACTTTCACGACGCCGACCGAACGTACCTACAGTTGGGCTTAGAGAGTAGATGCTAGTTAGATACAGGTGTCAGTGTTACATACTGCACCAAGCCGTAGGTACTTCTACAAGGAGGACTAGCTAGTAACTGTACTATTCATAGGTAATAAAATAAAATAAAAATACGTACGACAATTTGTTTGTTACTGCTATGGGCTGGTAGTGGGCATTAGAAAGATAGTACGGATCGTAGGTATATATATGGTGATGCTAATAGGGTCTTGCATTAGTAATTATCAAGACATTATTAGAAGAAGAGTTTCGGTTTCCTCATAATTTAGGTTTTTAAGAAAGGATGTAACAGCTCGTTTGCAGTTGTTATTGGTATATTGCTGTAAGTCGACTGTTCTAGATATACGGTTATATAAGTATGGCCCAAGGAACAAGGGGAAGCTGTGCGCAAACTTGGTTTTGCAGGTTGGTATAGTGTAGACGATGTCTCTCCTTCTTCATTGGAATTCCGCAACGAAATGCCGACATCATTCTCGGCACTATGCCCTTACTTTTTTAGATTTGACTTTAATTTAGTTAGAGTTAATTATCATCTTGTTTAAACTAATCAGGAATTTATATGTAGGTACTTAATCTGGGTTGAAACTTCAAAGTGGTTTGGATTAATCTTGGAAGAAACCTAAATATTCTTCGGTCAAATAGGTACCTACTACTTAATCATGAGATGTCACTGGCGCGTTCTGAAATGTCGCACTATGTAAAATGTACCTAAATATTTATTATATTTACACCTCCACTTTACACAAACTACTCCATGGCTGTCAGCGCGGAGATGGCGGGAAGTAAAGCGGCCATTTTGAAATACGACGCAGGCGCACAATGGCATTAACGAGAGCGATGCAGATGAGATGCACGCAGATATACCTACGGGATCGCGAAACACATTGGACAAATGGTCACAAGCGACTAGGTGTATCTAATAAGTTAAACCTTTTTGTTCCACCGTGTGAACTCAGGTAGCGTAGGTATAGGTATATACGAACAAAGTCAGTATACGCATTGTCTCTTTGCAAACCTTTTAAACGTATACACAGTATCTTAAGTTAAGAATAAGATGGCTATTTTTAAGTAGGGCCTTAACCTAACCATGTATTTAATTATACAATTTGTGTTGGAGTCAACTGAAACCACATTTAAAGATTAAAATTGCTAAATCATGTTTCGAAAACAATATTCTTTATTCCTTTTGGAAATTTTAGACATTGTGTTTTTAATTACAAATCAAGTCGGAATACAATGGTGTAAAGAATGATAAAATTAAAATACGTAAAAATAAATAAAAGTAATACTACGAGTACATCCCGCTCTGCGTCAAGCCCGAACCAAAGGTCCCCAAAATGCTAGCGGCATTGCCTCGCTGAACAGCAATGGAGACCTGTTGGACGAGCCATGACCCAGAGCGGGGGTCAAGGCCCCTGTCCCTTAATCGTCTGCCTAACTCCTTGCACAGCCCGAGAGCCTCACTGCCCCAGGGCCCAGCTGTCTCCACAGCAACCGGAACGAAATCATAAGTCGGTTCCAAGGCAGAGTACTTTGCGTGTTTGAGCTTGGCGGCATTTTCAAGATTAAAATACTTATATCGTTGAAATATGTAAAAGGAAAATTACACCACCGCGTCTTAGCGTTAATCTTAGCCTGACCACGCCGTCCGTTTAATTCGCATTCAAAACCCACAGTCATGCATTCGCTCTCTTATAAAAGTTATTTATAGAACCAGGCGTAACCTTGTGTAATTCCATGATAAGTTACTCACTAGAATTCCTAGGTTCCTAGGTATTCAGCTTTAACAGCCTGCAGGGCTGTTATTCGGAACGCATTAACACCACCCGTCACGCGTAACGAAACTAGACTTATTGTTTTAACCTCAACACACCGTTGTGAGGAGTACCTACACGTTGCTGAGCGTGCGCGTACTCGCCTGCACCTGCATTCCCCCGTTCTGCACGCGACTGCGCTCATCAACACCCTCCTGACAGTCTTTGAGTGCGACTTTTTGGAGACTGGGATAGCGAGATTAATGAATGAATGGAAGAGAATGCTCGAGATGAAGCAAGACAGATAACTTGTAGATTTAAGTCAGTCTTTAGATAGTAGTTTTAGTATGGAATCGATGTAATGCTTCGGCGAACACTGTAATGTTGTACTTAAATGATTCAATAAATAAATCCTCGGGAGTTCACGGATATTATATGTATTTATAACTTGCTTCCGCTTCTTGCCCGCGACTTTGTCTGTGTGAATCCGGGATAAAAACTATCCTATTTTTAATCTAGGCTATAAACTATCCTCGTGCAAATTTTCATCCATATTGGTTGAGCAGTTTAGTCGTGAGTGAGTAGTTAACAAACATCCAAACATCTAAATCCATTCATAGCTTTAATAAAAACTTCGGATACATCTTATCAATGTACAAATTGGTCGTTGAATACTTGTTGCTTAATTGAATCTGTTGGTAGATAGGTACTTACTTTACTGTTTACGCAAGTACAATGAAACGACAGTTACAGTGGGCTGCTTGCTTGTTTATTGCTTAACACGTATAATTTTTTATTTGTATAAGATTATCTTAATTGTGATAAATAGTTTTTTTGTTATGTTTACAGAGATGATTCATGTTGTTGTTGCCTCCGAACAACTTCCGCATTTATTATTATACATAGAAGGATTAGCTAATACATGCAAAAACAAGCGTTATCATAAAATCCGTTAACGATAACACACTGTAAGTAACGCAGGTCGGCAATCTTTAAGCAATCAAGGGCCACATAGGAGCTAACAAAAATGACGCGGGTCGCACTGCTTAATTATTTGTGACTTTATCAACCAGTTCCAAAATTCAGAATTTAACGACCTTTACATACAAAACAGCCAGGGAGGCTCGCAGGCCGCTAAAAAGGGTCTCGCGGGAGGTCCGGGGTCGGGAGCTGTATCGTGTATAGTATACCTAAGCATGTAATAGTAGATTGTGTCACAAGGGAGCAAATTGGCATATTTACGGCGAGGGCGTACATTGAATCCCGAATGAAGCGAAGCATTCCAGGATTCTAACGTGGAATCCTGAGCGTAGTGAGGGATTCAAGTGTTCACGCCCAAGTTGGAAATAATTTTGCTTCCGTGTGACTCATACTGCTTTTCACATCACCTATGAGGATAATGAAATATATCAGTAATAAAACACATGTATTAGGTAAGTAGATATATAAAATTAATTATTATAAACCTACTGATTAGTGTTACTTTGAACAACATATAATTACTTGTATTTTATTACGTTAGTAGTAGTAACAATAGTAGTCAAGATGAAAAAAATGCAAGTAATCGATTTAAAAAAATAAGTAATCGATTATGTGTAGGTATACTATTACTATTAGTAGTAGTATTTTTATGTATTCATTGGGATATATTTTTTTATTCTGGCAACAACATGTCCTGGAACAGCTAAAAGTGCCACCTTGATCCCTCCTAGCAGGGAAGAAAAAGCCCTTATCCGAATAGCTGATGTGAAAAATATATTTGAGATGTGCTGGCTCTAATTGCACTCTGCGTTACGGTCACATCACGAAAGTAAAATACTATATGATGTAGCCGATGGCAGGCACGAAACGTTTTATATGAATTGTAAGCTAACGGTAGCCTAGTGGTTCAAGTTGTCAAGCGGCGGTCGTGGGTTCGAATCCCGGGCCCCGGCTCGTATCAATGAGTTTTTCGGAACTTATGTACGGCATATTTACCGATTACCGTTAGCTTTTCGGTGAAGGAAAACATCGTGAGGAAACCGGTCTAATCCCAACAAGGTAGTTTCCCTCTGGGTTGGAAGGTCAGATGGCAGTCGCTTTCGTAAAACTAGTGCCTATGCCAAATCTTGGGATTAGGTATCAAAGCGGACCATGGGCTCCTTTAGGGGCATTACCGGGAATAACGCTAGGAGGATGATGATGAATTGTAATGTTTGTATTGTCCTTCAAATTTTGCAAAGTGCGTACGCCGTAGTCGCTTTCCGCTACATACAAGGAAAACCACATAGGGACGCGCTACGACGCGTAGGGATTTTTGGCAGTGAATGTGTGAACTGAAAGGCTTACTGACGGTGACCACGGGCGTTTTCAGTCAAATTGTGCGACAGTTTTTATACAGAATTTAGATGTACTCTTGATCCCGATACAGTAAAAGATGTTTTTAGGATTCCATTATATGACGGTATATAATGTATGAAAAAAACGTAACATTATGAAATAAAAAACTGGGGACAATGACAAATTTTTCTTTATCGGGATGGATCAAGAGTGTTTATGATTCTAAACTCGTAAAACCCAAAAAAATGAAAATAGTGAGGAAAAAGAAGTCGCACGTTTTCACTCGAAACGTGAAAACGCCCCAAAGCATTATGGTACCGAGCTGATCTGTTGATGGATACATAAGGTGGCCGCACCAACTCCTAAGCTTCACAACATAAACATGACATAGTTGGGCAGTAAGTACAGACTATTATAAAAGTTTGTACCAAAAATGTATTTTTGTTTTACATAAATTTATTTAAATTCGAATCCTATAGTGTCTCTGTGAGCTATAAAACACTCGAACAACTCGTCAGCCTATAAAAAACATGCATTTCGAAAACCTTAGACGTGCATGAGACGGCCGCGTCATACGCTCGACTTTTCTCGCACTAATAACTAATAAGAGAGAGACGGATAATGCCAGAAAATTCGAGAAAGCTCGCGCGCCTTCTCGTGATAGCCGTGCTGAATCGACAAAAAAAAAACATTATGATTATGGAACCTGCTCACAAATATTCACGAGAATCAGTTGAGAGATATGCGAGGAGAATAGCCGGACAGACGATGTCGCCTCGCTCGCTCGTTCAAATAACCGCATAATAGAGGAGACCACTGTATATTATAGTTAGTTAGTTAGTTATAAGTCCGCAAGTCGATATCCAGTGTGCCTATTTTGCGTGATTTCGGTGGGGTAGCGCCCCAAGTAACACAGAAAGCATTTTATCAAACGAATAGTAAACCTATGTAGGTAGAAGTGGTAGAACTTAAGCTTCGTATAAACTCTTATTTAAGTTCACCGAGCATCTTGACGCTTTATATTGGCATTTGAAAACCATTATGATGCTTTACACTGTATAACGGTTAGATAATGGCATATCAAAATGCTTTTGTAAAGCTTTTAGTTTTAGTGCAGCAAACCACAACTTAGCTGTACAGCTTTCACCTGTTTTTAGTGCATTTGGAACTACAATAGCATTTTTAAGTAG